>JADLZK010008426.1:0-411135 GCA_015847255.1 Hyparrhenia diplandra | reverse complement strand
TACGGCCCGGGGAGGCGTGGGGCCCCCTCTTGGGTTGACGCGTGCTCGGCGGTTCGCTGCCTCCCTTCTTTGGATGTCGGTCTGCGGATGCGCGATGCGTGCTTCGATGGTCTACTCGGCGGCTACCTTAGTAGAGATTGAGGCGGCGGTGGCGGACACCCGTTCGCCCCCATGGATGACTCAACTTCGGCTTTGCGGAGGATGAGGCACGAGAGGTGGTAGGTGAACCACCCGGTCAGTGGACATCCTCGGTAACCAAGATATGAGTGCGGTTGGCGGCTTCGGACATGCCGGTTGTTGATCCGCGATGTCAGCTCCTTCTATGAGTGTGCCGCGCTTCGATCGCGGGAACCATTGAGGCGGCGTTTGCATCCAGCTTCGGCGCCCCTGCTCGAGGGAGGACCCAGATTCGCGCAGACCCAAAGCCGGTCACCGCTTCGCCCGCAGTCGGCGATATAGCGGCGCTAAGCCGCGGGCAGCAAGCGTGACCATCCGGTAGCGAAAGGTCGCTAACCGCCAAGCTTGGTGTTGAAGTCGGTGACAATGATGAAGGCGCCATCACCGAGAGCAAGGTTAAGTCGGCGTTCGAGGAGACATGATGGAGCGAGGCGAGATCGCGCTACGAGTCTTTGCTTGGCGGCAAATTTGATGTTGAGGCCCTCGACCTTGGCGTTACAAGCACAGGGGAGGCTGATTTGATAGTGGTGGCCACGAGGTTTTCTTGGCGGCCATTTATTAGCAATGTAGTCACCTAATCAAGTTGTGTTGGGGTGTGTGTTGTTGGGCTAAGTTGACGAATTGTTACCATGGCCAATTGTGTAATCAAAACTCTTTGCAGCAATGAAAAGCAGCCTTTAAGCGTGAGTACTTAAAAATCATGATAAGTAGATCTACTAGACAAAAGCATGTTAACCATACTAGCATAGCATAAAGCATATCTGAATCATAGCATGATTCGGCATCATATAGCATAATAAGCATAGCTTGATCATAGCAAAAGGTGTAAGCACAACTAGCACACCAGATAGATTGAATAAATTTGGACATGACTAACAATAAGATTGGATCCGCGGATGTTGCTTGCTGTGTAGAAGTACTTGGTGGTGAAGATGCAAGCGATGATCCCTTGCGTGAGCCGCTTGCGACGACGGGTAGATGATGTCTTTGTGAAGACAAGCGTGGAAGATTTGGCGATCGCCTTGGCCTCTCCCAAAAACCTTATTAAGCTTCTCGGTGCGGGATCACAAAGACGGCGATTCGAGGAGACACTGCTCGCCGGTGTTGGTGCATGACGATGGTGAAGATGGCGATGGCGGCGCATCGGTGAGAAGAGGAAAATAGTGTTTTACTACTTTAGGATTTTCTAATTGAAACTCCCAATTGTAGTTGTTATATTGTGTCTATTCGGGAGGCTTGGTATTACAAATATATAGGGAGGGAGAAAACTCCCTACCTCCCACATCAATTAGCAATATGGTACTAATTGATATTGCACCTCCCACCTTTACTCATGGGCTAAAACAATAAATCCCATTAGGGAACACAAATATTGGGCTTTTGAGATTTATCGAAATTTCTTCTTCATATGAATTTTTAGGGAAACTATTCATATATAAATTCTAACAAGAGGCGACGGTTGAAGAAAGGGGTAAGATTCTTCGGGAGGGTCTTATTTGTATTTTCTTGTTTTCTTAGGGGTCTTTCCGTAATGTTTGGTTGTCTTGTGCTACCTTTTTAATATAATCATATATATCTTAAAAAAAAAAAAAAAAAAAAAAAAAAAAAAGAAGAGCCACATGGGGGAATGAGTCAGAACAAGCCCTTTGGAAGGTCATAGTTCTGATGCATATGTTGAAAACCTAACTATATGTTACAAGTAGCCACATTCATATGTTTAAAACCTAAACGATATGTTACAAATCTGCAATCACTGTCACCAATGTTGTTCATATTATTGGCCATGAACCATTGCAGCAATTGCCTTCGATATGGCTACTACAGGTTATTTACTAACACTAATCACCAATGTTGTTCATATTGGCCATGGAACCATTGCAGCGATTGCTTGACGTATGGCTATTGTCATTTACTAACACCAATCAACAACAAGAGCGTCTAAACTCAATGATGCTGCAATTTTCTCAACCCAGCAAAAGAGGGAAGATCCACATAGTGTCAGACATCACTTGATATTTTTGGGCAAGCTTCAGGTCTCATCACCAATCGTAACAAACGTGCAGTTTATCCCATTAGTTGTGATGACATTGACATAGAAAGAGAGGTAATGGAAACTTCACATGCCCAATCAAGGCTTTCCGTGCAACTACCTAGGTCTCCCCCCTCCATTTTCAGAGCACTGCATGCACAGAGGATTTGCAATTCAACCTCGTCGACAAATTGGCAAAAACAGATCGACTGTCCTCATGGAAAGGAAAGAGTACTACTAGACAAGACCAGGGCTTCTCTGCCAGGAGCCCCATCCACGTCACCAAAATGTTGTCAGCCCTCGGATATCTGTGTTAGCACTGTCTGGATTTGCGAGACGGCTTCAGATTCTGCAGCTTCGTGGCTGAAGCCGACTTCTCCCTCTTCTTTTAGACTTGGCCTCTCTAGCCGCATAAGAATCCGGATAAGGGATATATATAGTCGGCTTCCAGGATGATATATATAGCCCGGCAGATCGCTGCCAGCACAGCAATGACTCCTCCTCCATGGCTGGCCCAGACCAGCAGCACCCCTAGCTCCACGGGCGATGACTTCAGCTCTGACCTACGGTTCGCCCGAGTCAGCGACTACTGGCGCACCGGCCCCTCCCCTCTGTTCCCGCGCTGCTGAGTTGTCCCTCGCTTCGATTATGCAACAGGTGCTCAAGAAGAACAGTGCCTTTGCCAACAACTACTATATCCTTATCCTTCATACCAATTAGCCATGGAGCTTGGATACAAGTTGGTGCTGAGAATCCTGCTTGCAGCACCTGCAAGAGGTACGTAGCCTTCACATATGATTTAATAGAGCTGCTGTTGTTAGCCATTTTTTTATTAAATTTGAATTGCTATTTCAGATAAAATTGTGTGTTGCATATTTGTGTAGTGTATGAATCTGCTAGAGAATCGATGGCTGCTTTCAGAAATGGCGACCGGGTGGAGTGAGACTGCAAAGTCTTCCATTCTTGGCTGGAAAGGAAGACAAAGCTGCCTGATGGAGCACGTACTCCTTGAACGAGTTTTAAGGTCTCCATGGAAGAGAGTGGTTGAATAGTTGAGATCTTCTGGATTGCTGCAAGGAAAAAAATTGATGGAGCCTAAGAGGTCTGGCAAAGAAAGGAGTTATGACTGTAAGCAGCCATTTGTTCAGTCGGGTGATGATTGAAATTTTTTGCTAATACCAATTCCATCACATTCTAAGTATACACTGACCCCGACTCAATGATGGTTGATAATCTGTTTGTATATGTGTCATGTAGAATTGCATGCCTATATTTGATAACTCATCCATGAAATCAGACTAAACAGTATGGGTCTCTGTATCATTCTGCATTGATTAATTATGTGTGTAGTGCTAATTTGACTTTTCTACTCTTTTTGTTCAGACCACAACCAGTCTGAGAAGAGGAGGGAAAAATTTTAACAAAGAGATTGGTATTGTTACAGTTGATCACTACACCACAACACTTAAACAGCAACCAACTTTAGTTGCTAAAGATAATAATTAACGTCGGTCGGTCAGTTGCTATATGTTGTTCTCGTTAGTTAGTTGCTCAAACCGAATACCGCAATGGGTCATCCGTTGCTATAAATATTCTGCTTTGGCATTCAATGGTCCGTTGCTAAATATAAGTAGCTTGAGTTGGATCATCCGTTGCTAAATAAAATTCTGGGATTGGTGCTATGTTGTTTTAGGCACTCGCGTGAAAACTTTTGGCCCAAAACTCCCCGTAAACCTAAGTCCCTACTCAAGTCAGCACACGGAGCGGCGTAGCCTAGCAAAACACATCACCTCGTCCTCTGCGGTCTACGCTCCGCGCCCGCCTCACCGCTCGCGGCTGCCTGGCCACCCCTTGGATCCCGTGACCCTCAAGGCTAGGGCGGCAAATACACTCATCCACACCGCCGCCCGACCACTTGTCCGGCACACCGCATCATCCTTGGCCCGGTCGTCCCCTTTGTCTTGCCCGGTGCCTCTCACACGCCAGGCGGATCTATGTCACCAAATCCACACATGGGCGGCGGTGGTGACTTCTCGTGTGCCACGGGCGGCAGCGACAGCTTCTCACTCTAGGTGGGAAGGGGGATGTCTAGGTGCGTAGTGTCCACTTGATTCTATTCCCTATTTTGATATGTGGTTAGTATATCTACAGTTACTAACTAATTATACTTCACAGCTAAAAGGAATGTAGGCAGCAACCAAGGTCTTCTCATGGTGTTGCTGGTTCTTCTCAAAGATCTTCTCAAGATGCTTTCGATCATCTCGAGAGATGCTAGGTGCTGGTAGCTATTTGGTAGGAACAGTGTTGGGGGCAGATTTGGTGCAGGATCTTCTCATGGGGTGGTTGGTAGTATCGTGTTGATAGGAAGCCATTGGTGAACTAGATGCTAAGTGTGTTTTGGTTTTCTAGACTTGAACCTGATGGTGCTATATTTAGATCAATGTTGGATCACTTCGGATGGTGATCTATATTTGTGTATGAGTAATGTGCCCATTTGTGTCATTCAATATCATATTGCTTGAATGTGGTCTATATTTAATTACATTTGGATTTTTTGGTACCTATTAAATTGAGCTCGATGGGCCATCAGTTGCTAAAGTTCAATATTGCGATAGACCATCCATTTGCTAAAAGCTCTAACTGGTTATCCGTTGCTAAAAGCTTTACCATCGAGCGGTCCATCGCTAAAAAGTTGGTCCGTCGCTGTATATATATTTAACCATGGCTTCATTAGCATCTGTAGAGCTCCGTTGCTATATCTTTTAGCCACGGACTGAAAGTCGCTATTAAGGGTTGTGGTGTAGTGGATGTGGTACACCCCGTCTATTTGTGCCGTTCTCATATCCTCCAGCTTACTTCATTATTCCTTTGTTTTGTTAGTAGTTCTCAATCGATGGCTTTAGCTTGTTAGTTGTGAAAAACAAACTGCAGTTATGCACTGTCATTTTAGCTGAAACTATATAAAGTTTGCAACTGTCGACAATGAGTACCTTTTGAATTGAGAAGAGGTTGCTGATCAAATTAACCGTGACTCAGTGTTTTTTGAGAAGGTACTATCACCTCATTACTTATCTTAAATTAAACACTTCATCGTTCTTAACTTTTCAAATGGAGAGAGAGAGAGCTGTCTCTAAGGGAGGGAAGGGCATTGGTTTAGAGGGAGTTATGTTAGAAAATAATTACTTAAGGCCATATTATACCTTGGAGCATCCAGAATAGTTGTTCTAGGTAGATGCTTTGTGCAATTAGCTAACTTAATGAGCCTGGTCCAATCAAAATGTGTCCCATCTACTGTTTAAAATAAATATGGCCACTTTGTGTTGTCATGACTTTAGAACATGTTACTTAGATGCCTATGAATCTACAAACTTCGGTATCTTCTTTCTTACCATGCCTCTGATATTACGAAAGTGTTACAACCAAAAAAAAATTAAGTGTTCTGCTTATTTTTCTCACTTGATTAATTAGTTCAGCATCTGCAACGAAATGGAGTTGCTGTTGGTTTCAGTGGTGCCTGGAACACTTAATTATCTGTCTAATCTAAAGAAATTTTATATGCTTTACTAAACTTTAGTTCATGCCTTACCTTTTTTAATTTCTTCACGGGCTGCAGCTTATACCACTTGGATGTAATATAATGTTTAGCAGATGCTTTAAGTTTCTTTTTGCTAAGATCCTAATGTCGCTTATGCTAGATATAAATGTAACGATAATACAAAATATGTCCTTACCGAGGTGTTCTCTAATTTGTTTATAGCTTCGCGCCTTTTGGCCTCACTTTTTATAGTGTTCCTTTTCCTTTATTGCTTCACAGTTTCAACAGAAAAGTTTTTGAACCACTTTGTTGCCCTTCTATGGCAATTTTTCAATATAATTTTGTGTCATATCTGTGGCCTTGTATTTCAGTGCATGAAATAGGTTCAATACAAAGGGAATAAAGGATGCCAGTGACTTGTATGGCCTGCCATCTTGTGTGGTATGAGCGTAATGTAATTCATTAGGAATATACAGTTTCACTACCAATGCAACTTTCTGTCAGCTCTTACCCTAAAAATCACACTGGAATTTAAAAACTCCTTAGATCAATATAGATCCATGCCAATGATATATTGGTTTGACTAAATTGATTTATATAATTTGAAGTATTACAGAATTCAGGAGCTGTGACTTTCTGAAATCTAGAAGGCCACTTACCCTTTTTATTTTGAAATTGTGCTCATCAACCTAGCTTCTACATTGGAACCAGCTTCTATGTTGGAACGAGCTGATGAGACTCTCCTCCCAGCTGTTTACAAGTAAGTCACAAGGAAGTCAGTGCTGCTTTCGATGCTGGTCCTACTAATCTGGGGTACCTTACATTTTCTGATGAACTTTTTGAAGTCCATAGCATCTCCCTTGTCAAATGTCCTTGCTTACTTTTCACTACGACTACCCAGCAGTTCTTGCGATTGGGACTGCATTTTGGGCTTTGTCAACAGGGGCTGTTGCTGTCAGCCAGTATTTTGGGCAGGTTGCATTCTGGACAACTGTTAATGGTGCTGGGCTTGTCAATACCAGTGCTTCAGATTTTCATTGTTGATAGTTACAAAGATGGTACACGCGGGCGGAGTTTGGTTGCTATCATTTATTGGTTCAGTAGGTGGTATAGGAGGTAGTGTTTTGGCAACAATCGTGGGTGGAGGGAATTGCTATGGTTTGCGAGGATGGCGGCTTGCATTTGTATCTGTTGCATATGTGAGCATCTTAATTGGACTTCTTGTGTATCTTTTGCACTATTGATCCTAGGAAAACACCTTGAAGTTATTTTGGTAGTGATGAGGACAATGAGACGCCGGCCGGCCGGCTAGGGCAGAGGCAGAGTGGGGAGTGGCTGGCGCAAGGCAACGCTGCCACTACAACGGCAAGCAATGCAGCCATCTAGCATTTCCGTCCGCGGACTCATCGGCCGGCGGCGGCGGCAGCAGCAGCCAGGCCCCGGACCGGAAAAAACCACTACGCGCGGGGGTTTCTATTCTGCCTTAATTTCGGTTAGTTACGATGATGATCGCGCCACGCGTGTCAGCAGCCGACGCCGAGGGACCCGGGCAGGCCAGCAACCAGCATGCTGCATGCATGGTGCGCGTCTTATCGGAGGCCCTCCACAACATTATTGCACAAAACAATCTAAGATATCCCATCTCTAAACTACTGCCGTATAGTATACTGGTTTATTTATGGGGCACTATACTTGCTATACGGTCGGTACCTCTCTCTTAGATAAAATGTAAAGTACTACAATTGCACACCTACCTGGACACCGAACGTTTAGTCAAGATCGACTGAATTCAAAATTCGAATTCTCCTAATCAAACTTGCAAGTAAGCACACATGATTTTTAGATAGAAGAAGCACATATGTATGTATGTATATATGTACTCCATCATGGTAAAAGGAAGTCAAGTCTTCCAGATTAGATTTATAAGAAAGTACTTCCATGCAGCCTTCAGGTATTCGAACTTTTTTTTTAAGTGTAGTATCCCAGATGGAGCCGGATAAGCTCGACGGAGTACATTTTGGCCCTGTTTGGGCCGCTTATGCTTAGATTTTTAGCGAAAAGCGAAATAAATCGCGAAACGCTTCGCTTTTTCTCGTCGCAACCTCGGAACACAGACGCGGCATAATCGACTCAACACTGCTTATCGAGAGCGGCTCGGACTCGCTTTTCCCAAAACGCAAGCGGGTTCCCCACGACCCCTCCTCTCGCCTGGCGGCTCCTCCGTCCTCCCGTCCTCGCCCGGGCGCTCCTCCCCCGTCCTCCGTCTCCGCGCGGACTCGCTCGTCCTCGCCCGCGACCAGCTGTAATGCGCCTGCGGCGCCGTCGCCTCGGCCGGCCGGGCGCGACCGCCCCGCCCGCCCGATCGCGGCGCCGTCACCTCCCTCAACTGCCGAACCAGCTCCATCCCCGCTTTCGCGTGAAGTCGCTGTTCCCGCCCGTCAACGGCTGGACCAGGCCGCCGGGCGCCGCCTACCCCAGGATGCCGGATCCGGCCTTCACGCCGCCGAACCGCGCCGACGACGGAACCCATGGCGAGTTGGAGCCCACTCGTGAATCCCGCTCGCCGTCCACAGGTGGCATGCGACGGCGACCGCCTCTCCCGGTGGCGGGCGGCCTCGTCCCCGACGTCCCTGCGCCCCTCCTCGTGAGAAAGAAGAAGACAGGACCAAAATTGAATTAGAAGCTCTTTCTTAGTTCCCGATGCAAAAGTGCCGAGAGAAACTTTCTCAAATCTGAGCTTGGTTGATTTGTGATACCCAAGTAGTCCTTGCATAAATGTTTTGCCATCAAACATAGGGGAATATCGAGACATTTTACACTCAAAACAGATAATCTATCCGAAATAATCATAATAGCCAAACACCTTGCTTATTGGGAAAACAGATTCTTCAAATCGTGGCGTGTTAGATAAGCCTACTTAACTTATAAGCGAGTTTAAACGCGGTTCCAAACGGGGCCAAAAGCCGATGTCTAGTGGGCGCTTTCAGGAGTCTCGAAAGTACGCCCATCTTGCAACACCTAATATGGGCCACATATCAAAGGCCGCTACAAAGAAGGTATAGTTGGTGTGTGACGCATCACACTCGCTCGGTTATTCCTCTTGTTGTCTTTGTTTGCTCTTAGGATAACGAGTGCACTTGTTTTGTTTCTATTTCCATGACTATTAAGAATTACTCCCTCTGTTCCAATTTGTAAAGTCATTTTAGCTTTTTCTAGATTCATTCATTTTCTTTATACTTGCGCACCGTGCCTGCGAGTGCATAATGCAAATGAACGAATCTAATCTGTAAGTGAAAACGACCTACAAATTGAAACGGATTAAAGTATTATTGTTAGGGTCTAGACTGTATTATCTAAAAAAAAAAACTTCATCATCCGTGCACTAGTACTTGATTCCCTTGGCACTGTCCAATGCCATGCTCATCAAATCCACTGACGCGGCGAACTGTGGCCAGTTATACCGTTGGGTCCGTCCGTCCCATTCGCATTCAGTTTCCCAAAACAGGGCAGTTTTTGGAAGGATCAACGTTAATACACCCTCGACCTCAATAACAGCTCACCAAATCATTAATGTTAGCATCTCATACCCAAAATCATTTTCAACAGGGGAAACAATAATGATGACGCGCATGATCCCTCTCCATCAACATGTGGCCACTCCTTTAATTTCAGCTCCGAATTTATCCGATTCTTTGATCTCTCTGGGTTATCTGATACTCCAACTAGCTCAAAAAAGACAAAAAAGTCATGTACGGTAACATGATGTAAAGAAAGGGAAGAGTACTAGCTGGGCTTGTTGTTGGACTAGAGCATGGGCTGGAATTCGAATGAAACAGCAGGGCGCAGGAAAGGAAACGGAGCGACATGTCCATAAGGACGATGGGCCGGCCAATTTGAACTTGGGCCTACTATATGACGTTTTCCACGAACACGTGTCTAAATTTCTCAGGCGGCCTTGGTACGAAACAGAGCAAATCTCCTTCATCATCACGCACGTGCGTGCCACTGGAAATGGTGTTTGTCCCAGGCCGGCCGTGGTCCTTTGATTTTCGTCAAAAATACAAGCACCATCGTCCAAAAGATACTCTACGTACGATCCAGCACGTACGTACCCATTGTATTGTATTGTACTCTGTACCTGATCGATTCAACGGATCTGGTGTATTGCGGATTAATTGGGATTAATTAACACGCACGTACTGACGTACTTGCTACGTACACACAGCAGCTCATTCAAACTCGCTCGTAGATGCAACGCGTTGTTTGTTGCTTATACAAACCAAAAGACTGCATTGACAGACAAGACTAATCTCTCACTCAGGTGTAGTGCATCATCGATCTAGCTTTGAACAAATCTGATCTGGAAACGTTCAGCGCACACACACAATACAGAGTATAACCTAGTCCGATGTTGAAAACGTTCAGAGCCCACCATAGAACTCGATCAGAATTCAGAACCACCGATAATAGTCTAATAGAGATGGGCGCCTTCAATGACGATCGGATATTAGAAGAGAGAAGAAAGTTAGACCGAGATCAACAAAGGTCAGCACGGCTAGTTAATAGTCACATGGGATGCTAACAAGTAACAACGGTCAGTACGGCGAGTTAATAATAGTCTAGAATATTTCTGGGCTCGTCTCGCAAGGCCGGGTTTGACAGCGCGGACCTGTCGACCGAGCTAGCTAACCAGCCTCTGCGCTGCAGGTTCCGCTCTTGCACGCGTCCTGTACCGTACGCCGAAGACATGCCACGTGGACAAAAAAAAAAAAGGAAAAGTATAGGTACGCGAGCCATTTTAGTTCCCATAATAATTTGGGTTAGGTTACGGTAGCGTTTTTAGTTTGTATTTAATAATTATTACCTTATATTATGAACTAACTAGCTTTAAAAGATTCGTCTGCTTCTTTCGGTTTAAAACCTGTATAATTAGTTTTTTTGTTTATTTACGCTTTATGTTCTAAGCATGTGTTAAGAGATTAATTCACGCCTTTGAGTTTGCATGCTAACTAAGTACATCGTCGTGGGCGGGACATGAATCATGTTGTTCTCGGGACGTATCGTATATGTACATGTACGTCATGTACGTATGCGCGGCGGTGCACTGTGTGTGGGGCTATACTACTACGGCGTACGTGCGCACGGGCACGGTACGCGGCTACAGGCCTACGGCCACGTACGTACGTACACGGGTGGATTATGCATGCATGGCAGTGTGGAACAAGCAGGGTTGATCGAATTGACGAGTAAAATTCGATCGAGGCGATCAACACTCACGTCGTTTGATTATTCTTTCTTTCCTGGAATAAATATATTATCGATTGGTCATGCATTGATTCATATATACTCCTATGCACCTACTATATATACCTAGCGTGACAGCATGGGCGATGGTGCGTGGCACGACTACTGGCGACGTACGCTGAGCTGAGGTGGGGGTGTGCCGACATGTCGGCACCTGCAGTGTGCTTGCATGTGTGTGTCATAAAGGATGATGAAGCTAGCAACGAGGGCGGATCTCGATTGTTCTCTCTCTCTTTTAATTACACAGCCCGACGCATACATTCACAACACACACGCGACACTCATCCCCTATGAATATACGTATGCAAATCTCTACCCTTATGAAGCACCAGACTCCTGAGCAAGACGATGTTAGCGATATTGGATATCGTTAGATAGATAGGCTAGTTAGTTAGCCGGCATATCTTTGTAACATCTTGTAGTACAAGATCATGGCGTGTAGATATCAATGGATATCGGTTGTAATCTGTTGTATTTCTTTCTTGACTTGTAAGCCACGCCTGGGCATTTCCGAGCCCATATAAACACGTAACGGTGACCCGCAATGGGTATCTCGCTCCCTCAATTCTCACACCCAACAGATCCAAGATTTCCTGAAGTCACCATTAACGCCTCGTCGTCCAATGGGAACGCCGATTACCACCGAATGCATAACGCCGGAAATCCTGGGAAAAGGATTTGAACCCCAAAGGGTTACGCCCCACCTGGACCGGCCCTACCATTGGACCTACGAAGTCAATTCGCTGATCTCGATCATTCTCGTGCATCATGTCCGATCGACAAGCGGCAAATGTAATAGTAACAAGCGAATGCGACAGTACAATAGAGTTTTGGGGTCCCAACACGTACGGCATGGGGATATGGACGATGGGATGATATGGGAAAGCAATTACCATGCAACCTAGGATGATCCACACGACCACACCAATACATTGCCGTGTTCGACGGACATGCGCATAGTTACGTTGCCATCCATCCATCGGATGCCATGATCGAGCGAGAGCTTTCATGGGAACCCCATCATCATCACTTATTACTATGAGATTGCCGTGGATTTGGATACATGGAATAGACCGGACGAGTGGGCACCGCACTACATACACTAAGCTGCTTTGTTTATGTACGTGCCCTGCGGCACTCCCCCTGCCATGCTTCATCTCCCAATCAAATAATCGTGCATGACGGCCGCTTTTGGTTTTGGAACACACAAGCAGTCACTTTCTCTCCTACCTTGGCCTTGAATTCCACGAAATATCGAGGAAAAAAAAATCTGGCCTCTTCACATCCAATCACTGACTAGCTGACTTACTAGCATATATGCATGCTTAGTACGGTAAATGCCAATACAATGGTCATCCTATATGTACGTGATCTCGACTTCAAGGTACGTATCGCAATACATCAACATTATTATATTGCCTTTGAGAACAATGCAAACGAGTATGTGCAAGGTTCTAGCTATATATAAAAAGTCCAATTAAATTGATCTAAATAGTTATTTTATACGTTTCGGAGGCTGTGGGGAGTTTTTGAATTTCATAATATGCGTTACTCTTTGACATTTTACATAAAAAATCATGAATTTCTAAATCTGTTATATAATCATGGTCATCCCCTTCTAACGTTGGATATAGAATGGACATTCACTTAATTCTAAGGACACTCACAATGCACTCTACATAGAGTATTTATTGCCTCAAGGTATCATAGATTTGGAGTCTAAATAAGACTTAGAGTCTTAGTTTTTTCTTCCTCCCTCCTTCGTAAATATACTGCCACATCGCCGCTACATCAGCAAAAGCGCAATAAATACGAAGGTAATAAATAGGCTTAGACTTAATGATAGAGTTTGCATTATGAGTGTCCTAACACTAATATACCTCCATTGGGAAGAGGAAGAGAGCCTTCAATATTATAATAAAACTTTATGGGTAGACAGACACGTGACACTTCGAGGAGCACGCCAGATTGTGGCCGGGGAGGATGGGTATGGGGATGAACCTGACAGCAGATAGAGAATGAATGAGAGCTGCCTGAATCCACTAAGATCAAGAGCTCAATCCCTTGAATATATTGCCAAGGAGCTTCATGGTCTTTTGGTGCCTCTTGGCCCATGGCAGTAATTACGGATCAGGGTTGCATGAAGAATTGCGAAGCAAGTAATGTAAAAGTTGGAGAGTTAGTGTCTAAGGTCAGACAAATGGAAGAGTTCCAATAGCTCTTCCAAGGTGTGCAATTGGAAAGTTTTGCAACCATGAGTCGACACAATAGATATAGAGTCCATGAGCATGGCGATAGGTGCGTGCATTATGGGCCCTCAAGGGTGTGGCAGTCATCTGCCGTGGTACGTATTCAGAGGCGGAGGAGGAAGACGTAACATGCCACGAGGCACAACACACCCGCCCGATGGCGTGTGACGAAAGTTGCAATGCCATGAAACTATTTATAAAAATATTTGAATAAAAGTCTAAGTAGGACAATAAGCAAACTATTTAGCTACCCACGTTATTTGCACGACCTTCTAGTTATATTATTATATTATATACTACAACATCTTAAAACACAATCAGTACCTCTCTACAATCGCACTGGGTGCACCCGTCACCGTCCGCTAATGACGCGATACAACTTTACCACAAAATCAAAAGGCACAAAACAATTCTCCAAAATTAAATTCGGCATGCTAGCTAGATTGCCCCATTTTGTAGATAATTTTCAGAGGAGCGTATTGGTTACGCTCTTGGGCCCTCGCCGCAGCGTGACGAGAGACAGCCAAAGGAAGCAATCTCAACGACGAGCAAGAAATTATAGCTTTAGAGATTTCTAATAAAGAATGGAATCACTTTTATTGTTTGAACTAGCTTCTTGGTCGATCTATAAGACCATGACTTTCTCTTTTCTCTCATTGAAAGTTTGTGTAATAATTGGTACATGTACATCCTTAGATGTAGAGGCCGGATATGATTATCCATTATCTAAAAAAACTAGATTGCCCCATAAAATCGTTTGTTTGGGATGCCCCACAAATCCTCTGTAGCAAAATTGACAAAAAGCTGAAGGCCATCACCAAACATTTGTGACAAGTGTACGTCTAGTAGTGATCTGTCAAGCAGACCCAGCTAGCTGTGCTGACAAGGACAGGGACGTACAGCGTTGTCAAGGTCTATTTTTCACATAATATCCTGATCAGGACCCGGTTTATTAGCTTATCCGTGCCACGTCACTCCCAACACGTCGCTTTCATCCATCTTAATGGCATCGACGAGCTCGCTCCTGCTGAGCTGCCTAACCGCACACAGCCCCCTCTAGAGGTCAATTTTTTCAGCTGAATTCCATCCATCGCGAGTGAAGATCGAAGGGCATCAGGTTCTTGCTGTCAATCGTTCACGGAATTCCATGGCGATCCAAAACAACAAGTCAAATTCTGAGGGATTGCACGGGATCTGATAACGGTCTGGAATCTGGATAGAAAGTTAGGCACAAGGTCTAAGGTGAAAAAAAAAAAAAAATGGAGGCATAGCATATCCCACAAGGAAAAGGAAGAATGATGCAGATGGCGACAGCTTTGATGTCCTTCAACTTGGAATGGTAGGCGCTTTCTCTCCGGCCATTGAAATTTATTAAGTTATTTGAACATGGTCCTCGCCAAACTTTTTGTACCTTGGGCTATTGACATCTTTAACTGAAGATACGGAATTTTACGCGTACATTTGTCTAGAAAAAGTAGTTTTGGTTAAGTATTTTGCAGCAAGCTCAAGCTGACTATTGTATTCTAGTTGAAATAGCCATGTTTGCATTATGAAGATGCCATTAGCATTGAGAAGCGTTTGTGTTTCTCCACTAATGGCCGACACCATTAACCCCGGCCAATCCTTGAAGCAAAGCTTTCACTCAGTTTCAGAGAAAAGCTAGGGCCGGGGTCTCCATCTGCGATGCCAATTGGCAACAGACATGGAGCAATGGAGGCCGCCGGCCGGGCACAAACATGCAGGGGGCACGCGAATAAAGCCGCTGCTCCTAGCTACCACACCAAAATTATTGTGCTTAGCATCTAGTGGTGGTAGAGGCTAGCTGGGAATAAAATGGTTTCCATGGTTCCTTTCCTGCAGCTGCAGGAACGAAACCACCAGTGAGTGACCACCAGTGAAGATACCCTTCTTTCTCCCCGGCGTCACAATCAGGCCACACTTGGAAGGTCCAAAGTGGGGGTGGGCCAGCAGTTCCTTTGTGACTTCCACAAAAAAAAAAACTTTAAAAGACTTGGCACTCGTCCCACTCAGACAACAACAGTGTAGAGTATTTTTCTTGTATTCTATGGCTTCATTTTGGGGATTTGGTACAGGTCTACAGCAAGGATAGGAAATGGCTTCAGTTCCAGCTTGAAATGGCACTGGGATGGGCCAGTCAGCTGCCAACTGCCCAACCACAATTCCAGGGTCCTCATCTGTCCACTTCCAACCAATAAACCAGGCTGATCCAGCAAGGAAATTCCATCGGATTTGTGGTCAGGACAGCTAATAGTTTTGGACCTTTGGTGAAGGAAGGATAGCAGCCTCGGTCAGCACGGACCAACTCAGCATGCCAATGGCCGGTGCTGGGGAACATGCTGCTGCTGCTGCTTGCTTTGTAGTCGTGAGTTTTTTATTAGTTGTAGTGAGAACTTAGGAGACTGCTTGTCCGCTGAACTGACTACCGATTGAGCCATTCGTTCATATCCATCCCTAGTTACCTGCATCCACAAGCGCATTAAACTTGTACTATACTCCGTCTGTCCCTAAAAAAGAATGACGACGCGTGAGATGCGTTTCATAAGTTTGACTTAATTTGTAAAAATACATGCAACATTTAAATTTTCAAATAAATTTGTTAAAAAAACTTAAAGATCTTTCCGATGATGCTAATTACTTAGCACAAATGTTTTTATATTTTAATATATAAATGCCGGCATTTGTGTCTCGGGAAGCGCGGTGAGGGAGTAGCTGCTAAAAACTCATCTCTTTATATAAATATAAATGCAAATATCTTATATCAATAAATTCTACACCTACATTTGTACCAAATCGATATCCAATCAAATCATTTAAGATGCATACCATTCATATCTTGTGTATTTATTAATATCCATCTCCTTCCTCCGTAAAATAAAGATGCACAATTACACAAGACCAAACCTGAATGATTTGTTTCATTGCAAAAGCAATTTTGCACACTGCCTGCCTCTCGGTCTCTGGCAATTTTTTTGCCTTGCTTGGACTACTCTTGACTCGCTATAAAAGGCATGTGGACCATGGCTGCTTAAACTTGCTAAACACCTCATCTATCTCATGGCATAGTTTAAACACAAAACACATCACCCAAGCAACAAAAATGCCAGTGCACTTAGGAGATGGAACACATCTCTACAAAGAGCCTAAAGTAGCCAGTGTGACAAAATGGTCAAGGGATATGGGAACCCACTGGCCGGTTAGTTGCCAAAAGGGCAAGCAACTTTTTCAAAAATACAGATGCATGGTTGCATCCTTGTATGGGGAGCTCTACAAAAGAAGCCAAGAGAATGACGCTGGAGAAGTCCTGGCTTGCAAAACAGGCAGGACACATGGAGGTGGTGTGACAAAGGAAGAATCATGCCGGCTATCGGATCCAAACAAAAATAGCATGCTTCTACGCATTATTATATACTAAGTATATACTCTAGGTAGATATTCCCCTTTCTTGGGATAGAATAGATAAAAGAGAGTGGGTTAAACGGGTTATTGGGTTTATATAGTTTCCGATCCAATGGAGGGAGGTTCTGGAGATAGAATTATGTCCCTTTCTTTATTTTAGATTGCTTTCGAATTTTGTGAGAGATATATGGCTAAGGGACGGTCGGTGTCTCTTTCTTTTATAGTTTGCTTGTGCATTTTGCCTAGCCACACGTTTTCCTTTGTGAAAATGATCTGCCTCTTGTATACATCCACAAGTAGAAAGCTATTATTACCCCTCCTATAAACATCAACCCAAAATGCATAAGAGTGTCTTGTGTGGCCACCATATATAGTGACCATTGTTGAAAAAAAAGAAGACAATAAACATCACTTGATATCCGAGTATAGTTGTAACGCGTGCCGTCGACCTGAGCCTCGAAGACTCTAGTGATCTCTCCAAGGACGTGTCTTGGTATCTGAGTATAGTTGTAGGTCTGGTTGTATACAGGTAGTGTAGGTGTGTGTATCTATAAGAAGTAGAACAGATATTGCGGATGTATCCGGATGAGAGGTGTAAAAAAAGACAATAAACATCTATTTTGTAATTTTAGGAAAAGATACTCCCTATGTCTCTCCGAAAAAGACAAATTTCTAGGTACTTTAGGACAGATTAGCAAAGAAGATAAAAGATCATGCTATCCCTCATTAAACTATTGAATTTTAATAGCTCTTCTTCACGAGAAGCCTAATTAAGTAGTGTTGTTTGGAATATCCAATAGCAAGACAAGAGAGAAATGTTGTGTTAAATGCAATCTAAAAATACAAGAGATTAATTAATGTGGATAGGTGTACCACTCTCCTCTAGAAATTGATTCTTTTGGAGAAAATTAATTCTTTCGAGAGAGACAACTGACGTCACATCAGCCTACACTTGGATTATTGTTCGTAAATTTTCTAGAAAAAATACAATCGCGTAGCTTATCAACTTCTGGTTCCCCGATACAACTAGGGAAACTCCTAGGCAAACTTTCCAAAACATGATCAAATCAAAACTAGGAAATGTTCTTGCTTTTTGGAAACAACGACACTATAAAATTAAATTCAAAACAACCCGTTCTCTTGGTTTGAATCGAACAAGGGGATGCTCTTTTTTTTTTTAGGTAAAACAAGGGGATGTTCTTGCTTTTGCAAGCGACGACAATATTAAATTGATGAATTCAAAACGGTTCTAATATTATGGTTTGAATAAATGCGCAGAGGATAAGAGAAAAAACCCGAAAGAAATCATTCATGGAAGATTCCATGGTTACAAAGTCGCAACTCATCTTGGTTTTAATACCCTCTTGAAATAGCCATATATACTAGCTAGCTTAAATAACACACTACCCAAAAAGACCATACCGGGTCTTTGGGCGGGCTACTGGTCCAGGCTGCCCACGGACTGGGCCTCCCCAGGTTCGTGACGTGGGGTGGGGTGGGGCGGGCGGGCGGCGTTGCGTTTGGTTTGGTTTGGTTTGGTTTCGAGTCCGACAAGGCAAAGAGAAGAGAAGGACACACAGCGAAGCAAGGCTTTTAGCAAAGCACAAACCGAAGCCGGTTTCATATCGCAACCCCCGCTGCGGAAGCTCCTCCGGTCTGGCTCCCTCCCTTCCTTCCTTTCTCCGCTGCAGCAGCAGCTCGAGAATAAAGTCCCCCCTCCTCTTCCATCCAGTCTTGCTCCACCGCCAGTCGCTTCAATTCAATCTTCTTCCTTCCCAGCGGCAAGAGTTGGGTGGTTCTTGAAGAGTAGTACTAGCACACAGAGTGCCGGAGGAGGATTCGGTTGGCTGGGTGGATTCCCCTGCTGCCGGTTTCGGTTTCTTCTTGGTTTGATTTTGGTGCGCCGGCCGCGGATTGATTGTTGCCGGAGGCGAGGGAAGGGGAAGACGGGAGGCCGCATGGGCGGGCAGTGGGCGGAGGAGGGGATGCCGACGCCGTCCAACCTCCAGTGCTTCTTGGACTGCACCACCCCTACCGTGGAGACGCACATTCTCCCCAAGGTGACGCAATTGCTCCCCGCTAAGTCCATGTTCCTTCTCGTTTTCTGGCCATGGCCGCCGCCGCCGCCGTCGATCTGCTGCGTGGCGTTGTTGGGAGTTTCGGCTTCGTCATTTATTACTCCTCTTCTCTGCCAGCACGCACCGCTTAGTGTGGTGGGGGTGAAAACATGTTTTCTTTATTATTATTATTACTGATGCATCCATCGTTCTGCGTTTTCTGCTGACGGTAAATGCGTTGGCCATATCAAATTGCTGGTAACAGTAGGCTAGTACTCTGCTTCTTTTTTCCCCTGATTGTTATCTGGAGGATTGTTTGCACGATAATACCAAGTCTTGCTACTAGTAGCTGGAGAAAGTTTTCGATTTCACGCTGCGGTGATTCCTGCCCTGCCATGTTGAATTCGTGTGTCGATTTCGTCTGCTCTTCAACTGTTCCATTAATGCTTCTTGGGTTGGGTGACGGATCGATCATATGTAGGGCCGCTAGTTATTCCGGCCTATCTGAAAGTGAGTCGTTGTTGATTTTGATCCAGACGAATGGACGATTGGCGACCGATGCGTGGCACCACGCGGAGATGGACAGCGTCGAGTACTTCAATCTTGCCGACCTCTGGGAGCAGTACTACGAGTGGAGCGCGTACGGTGCCGGAGCGACGGTGCAGCTCCCAGGAGGGGAGAGAGTAGTTCAGTACTATGTTCCATACCTGTCAGGGATGCAGCTATACACCAACAAGGCCCTCACTGCATCCCGGTATGTATGGGCGACATCCTTCCTTTGCTAGGCCTGGGTGGTTTTGTGCTGTTTGGCCAATCAATCCAATTCTCTGTTTAATTTCCTGCAGGAGCTTTGGTGAAGATAATGGCATGGATTTCTGGAGCGACGATGACGACAACGAGAAGATGTCGAGATCCTGGAGTTCGACCTCTGATGAATCATTGTTCAACTGTGATGTGCTATGGTCCAATAGGAAGCGTCCGGGGCACTTGTACTTTGAGTTCTTTTGAAGTAGGTTCGCCTTATGGAAGGGTCCCGCTCATCGACAAGGTGAATCTCTATGGGCTTTGCTGTGATGTTATCTCTGCTGTGGTTTCAATCGCTTCTCTTACATGATTTTTGCCCTTTATAGGTTTATGAGCTATCCCAGGGCTTTCCTGGGTTGACGTCACTGAAGAGTTCTGACCTTTCGCCTGTTAGCTGGATGTCAGTTGCCTGGTATGATCAAATTTATGTCCATTGCTTATGTTCTTCTGAAAGAACAAAAAATAGTTGATAAAATAGTTATATCATCTAGTAGCTTTCGTCTTTTGCAAATAGTTTTATAGATTGAATGAAGCGGATTTGATGACAGATTTTGAGTGCTTCAATGATCTTTTGTTTCTAAATAATAACCACTAGTTTAGTTCTAGGTTCAGAAATGGTTTCTTGGTTGATTTTCTTTTCAGTGATGATAGCGGTGCGCATTATCATTCATGTCTGCTACTTTAACTAGGTACCCTATATACCACATTCCTTACCAGCGCAGCGTGAAGGATCTATCTGCTTGCTTCCTAACTTACCATACCATTTCCTCCTCATTTCAAGGTATGTTTTCCTCTTTGTTTTGTTTCAAAGCATGTTTGTTGCACATCAGAGTATCTGACACTAAACTCTACCATTTGGATAAATTCTTATGGCACAATAATTTGATTATTCTAATAGGCTCCTGTTCTGTTGTGAGTTACAACTTATTTGCATATAAAGAAATAGAGCTTAATGAGTGAAAAAGTTACCGCTTGCTCAAGCTCAAATCACATGATATGTATTTAAACACTATTATCATTCACAGGACAGATTATTTCTCATGTTTGTGTACCTTAGGAAAGATTTCACTGAGCCATTAGTATATTGCTTAATGTACACTAAGAAATAGGAATGTCAATCTGGTGGCCAGAAGAAAGGAATTTAAACTGTTGCTTTCTCATTCTCCTTGTAATTGGTTGGTTGAGTGGTATTTAGTTTCCTAACAATGAACTGTATATTTGGGAAAAGGTGTAACTGATGCTTCAGTTACATTTCTATATCTTCAAAGATTCATATTATATAACTTAATGATGTCCTTTACACTGCATACCAGTTGGTATGCCACACTATTCTTAGACCAATCGATGGCTTAGCTTACAAGAGTATGAGAGTTTCCTTCAAGGCTTTGTTCAGCTTGCTATTTTGCATCCAGTTTGTCAACGTTGGTTTCAAAAGGCTTCATGTCTTAGCTTTCAAGTGTATAGTTAAGGAAATCACTTAAACAAAAAAAGTTGGTGGCAGCAGTTCTTTGTGCTCAGTAAAGAGAAGGAAAGAGACTGCCTTGTCATGTTCCATGACTTTAGTATTTATTCTTAGTCATGCAGTTGTTCCTTGAAGAGTAAAAATACGTATGCTATAACATGAAGGAAGAGTTGTTCATAGACACACCTTTGGAGAAAACTGCTTGGATTGTGATATGTGCAAAAGCACCTAGGTTCACCAGCTGTCCTTCCTAAGAAAACAAATAATGATATTAGAGTCCAAATCAAGCCAGATCTTTGAACTTCACTACGCTTTGATTGTTAAGATATTGACTTTGCGGCAGCTATTTGATAATGCATCATATTGCAGCTGCACCAGTGATGACCTCAGTACTGTTTTCAAACCACAGTAACATGTGTTATGTTTCTTGCAGATCACGGGCTTGAGACCATGACCAATGATGGTTGCCATCCAGTTGCCAACGGCAAACAAAATGGCCATATGGATAAAAAAGAGCAACACTGTATCACTGCCTGCATTTGGCCTTGCAGCACACAAGATACAAGGTTCCCTCTGACCAACCCCATAACAGGAGATAACAGAAAGTTGGACAACCTCTTCGGTGCGGCAGACTCCTGGTTGAAGCAGCTTGGAGTCCAGCACCATGACTTCAACTTCTTCATCACTCACCCCATGTGAACCACTGATCTGGAGTAGCTTGCAAAGAACCACATGGGTTCAGTTGGAAGCAACTAATGTTACTTACACCAAACAACAACGGTAGCAAAAGGGTTACCATACAGTGCGCTCGTAAAGTGAGTCTAACAATCGCAGGATAGATTTATACTTGAGTTTACTGCAGCGAATACCAAACATGTCGGCAGGTTTTCTGTTTCTTGTTTCTGGGCAGAAGATGTAACTGATCTGTACAGAAGTTTTGCAACTAATTTGGTATCCAATGTGGGGTTGGATCCATATTGTAGCTGTTGCTTGTGAACTTTAGTGCCCTCGAGAATGTTAGTCCATGATGAAACCGCTTTAGGAAGACTCCAGTTGGACCTGAATCTGTTGCGTCCAATTTCATTCTCTTCTAGAAGTAAGGCAGTTGTACGTACGCGTTTTCATTCTGATGGCTGTATTATTGAGTTGTTTCAAATAGGGAAGTCTAGCAGATCAAGACAGCTGCAGAACTTCCTTCGCAGGAAACCCAATACTAAATTGCAAATTCAGCACGACGAATATGCTTACTGTTTAATGCAAAGAAGCGAAGTCCAACGTAACAAAAGAAATGTTATTTTTCGTAGCATGACTAGATTTATGAATGTCAGTCACGGTTTCCATTCTAATTGATTGCAAAGATAAGTGCCTCGTTGGTCACCCTAAGAGAGTGCCTGTGAAGCTGTTAGAAAAAACAGGCTCCGCTGCAAGTTGAAAACGAATGAGTTACAGAAACAGACAGCACCACCTGTAATCTTTGCGAAATTCTACAGAAAATTACCAAATTTCGTCCAAATGAGTGGTGCACATGGCAGTTTAATCGATGGCAGTTTAATCGACATCAGACAAGTCCTTGCACTGCAGCTAAGCATGAGGCCAGGCTTCATTGTGAAAAAAAAAGGATAAGTTACCATTAACTTTCCATGTCATCCTTGAACAAGGGCCATACTAATCTTGTTAGCATTCCAATTCCGATTTTATTTGATGTCTCTGAACAGACATCCACGAAAGTCAATATAATGCACGCCTCTACTTGCCCTCAAACACATCTTTGCGAGGTGGGACTAAAAACATAGGTCCAACGAGGCCCTTACTAGGCTTAAAAAAAATAGGAGGGCTATCAAATCAGGCCGCATTGTACTAAAAATAAATAAATAAAATAAAATAAAATCAGGCCCTTTACTAGTTAGACGTTTTCCCTGGAGGTGAAGATTTGTTTTTGCCTCCACATGGAAGAAATCAAGGTAGTGAAAGGCAAGGTTGATTTATTGGTTCTTTGGCGAGGTGAGTGGTTGGAAGAGACAAGGCTCCCTCGGGAGCTCCTCAATAGAGAGTGTGATTTATGGAGGTGAATCTGAACTTCGATAAACAAAAACGTCTTCTTTGCTTGATCTTGTTGTGCAAGATGATTTTTGAATGATTTACCATGATCTAGTTGTTCTTATGTTTATGATTATCGATTTTGAGAGGAATGAACTCACTACATATGCAACAACCCTTGGTAACAAGTTAAATCCTACTACTAAAAAGAATGAAACACAGACTCTACCAGCGGAGCGACGTCGTCGCCAGCTTCGCTTCCTCGCCGGGCGCTCCCCCACATGCTTGGTTGCATGCGGGGCTAAGAATAGAAAACTATCGCCCCGTGCATGATGAAGAACTCCAACCCTATTTTAGAAGGAAAAAATGATCGAATCTAAAAGAAAGGATGGGAAAAATTCTATGGTATGAATAAAAATTCTCTCGTATGAAAGATGGGAAAAATTCTATGGTATGAATAAAAATTCTCTCGTATGAAAGATGTAGTCCCTTCGCTCCACAAAACATGCAATTCTCGCATCCCGAGGAGTCAACCATGGTAAACTTTGACTAAAATTATTTAAAAAAGTACAAATATTTATGAGACAAAATAAGTACATTTATATTAATTGTGAAATATATTTTTTATAATAAATTTGTTCGAAGTCATAAATGCTAATACTTTTTGCTATAAGCTTAGTCAAAGATGACATCGCTTTGACTAGTACGCTTCCTATAATTACATGTTTTTTGGAACGGAGCGCACGATCGAGACTCTATCTAGAAAAATTTCCTGGTACAAAACACATTAGATAGGAAAAATATAAGGAAGAAGATCTAATCAAATATTTGGTGAACGATAGATTAGAATGGATAGACACAGGTGAACGCAAGGAATATGATTAGACCATCGAAGAAAATGTAGGAAAAGAAAACTAAACAAATCTCCATGGATTCGATTTGGTTCTATTTAAAAATTCAATGCCGCTAACAAGAAAAATTGAAAAGCTTTGATGCATATCTTCCACCTCAAGCAAAAGGGAAGCTTGATGCCGAGCAAGAATGAGATAGCGTTGTATTAGCAATCATGAGCTTGGATGAATGTAGCTAATTGCATCCCCGATGTTTCGTATGCCCCGATTCACTACCTCCCTAGAATTTGTATCCATACTATGCACACATTCTAAAATCAAAAAGTATTATTTATGAATCACTAATATGTAAATATTTTGTTATTCTTGATATTTGAATTTAACAAATAAAATTTTATTCATGTTTCTTGCTTCAAGAAAGAATTATAGTTGACATGCAATTAGTTCGACGTGTCTATAATTTTTATGGTATATGCACCGGCCCATTTTAAAAAAGATGAGAATTACGGGGATCAAGTAAACTCATGTTCGGAAGAAAGTATTTCTCTCATACAAAGTATAATGATGTAAACCGTTGAAAAACAAAGATAGCTTAAAAATTGTAAGGATAGGAAATATAAAATCTAAGGCCTACAACCGTGGTATATTGTTCTCTTCTTTTCTCACACAACTATTATGACTACAAGTCCGTAATCTTTTAATTAAAATAAAGTCTATAATCTTATTGGAAGCATGTAATCTTGTTGAACGGAAATGTTAAGTGAGCAGTATAACACCCGTAGCAACGCGAGGCATGATCCTAGTTAAGTAAATAGATGTGATCCCTCTCCATTCGTGTTTTTCCCATTACCTAGTACCAAACATCTTGTCAGAGCAAATTTCTGGTGGTCTAGACCAGTCCTCCAGTCCTGTAATCCACTGCAAGTTCTGTAAATTTCAGGAACTCCTATTGCCCCGCACATCTAGGTGGCATCTCATGTCTCAAACACATACAAATACCTGAACATGATGGAGGTGCCTTGGACAGTAAGGATAACATGGTGTGAACACTGAAATTCAGGTGGCGCAACATTCTCCAAAGAGTCTTACATAAAAATGGATGCAAACATGGGGGTCAAGAAAGTCAGAACTAGATGTGGTTAGTCTACCCCACCAAAAACATAACAAAGAACTGGCAATGGTGGATGTGGATACCTTTTACAGTGAATCGTGAAAAAGCAAAAAGAACTTGTTATGTGGGATATCTTTCACATAGTTAAGACCAAACAAAAAAATGGTCCCCGATATTTAACTCTTCTCAAGTTAAATTGCCTCTGTTAATGGAAGTCAATGCAAGGGGTCTCTGACCTAGAGCTTGGAAGATGACAGTGAACCGATGGAAAGAAATGGTGATGCTTCAAGAAAGCGATTGCAAATATTTGTGGATTGAACAATGGCGAATTTCAACATGATTTGCATTAAATTTCTAAATTGCAGATATTGATGATCCAAGAAATGTTAAAAATATTTGATTGATTATATTATACTTATCTATGTAATCACAAAGTTCTTATTTCACTTTTAGTAATAACGACACCCGCTACTTAGTATCACTTGAATACTGTGCAACAGCACTTGCTTAAGAAATTCTCCAGTGTCTACCTGGCAGGATGAGGATGACACGCTAAACAGTATAGCATATATTTGAAATAGAGCGAATTCATATATACAAATGATCCTTCCTTCCAACTATTTGCACAATGCTGAATAGAGAGAATTGTGGTGGGATGTGTGTGTGTGTGTGGGGGGGGGGGGGGGGGGGGAGAGATTAGCTCCTAGCTGATAATGCATATCAACTACAATGTTGAACCATCCTATAATTTGTTTTTCTCAGCTCCAGAGAAAAAGACTGGTGGCCAACCTAGAAGCATGCGATGACATAACCAGGAAATCCAATAGTAATGTCGAAGGAACCTGTTTTTGGTTTTGTGCCACTTTATCCTGCAGTTTCAGTCTAGACCTGAAACAGAGCACATCTCTCTCCAATCTGATAATTTGCCTGAGTCTTCACGGTTGTACTTAATCTTCAGATTCCTGAATCCAATAAGTGGCCATAGGTGCTGCATGCAGCACCCAACCACCCTTATGTGATACAAACCACACAAGTATGTGATAGCCTCTTATTTCTCACCAATAATGCTTTTGTAGTTGACCATGTAGATGGCAACCAGTGTAAGAAGCGCACCGCTAAGCTGTACTTGGTGAGAAGGTCTCACCCGTATAGGTATCCGAACAGCAAAGAGGTGGCAAAGAGTCAAGATAAATTGTGTGAAAACTGAAAACCAAGTAGCACAACATCCTCATAAGGATCTTACCCAAAAACGGATGCAAACATGGGCGCCAAGAAAGTGAGAGAACTAAGTGTGGTTAAGCTACCTGAAAAATGACATAGAACTAGTTATGTAGGGGTACCTTTCGAGTGAATCATGAAAATAGCATTGGACTAGTATGAAACAATCGATTACCCCTAGTAGCATTGTAGAAGTATGTGCCGTAGGCGACAAAGACGCCAAATATAGATGTATAGCCAAGTGCCAATATGTCGCTCCATGTAAGATCTTGAATATGGCCACTCGTGGCGCGGGATCATGATTAAGAACAGATATAACCAGCAAAGGAAGCCCACCTATAATCATGTGTGTCATAATGTTGATGTTAGTATTAGAATGAGGTAATGCCAGATTTGGTACTAATTGCAATGACCATTAAAATTATCCCATAACAGGGTAAAAATTTCAACTACATGCATTAAAGGCAACATCTTCATTCTGCATGGGAAAGCTGAAAATCTGCCTTCGACTACATGGGTAAATATTATTGGAACTACATGTGTACGCAATAATGTTTGCAATTATAATAACAGAAAATGCTATATACATTCTGCAGAATGGAATGAACTAACTAAATTAACAATTTCAGGAAACATGCAAAAATCATTTGCCAAAATAGACTACAAAAAGGACAGCTTGAAGCAGCATAACCAATAGCATGGCAGAGCTTTCGCGCATGTGACACAAAGTAAGACATAACATGGACTGATTGTTCATCTGTGGATAATATACCCATCCTGTTGCCATAATCGGATCAGAGTACTTGGTCACCCAGCGGACCATGATAGTTCCAACTGCCATGCTTTGAGCTGAGAGGAACATCAACCATTCCCCACTTCCCCATATTGTTGTGTCATTTCCTTCAATTGACAGTGCTGGAACCTAGCGAAATAAAAAAAAAAAGTCATTGAAAGGGGAGACAAAAATCCAGCTATAGTGCAAGGCAGAATCCATAATTAGAAGCAAATTATTTGTGAAAAGGGACTTTACTTGGCATTCATGATCTGAATCTCATAAAGTTCAGAATGACCACAAACCATTTTGAACATTTTAAAGATGATATGTGATGTGTAATATACACTTTACATAGAACCAGTGCCCAGTGGAGAAGAATATAGAACGTTTGCAGAAGAAAATTGTTTTAAACGCCAAATCAGTTAAGGTGTGGTCCAAAATATTGCATAACAAAGAGCATATATACATGCATAAATGTTTGCCTTCAAATGCTGCAAATATGCTCTTGAACATGGAGAAAATAGAATATGAACAATGGAACTTTTGTCACTATAATCAATATGCAGGTGTCAAGATTGCTAACCTGTCTAATGCATATGAAAAGTTTGAATTTGCATCAGCAAACATAAGGCAAACCTCGAGAAGCAAGAGCCCCACGACACCCAGCACGAGCCCTCCGACTCCTATCGCGCCAATCGACTCTCCAAAGAGCAGTGACGCAAGGATAGCAACCGTCAATGGCTGCGAGTCAATGATGACCTGGGATGGACAATTGAGCTTCGTAAGTGCTACCAGCTCAAGACGACAAGGCAAATGCTTGCCTGATGATGAGCTAAAGAAGAGCGCTGGAGTTTGGATTTCGCCTTACACTCCCAAGTCCAGCCGACGTCTTCTGCAATCCCTCCGCGAGAAAGCCCTGCGAAAGCAAGCAAGAACAATTGAACAAACACCGCGCGTTTGATTCCAAGAACCATAGGCACGCCTTGAGCTGTCAACATGCATGGCGAGGAGTACGCATGCACCTGGAAGCAGGCGGCGTCGATGAGTCCGAAGGCGGCGATGGCGAGCCAAGCCTCCCAGCCGGAGGGCTGCTTCCTGCCGCGCGCGGCGGCGAAGGCGACGAGCAGCAGCGCGCCCGCGGGGAGCAGCCGCAGCGCGGCGACGAAGAAGGGGCCCGTCCGGGGATGACCCCTTCATGGCCACCATAGCCGTGCCCCAGAAGAAGAAGGGCGACACCAGGGACGCCCACTCCCCGAGCTCCTTGCTCGTCCCCGCGGAAGCGGACGAAGCCGAGACCGCCGCGTCGCCCTCGCTCTTCCCATCATCGGCGTCCTTGGACGCGCCTGGGGTTGGGGAGCGCGCGGGAAGGAGGGCACCGGATGCGGCATCTTCGGCGGCGCCGGCGTCGACGAAGCACTCGACATCCGAGCCAGTGCCGACGCAGTCGAGCGAGTCGGCCGGGGCGGGAGGAGAGGCATTAGAGGATTCGCGGCGCGCGCGCAGGCCGCCGCAGGGCGGCGGGTGTAGAGTCTGCGGGTCGGGGCGAGATGTGAAAGGCGGGGAGGAGAAGGGAGCGGGACGAGAAGGAGGAGGTGGGCGGACGCGGGGCGCGCGGCGGCGAGCATCGTTGCCGTTGCCGTTGCCGTTGCCGGAGGCGGGACCGCGCGGGAGGCTGTGACTGTGAGAGACTGTGAGGCTGTAAAGGAGGAGGCCGTGAGAGGCGGAGACTGCGCCACGTGTCACATTTTTCCTTGGGTTCGCCGCCTTCTCGGCTTACGGAGTACAGTACGTCGTACTCCCTCCGGAAAGGGTTGTTTTTAAATTTTAGACCGTTTTTCTTAAGAATAAAATTTAAATTTTAGACAGTTTGTATTATTTAAAAGTTTTATGCAAATAATATTTATTTTTATGGCTTTGTTTATCATTGTAGATACTTTAGTGCATTATTTTATTATTTTTTATAAATTTTTTTGAATAAGACAATATTTTATTTTATTATTTATACACATTTTTAATAATAAAAAAACAACCTCATAAGATGCATTACATGTGGTTGATCATATGGTGCATCTTATGAGTTTTCTTTTTTCTTTGCGAATGCAAATACACACACACTCATCATGACAAACACACACCTTACCTTAAGATCATGTTAAGAGTTTATAAAAGTTTTGTGGATACTAGATGAGTATATTCCTCAAGCCAAAAGAAGATCGGTAATCATTTTTGTTATGTTCTTCTTTAAAGATGTAAGTGTTAATACAAATATATTTATATGCTATTTAACGAGTAGTGTTTATGATATCTTTCGTATTTGTCACTACATGTGTATTATGGATATTATGGATATCCCGAGTACACATATAACGTGTTAATTCTTCTTTGGAAAACCGAATGCTAACATACATATTGTGTATCTTACATTAATTATTTATTCGATACAAAAACTTGTAAGATCATGCACCTCTAACTAAAGTAGAATTCGCTAATGTGCGTGAAGACCTCCCTACCACCACTGTTTGATTCAATTGATGTGGGGGGCAGTGTGGGTTGCACGCGGGGCAATTGGCTTGACAGTTCTCTCTTGTGGAGAAACAATAGTCCTGTGGGTTGATATCACAACAGTAGCAGGGGTGATGATCTTCATCACAGTTATACCTCACACAAAAATTCTATAGTGAATTTTTTTTCTCGGCTACCGATGTGTTTTTGACTATAACCGCACTTGAGCTTGTGTTGTTCAAATATATGACTATTTTCGTAACTCATACCATTTCCGGCCTTGAGTAGCTCAGGACAACCTATTTGAAAATGTGTTTTTATTATTAGTAGATAATATCCAATATATATACATCATGAAATTTATATAATAAGAGTTTAACACAAGGTGAAGTATATACATCATGAAATTTATATAATAAGGGTTTAACACAAGGTGAAGTATACTTTACCGGCAATGTCGAGGAGTCCTAAAAGCACAATTAGCAAGATGGGCATCGTATGCACATGCACAAGGCCTTCATCGCTACTCCTCATATTGGATCTCCTGAATTGACTGAGGTGTACCTCGGGTACAGTAAGTACCAATATGTTGAAATCTCTGCTTGAGAGGGAAATCTTGAAGCTCAAAGACCTTTGTTTTTTAGGAAACAGGAGGCTCAGGAGCCCCTACTAGCAGCTCAATATTTTTTTTTTTTTTTTTTTTTGAAAGAAACTAGCAGCTCAATATTTCATATACACAAATAAGATTGAAGGACAAAAAAAAAAAACCCTCTCCCTCTGATGATCTCCTATCCAGTGGCGATGAACAAGGAGTATATAAGGAGTATCCTCGGCCGCCGACCGTAATTTTATTGAAACAGCATGAGAAAAAAACCTAATCACTCCCCCATCTCCTCATTTTATTCAAGAATAGTAGTATCTATTTTTAGATGCTACAGCAGCCTTGTCCTGCATGTCTCAATGAAAGGTAGTTAGGTACAGTGGTGAATCCAGCCAGCAATTCTAGGTAGAGCGAATAGCCAGGCATATATGTTCATTTAACCAATGTTTGGTTGAATCACGTATGTGGTACTGTATTTATATACTAATAATATCACATATAATTATTACAGCGATAATGGTAAAAGGATCGTATTGGCAAACATATAAGGTTTTACTTCTCACATGACAAACATGTAAGATTTTTTTTTTTACAATTTATATAATTCACTGTAAATCAAAGGATAGAAACACTTATCATCACTAAAGAAGCTTTCGAAATTGACTAGTGAGTAACTCAATATTCTACTCTCTCTGCATCAACCTAACAACGACTTAACACACACCATGGGGTCATTTGCTTGCTCTTGACTTTTTTTTTTCTCAAAAATCTTCTCAAGCAGAAATCAACAAAAACAAATCATCCGATTTTGAAACCATGTGATCCAAAATTTACGAGTGATCGAGTTTTGGCTAGAGTGATCCGTTTTTACTAATGTTGGGTGTTTTGCCCCGTCCATTGGCTTGTTTAGCTTCGAATCATCCTAGTCGTTCCTATTCAACCCCTGACCACCTATTCGGTTCTTCAACCCAACACCTTTGCACAGGAAGTAGGAATTTGATCACAACCCGGAATGGGCTTTAAACTCCAAAACACCTTGAGGATTCAATCTCTCTGCAGATGGTGGAGGAAACGCATATAACAGTGCAAAAGGATCAAATAAGAGCTTTTGGATGGCCTAATGGTATTTTTAATATTTGAAAAGAAACAAATAGGAGAATATTTTTAAAATAAATCGCTTGGCCTTGCCCCATTCTAAATTACAACGGACTATTGTAGTGTCCAGGTGAATAGTTAGAATCTTATTCAACCTCTTCAGTATAATATTCTGATCTTTTCAATATTTCTTTCCTTTGGGTCAGATCAACCACATAATTGGGACACAGACAATTTTAGCCTTCGCCAATCCGTCCCCTTATTACTATCACGGCACTCATGGGTACGATAAACAAATTTGACATTAATAATGGTACGATAAACAGCGTTCTTAAACAAGTTAAAGGTCTGTTACCTAGCAATGACACCGGATCAATTCACAGCACATAGCAGTAGATATACTGGCTCCCAGGTACTAGCAGAAGAGAACAATCCTAGTGGTACGCTAAACGAGTCACAGAGTGTCTGAACTCTGAATGTGAATGTAGCCCGACGAGTTAGTTGATCCAGTCATCCCTCGCAGACGCTTGTTAGGCTTCTGGAGTCGAGTGGACTTCAACCTTGCTTCTCCCGTGCTAACATTGTCCTCAGGGACAGGCTCCTCCTTGCATTGAACAGTGGTTGGTGTAGGGACTGCCATGTTAACACTGTGTTCAAGGACTGGCTCCTCCTTGCATTCATGTTTGGTTGGAGCAGGGACTACCATGCTAAAATTTTCCCTCAAGGACTGGCTCCTCCTTGCATTCATGTTTGGTTGGAGCAGGGACTACCATGCTAAAATTTTCCTCAAGGACAGGCTCCTCCTTGCATGGAATCATGGTTGGAGCAGGGGCTGCCATGCCAGCACTGTCTTCAAGGACAGACTCCACCTTGCATTGAGTAGTGGCTGGAGAAGGGACGGCTGCGTCAACACTGCCCTCAGATACACTCTCCTCAGATTCACTGCCCTCAGATTCACTCTCCTCGCATTCACTGCCCTCAGATTCACTCTCGCATTCACTAGTGGTTGCAGAAGAGACTGAGACGGTATCATCGTCCATGATTGAATATACCGAGAAGCTCCCAGTTAGCTTCTTGTCAAATATTTTGAAGGTGTGGGTCGATCCAATAAGATCCTTGATTTCATCTGGCAACTCATCATCCTCGTTCTCTTCAAGGAGCTCCTCTGCGGAGACACCAACCAGCTTCTCCGCCTCTTCACAGAAGATCATCAAGTTCATTGTGCCAGTTTCATCTCGCACCTTCGCCTTCAGCTTGTACCTTGCGTGTCGAGAACAGCATTGTGGTAATTAGTGACTCAAATTAAGCAAAGTAAGGCTGAGCTTGTTTGTGCTCCTTGCAGTGCTGTGGCTGCTGCTGCTGCACAACAGCAACCAGCCACAACGCTGCAAAGTAGCACTATGGATCAGAACGTAAAAATTGAGGATCAATTTAGTAATAAATGGCAGCGTACCAGTAAACTGGCCTCTTAATCGGGCCACATCGCTTGCACTTGTATTTTTTCTTGGGGCATCATACATTGACTTTTGGCAGGTATCACATCCAAGATAACACCATTTACTGCTGCGGTCTATATCTATCAGGGAGACTCTGCACAGAAACGTGGTATCCTACAAGTGAAGACAGGTATGTTAGTAAAACAGATAAGCTTTGCACGTCATGAGAAGAGCAGTCCCTTAATTAACCTCATCGTAATCCTTTGGATTGAGGAGTTTTAGCTGTTCAATTGTTCGCCAACTCTCGGCTAACTTCTGAGCTTCACTTTTTTCTGAATAGGGTTTGCTTGCTGAATGCGCAGACTGCATACACACGAACCAGTTAGACAGACATGTACTAACACATCACAGATCAATCATCAATGTAGGTATGAACTTATGTAGTCCACTCACTTCTCAGAGAATTCTTGAACCTCTGGTATTTCCAGATCTAGATAGTACTTCGAACATGTCGTAGAGCAAACTATAACACAAAATGTCATGACTTCAGAACAAGTGGCACCAGAATACCACAGTACACACTATGGTTGCATCAAAATGATAGACACTAACGTTTTGCAAGAACATAAAGAGATATAATCTAACAGTATTGCATGGTAGATGCCAACAATGAAAAGGTGGATAAAGGATTAACCTGAATGTGAGCTTTCAACACGCATCCCTGCAAAGACAGCAACAACTGAGGCATTTTTACCTTTCTTGAGCATATCTTCAGCAAAACCGCAAGCAATATCTCCATACAATGTGACACCCAATCTCCTTCCACTGTAACCGTAACTCCAACAGTGAGGAGCTATCAAGGGACATCAATCATCCGAAAAAGGAGAAGTGTATTCAATTACCTCAAATTCTGAATTGTTGCATTGCAAATTTCTATAGTGCGGGATTTTTCTCGACCTCCTGCAGATCCCCAACATATACTATGTGGCCCAGAACATCTGCATAATTTATATCCGCACATGTAAGGGGAAAAACAGATGTATAAATGTGGCAGTAACTCTGATCAAATTTGCAGTGTCAAAAGAATCACCTGTTAATATGCTATTGTCATAGCACCTAGAACGGAGATTCTTAAACTCAATGAACTCAAAGCTGTGGAGGGGTATCGAGTCAATATCTCCTTCTATCTCCTTGACCACTGTGTGCCTTCCAAAGTATATAGTGTACTCATTGCTACAGGTCATGTAGCTTTCCCTAGTGCCCTCAACCTAAAAATCCGACAAGGCATAGACCTTCCCTTCAGTTAGCTGCCCTTCAAACTGATCTATATCATTAGGAAGTATGCGTGCCTGCATAGTTTCACCCTACAAGTCAAAAAGAAGTAGAAGAATCAGTGTATGAAACTCAAAGGATGGTAATTTAACATTACTAGCAAGCAATGTGAATCAGACATTCAGTGTTTAACTTAAGTAGGGAAAGCATCACCTGAGCATCGATCAGAAGGCAGTCAAGGCCGAACAATATGTCATTTTTGGATTGAAGGATTCCCACACGCGCGAGATGCGCACCGGACTCTACATTTGTTCATTCCAACATCCAACTCAGACAATGGGGTGAAGTCATCCTCAGACGAACCCATTTTTTTGTCCTTGTTCGCTTGAAGCATATGCTACATACACATGCTGCTGCAAGTTAGTATACAGACACAAAAAGGAAATAGCGACCAATCTTTTGTAGTGTATATATATGTTAACCCCATCCCATAAATGGAGAAGCTTAAAATGCCTAATGATAGTTTGCACCATGAATCTGAAAACCTGAAACTTTATGGACTAGAGTTTTTTTATGGAACTTTATGTACTATGGCTGCTTCCCCATCATAAATTGCTGACTAAAGAGGAGTTTTTAACTCATTGATTTTTCTGAGTTTTGTGTTTTTCTGTTATGAAGCGGCATCACTTATAAAGTTATACCGCATGAAATCTATCCGTTCTATTTCTCGTGTAAATATTGGCATTGATTTCGCATCTGCTGCTGAGCTAAGAGAAGAATAAGAAGAAAAAAAAAATGCCAATATCAGTTCAAAAATACTGCTGCTGCACTTCGTGGTGTATAGGAAAATTTGAATAACATGATTTCAATCAACGGATGCGGTTATATCTCAATGTACACTCGATAATTTTTCCAAAGCAACTCCAAGTTAGTAGGCATAACCGCATAATAATACATTATTAGATCAGATCCGATTGCAAACAGTAAGCTAGGGTTTGGGTACTCGGTTTTTGCACAGCAGGAAGGGAAGACCAAGGGGGTGTACCTGCTGGTGCCCGTCGCCGGTGAAGGCCCGACGAAGACCTGGACACCCGGCGTACCTAGGTCGGCAGCGACGGCAGTACGGCACGCTTAGTGAAGAAGAAACGGCAGGGTGAAGTGAATGCCGGCATATGGACCGAACCGAACTTAAACCAGGCAAGGCTCTGGGCCAAAACTGGTTTTTGTGGTCTGCTTTCTTATCGGGCTCATTTGTTTTTTTTGAAACCTCATTGGGCCGATTTGGTTTGGAGGGAAACAGGTTTGTGTGCTAATTTGGTTTGGGTATGATTTGTTTTTAAGGGTTCAGTTTCTTTCAGTTAGTTAATGAAAAAAGTTCCAGAAAAAAAATAATGAAAAAGTCCATTCTATACCAGAATGTAATTAGAAAATTTTCCCTGAATTTTTCAAACTATTCCAATTGGCTCCCTACCCTGATTTGGAATGGTTTTGAAGTTGATTTTATTTTTTGAGATTAAAAACTTCATTAAATACTTGATATGGTTTTTAAATCACAGAATATTGAAGATATATTGGGATACGCCAGAATTAATTAGAATATTTAGATCTCATGAAAATACCTCAAGATGCTTTAAAATTAGTTTTAGCTCTAGAAAAGAAGAAAAGATATTAAGAAAATCAAATCTAGGCAGGGAGGTAATTTGCATGGTCTCAAGAGTTCAGAGAGTAAGATTTTTGGTTTTAGAGTCTGAGGAAAAACATATTACGGAGAAGGTATATTCCTATTCCTACTCTCCCAAATCCATTCACAGCTTTCGAGATTCGGGGTTTGGTAATCGCTCGACTACCATCTCTTCTCTATTTGTATCAAAACTCTTTTCTCGCTTAATGAAATATGCGTCTAGGCGCTATCGTGAAAAAAAAAAAAAAATTCATTCACACGCTCATAATGAAAGTGGTGGGCTAACCATTTTTTTTTTGCTGCAACTTCCATTACTAATGATATCTAGAATGTCGTGCCTGCATTGCACTCCTGTCCCCAAATGACATCTCGTTAATTTCCTCTTGGAATCCTTGCCTGCATACTCTTTTTCCTGAATCTTGATTGAATGGTTGCATCCGACACTACGGAATCTGCAAGACTGCAATTGTCTTGTAAGTTAATTTGGCTTTGGCGTCAGGACATACACCTTGCAGTCATGAGGTGCCAGTGAAGCTGATAATTGGTCCTTGGCGGAGAATGACGAATGCTGCACAACAAAAGAAATGGAATATGAAATCTCAGTCTGTGCGTCAACCTTCATTGCGTACATGATTATGATGTGGAAGCATGCAATCTGAAGAAGAAAAAAACACGGGTACCCCCTATAGCTCGCGAGCAGTGAGCAGTGACAGCAGTGGATGAAGCAAGCCCCGATGCTCGACTGTGTGCGGTGATGGTTGCCTGGTAGCCTGACAGTTCCAGAGGACCCCGGCAGAACATTGCAATAGCATAACATGTCAAATCTGATGTTCAAACATAAGAGACTCTATGATCAATTGCTAAATCATAACTGGTTAAGCACGAACAGAACCGTCTGATGTCTGAACTCTTACCGTTCCACCCACCAGAGATTCTAGGAATCCCACAAATTTAACGTTAACGATATTATTAGTACTCAGATGTTCATCCCAGCCGAAGGGCCGGAGCCGCGGAGCAATGGGTTCCCTTTCTTCTCTGTCTCGTCGTCAATCCTTGCTTGAAATGTTCTCAAATTCAATCCGATATAAAAGTTTGCCAAATGACGGAAGTTCAATTTCCCATCGAAGTTGCAATCCTCTAGTAGTAAGATGTCCACATGCAAAAAACAACTCTGCAAGACTGGTAACATTTTGGCATTAACAAAGGTAAGATAAACCATAGTAGTAACATTTCCGGATTATAAACCCATGAGCACCGCGCCGCACAGGCGCCAAGAAAGCACGCCACTCAACATGAAGCACATTTGGCATTAATAGTGGTACGATAAACATCGTTCTTGAAAGGTCTGTTACCTAGCACTGACACCAGATCAAGTCACAGCACATAGCTATCGATATAGTTGTTCTCCAAGGTACTAGAAGAGAACAAGACCCATCCTACAGGATGAATTAGCCTAAGGTAAAACAAGTTAAGGTCTGTTACTTAGCACTGACACCAGGTCGAGTCACAGCACAGAGCAGTTACACAAGACCCATCCTAGAAGATGCATAAGCCTAGTAGGTAAGCTAAACGAGTCACAGTTACAGAGCGTCTGATGAGTCTGAACTCTGAATGTGGCCTGACGAATTAGTTGATCCAGTCATCCCCTCGCAGACGCTTGTTAGGCCTCTGGAGTCTAGTGGACTTCAACCTTGCTTCTCCCGTGTTAACATTGTCCTCCTTGCACTGAGCAGTGGTTGGCTTAGGGATTTTCATGTTAACACTGTGTTCAAGGACAGGCTCCTCCTTGCATTCATGTTTCGTGGTTGGAGCAGGGACTACCATGCTAAAATTTTCCTCAAGGAGATGCTCCTCCTTGCATGGAATCATGGATGGAGCAGGGGCTGCCATGCCAGCACTGTCCTCAAGGACGGGCTCCACCTTGCATTGAGTAGTGGCTGGAGAAGGGACGGCTGCGTTAACACTGCCTTCAGATACACTCTCCTCGCTTTGACTGCCCTCAGATACACTCTCCTCGCTTTCACTGCCCTCAGATTCACTCTCCTCGCATTCACTGCCCTCAGATTCACTCTCGCATTCACTAGTGGTTGCAGAAGAGACTGAGACGGTATCATCGTCCATGATTGAATATACCGAGAAGCTCCCAGTTAGATGCTTGTCAAATACTTTGAAGGTGTGGGTTGATCCAATAAGATTCTTGATTTCATCTGGCTCCTCATCATCCTCGTTCTGTTCAAGGAGCTCCTCTGCAGAGACACCAACCAGCTTCTCCGCCTCTTCACAGAAGATCATCAAGTTCATTGTGCCGGTTTCATCTCGCACCTTCGCCTTCAGCTTGTACCTTGCGTGTCGAGAACAGCATTGTGGTAATTAGTGACTCACAAGTTAGAAATTGAGCAACCATTAAAACTGAGGATCATTTGAGTAACAAATGGCAGCATACCAGTAAACTGGCCTCTTAATCGGGCCACATCGGCTGCACTTGTATTTTCTTGGGGCATCATACATTGACTTTTGGCAGGTATCGCATCCAAGATAACACCATTTACTGCTGCAGTCTATATCTACCAGGGAGACTCTGCACAGGAACTTGGTATCCTACAAGTGAAGACAGGTACATGAGTAAAACATATAGGCTTTGCACGTCATGAGAACAGCAGCCTCTTAATTAACCTTGTCATAATCCTTTGGATTGAGGCGTTTTAGCTGTTCAACTGTTCGCAAACCCATTTTGTCCTTGCTCGCTTGAAGCATACACTACATATACATGCTGCTGCAAATTAGCATAGAGACAAACAAAGGAAATACTGACCAATCTTCTGTATTGTGCATATACTTTAATCCCATCCCATAAATGGAGAAGCTTAAAATGCCTAATAATAGTTTGCACCATGAATATGAAAATCTTAAATTTTATGGACTATGTTTGATTTCCCATCATAAATTGCTGACTAAACACGTGCTTTAACTTTTAACTCGTTGAAATTTCTGAGTTTTGTGTTTTTTTGAACTAAAACGGCATCAGTTCTAAAGCTATCCAGGATGAAATTTATTCTCTTTTTGTATAAATAGTGGCAGTGATTTCACATCTAATGCCGAGCTAAGCAAAGAAGAAAAATGCAAATATGAGTAGAAAATACTGCTGCCACTTTGTGATGTATAGGAAAATTGGAATAACAAGATTTTCAATCAACGGATGTGGTTATATCTATCTATCTATAACTCTTATAAAGCTAAGACCCACTAGCCTAATTCTCTGGCATATCCTTGCGCCACGTCATCCGCTTCTCCCCCACGTCATTCGGTAGTGCTAGCACCGTCTCTTCCATCAGTTAATACGAAACCATGATCCGTCTTTTAAAGTCTTCTACAGTTGAGCAGCATTGTCCCGCACCCACCCCTTCACTCTCCACTAACAGCTCCACCCAAATATTCAAACCGCACTCTGCCTATCCACCTCCCCCACGCAAATCAACACTAATAATCTCAAACGCCTCCGGACCACACTGCCTTCATCTTCACTAATCAACTACTAGATCGATCCCTCTCCATTCTCTCTCTATCAATGCATTATTCAGTTAGACTTTATTTGTTGGCTTCTCATATAAAAGGCCCAACAATCGCTCATGGCAAACCATCTGCGCAGCCAAGCTAACAATTTGGTACTGGTACGGCACCAACCAGGGGAGGACCCTGTACACCTGAATTTTTTTGCAGAGCACTAAAAGTTAGGAGGCAAAACCGCACAATACAGGCAGATACGCTCTACGCTTTAACTAGATCAGATCCGATTGCAAATAGTAAGTTAGGGTTTGGGTGCTCGGTTTCGCACAGCGGGAAGGGAAGACCAGGGGTGGGCGTACCTGGTGGTGCCCGTCGCCGGAGAAGGCCCGAAGAAGAAGACCTGGGCACCCGGCGTACCTAGGTCGGCAGCGACGGCACGCTGGGGGTAGTCAGTAGTGGAAGAAGCAAGAAGAAACGGCCAACTTAAAACAGCTAGTGGTTCGGGCCAAAACCGTTTTTATGGTCTGCTTATCTTATTGGGCCGATCTTACGTTTTCCTTCCAAAAATTATCTTATTGGCCCGATTTGGTTTTGAGGGAAACAAGGTTGTGGGCTAAATTGGTTCGCGGCCAGGCGCCAGGAAAGCTGCTTTTCGTTGACGGCTTCAGTTTGTTAGATGCATCCTTTGGCATTTGGTTCTGCGTGGAAACCTGCCGTTACAATTTTATGGCGTACCAAAATTCTCTCCTCAATTCAGATGGCAATGATGAGCGATGCCTGTCGTTACATTGAGTGCAAAAGATAGTGGTGGGCAAGCCAATTTTATTATTGCTGCAACTTTCGTTGCAAACATTCAGTAATACAGGCACTGGCATTTGACAGCACCTTACATACACTTAAAGATTATAAATTATATTCCCCAGAACACTCCCGTCCTGTATAACAAAAATGATATCTCGTTTTTCCTTCTCTTGGAATCCTTGCCAGCATACTCTTTTTCCTGAATCTTGATCGAATGGTTGCATCCCACACTGTGGTCTCCACTCATGTCTTCTTCTATAAGTTAATTTGGCGTCAGGACATACATTTTGCAGTCATGAGGTGCCACTGAAGCTGATAATTGGCCTTGAGCTGAGAATGATGAGTGCTGCACAACAAAATGGAATATGAAATCTCATGTCTGAACATCAACCTTCGTTACATGATTATGGAATGGATGTAGTATGCAATCTGAAGAAAGAAGGCAAGCTTACCGCCCATAGATCACGAGCAGTGACAGAAGTGGATGATGAAAGCCCGATGCTCGACCATTGTGCGGTGATGGTTGCCTGGTAGCCCTGCCGGTTCCAGAGCACCACGGCCTTCCTGTTGTTGCTGAGTGGTCCAGCCCAAACCTACAAAAGAACACACAACACACTCAGCTTCAGAAATAGGAACCATGATAAGGCATCTTGTGGTTTTGCTGTGGAATAAACTGCTTTCAGAATTGTTGGATAGTCTAGGTGCTAATGCTGAAGTTGAGGAAAACTTACCTCCAAGCCATTGCTGGATTGCACTTTCTTTCCTTGGACACCTAGACTATCTGTTCAGAAATCTGTTGCATCAGTACTCTGAAACACCATAAATGATAAAACCATCATGTTTAATTAAGAATGTGGAAGGGAAGGCTTGCCTTGGTTCACAGCAATGACTTCCGAGTTGGTGAGTATGTCTTTTGTCTGCTGGCTCATCGACCGTACATCGCACCCGATCAGAAGAGGAGCCTGCACGAGGCAAGACAGGTTTCCAGCGATGAAACTGCAGAACGTTTAACATTGCAACAGCAACGTTAACATGCAGAAAATATTTTAGTACCTTGGCAAGTGCCCAGATGCTGAAGTGAGAGCGGTACTCCGCCTCAGACATACCACCGTTGCCCACTTCAAGCATGTCAGGATCTGATGTTTGAACACAAGAGAATCTATGATCAATTGATAATTCATAAGTGGTTAGGCATGAACATAGACGTCTGATGTCTGAACTCTTACCGTTCCACCCACCAGGTCCGGCATAGGAAGCCCATCTGTCATTCTGGTCTGCACGAGATGTCATACTGAAATATCATGTTAACTATGGTCAGTACTATCAATTTCAGTAGCTATCCAAGTATCCAACTGGATTAAAATGAAATGAGCAGCACCTTCCCCAGTTGTCAGCGATATCATCAGTTGTTCTCCAGCTGTTGCCCATGCTGCCTGCCCAGGTAGCAGGATTTTCTCTTCCCCTATATTAATAGAATAGGCACGGTTGAAGATATTAGTATCAGTAACATATCTTCCCTCTGGACAGAAGTGTTGCTAGGAGGAAACTCACCATTCACACAGCGAGAAGAAGATGTTCTTTCCATAGGTCTTCATAGCATTGCTCATTTTAGTATATCTGCAATAGGCATAGGAAGTTACTCAGCAATCTAGCATGAAATGATCGATGCATCAATTGCAATGCAGTTTCAAGGTATCGTTCTTGTTTACCTCTCCGTTACACTCCTGCCAGCATCATTGCAATTGTCATATTTCAGATAATCGATACCCTGGGGTTGAGAGAACAAGCGTTAGAAAAACACCAGAAATTCAGAAAATCAGGTGATCAGCCACTTTTGTCACTGTTGGTTTTGCATCAGTCATCAGGAAGCAATAGAAAGATATTTTACCCAAGATGAAAATGTTTTCACATCCTGCTCTTCATGATCAAGTGATCCTGGCATTTTTAGGCTGCATGTTCGTGTCCTGCAATGAACGGTGTCAGTTCAGTTTCAGGTTTGCTATTGCAAATTATTATTTTGGTTGGGTATTGAGGATTACAGTTACTCTAGGACCAGAATAAACTGGCACTTATATATCATAATAAAACTGATTTTTGATAGGTAGCAGCATAGCATACCCAGCATCACTGTAGATTCCAAGCTTCAGCCCTTTTGCGTGCACATAATCTGCGAGTGCCTTGATGCCAGAGGGGAAGTTTTGTCTATGTGCAACAAAGTTTCCCTGAGAAATAAATATGCAACTTTGTCAACAGCGACAGACCAACAGTACTAAAATGTAGTCAGGTCATCCTGTAACAGGAAAAATAAAAGTAGAGTGTGTAAAGGAAAAAAAAAAACTTCAATTATTCATTATATCTGCAATAGTCCACATATTAGTACTTTATTTAAATCCTTATTAGCATGTATATACAAAAAAAAAAAAATCAAAGTTCTCTATAAGCTAGATATTGATGAGTTCCTCTCCGTTTACTTTTGTGTTTTCTAGAAGTTCCTTTCCTTTTTTTTCTTTGCTTGCATTGATGTTAATGCTGAAAATGATTGGCGTGGTTAGTGGTTAGCGGCTGAATCTGTATGTAAATTTGATCTTCTTACCTGGTAGTCCCTGTCAGATTCTGCCCAGCAATCATCTGAAAGAAGATAAGGAAAACCTTTCAGCTAAGGGCCTATTTATTTATATATCTACGTTTGTATCATACGAAATGAGGTTTCATTCAGATCACAATACACACCTATATTAACATACTCGTAGCCCAATTTCGCCAGACCAGTGTTAACCAGTGCATCAGCTGAAGAAAAGGAAAACTGTGAGAGCAGGATTGAGGATCTCATGTGATGATTTCTCCAAACCAAATATGTATGTAAGATGGCAAGTTTATGAATGAATATTGTTGATAAGAGAAGGTAATTTTATAGCATAACATCTCCTTTGCATTTTTCTAATACTTGTGTTCAAAAAAATTATTCTAATACAACAGCATGATCACGGAGCATTTGTCATCTGCCTCAACCACCCATAAAATGGAACTGGTGACTAAGTGGTTCAGTACTAATCACAGTTATAAGTCAATGGAGGCAGTCCAAGAGGAGCCGGTGCAAGGTCTACATCTGCCCCTCTCCTATTAGAAACTGGTTAGGTTAGGCTGCACCAATCCTTGTCTGACCCAACTTTGTTGGCACAGACGACGTCCCTTTTCTCAATGCTTTCATCCATCAACAACCACATAGATTCTTATATAGACCATGGTGACACTGTGGTCAATTGATTTGCTATCCTATCCATTGGACCACAAAGATTTATGACTAATGTATCCGGTCACAAAGACCGCTGTCTAGATTTATTCATAATGAGGATATCTAGATTTATTCAGAGATCCGCCGGCACATGTCGTGGGGATCCATGATTCGCTCAGTTTTCAATTCAGGCCTCAAGGTACAAGAGGAGGAATCCGTGGAGCCCTTTTGTCAATGGATGGATCATAAACCTTATGGGCATGGGTCCTCATGACTAATCAACATACTAGTAGAAAACTTCCCAAGGAATAAAAATGAAATATTCTCTGCATGTTTGTGCTACAAAAATTTAGCTACACAGTCACACATGGGAGTATTTTGTTTCTCTCGGTGTCTCAAGTGTGTGCGAGTGTTTTTTTTTTTATGGTTTAGTATGCTCTGAACTTGTGAAGTGAGCAAAGCGTTCAGCTGAGTTGCAGTACTCCAACTGTACCGAGTCGTTGGACCAGACCATCTGCGCAGGAGTTAAAGGCAAAAACACCTCAGATCTGATCTGATCCGGCCGGTGCTGAAAGAATAAAGATCGGCTACAAGAATTGGACGGCATGAAGCGGGAAAAAAGAGTGGGGGAGCCGGTGAGGGAAGAAGAATCTGGCAATGTACGGTGCGGCGAATCTGGTTTATTTGTCCTCTCCCGACTTCGGTCCATGATGACAGCAATGTGCAAGCTGTAACAAACATCCAACAACTCTGCAGGGAGCCAGGAGGAACTAGTAGTAGATAATTTTCGCCGGCCGACATCAGTCACGCGGCGTTGGTGATTGGCGAACTCTATCAACTAGTACTACTTGTTGCGGCGGCATCCGATGGCCGCCGGCCCCCGATGAACACCAGCACAAGCATCGGTTTGATTTGGTTGTAACCCAGATCGACAAGCTACAAAAGTTTGCATTGGCTGTCCTTTTAAAGCAGGACGATTGGAAAAAGCGGACAGAGACAGAAACAAAATCCTCTTGACTCTTGTGCGCAAACGCATCGCCGAATTTGCGGATGGTAACGTGCCACCCGAACCAACAGGACGCTAATGCTACGTACGTGAGATGAGAGAGCCTAACCCACCGACGCACCGATGTGATCGATCTGCCCAACTCGATCGCATCGCACCGCACCCAAAAGCTCAAAGATCGGTGATAATAATACACACACGACACGACACACTTGCACTCCCCTGTTTTTCTCCCCGAGAACATGCCCGCGTTTCACTCGTCTTTTTCCTCGGTTCCGCCAACACGCAAAAAGAAAAGGGCTGCTGGTGCTGCCTCAGATTCAGATGGAGATAGTAGTAGATGGAGTGGAGTGGGTAGGGGAGGAGTACGTACCTGTTTGCTTGATGAGGTTCTCGTTGATCCCGCAGCCAAAGTGGTTCCAGCTATTCCACCTAAACCAACACAGTGCGAACACACATTTCGTCACCGGAGACTAAAAACAGCAGGTTAACAATTCACAGCAGCAAGTACTAATAATTCAAACACGTTCGTGATACAAGCACACGAGTACACATATGCTTTGCTTGAAAGTGCAGTGAATAAACTGTTGAATTTTTTTCACACGCAGATAGTGGCGTGGCGAGTCGACGACAACTGCTACTCGGCTTGTGCAGTTGAACCATGCTTTTTTTTTTTTTTTTTTTTTTGACCATATGCCGGCCCGGTAGCCAGGCACGAAAGGCGACAGGAGAGTGGCAAACCGGGAAAGAAAAGCAAAAGCAGGGGGAAAAAAGGACGGATCCTTTGGCCATTTTCCGCCGACGTGCTCCCGTCCCTCTATCTAATATACCACCGGTTGCATACACCAAGTTTCACTTTCACCGTCCCAATAGCTCCATGGGATTTCATTTTCAGCCGTGCTTTTTCAAGTGACAACAATAAAATAAACGATGTGGATAGCCAGGAAGAAGAAGAAAAAAAAAAAAGCCACCACGTCGACCGCGTCCTAGCTAGGTTAGCTGATTAATTACATTACTAGAGTGACTATACTTGGAGCAGTAGCAAGTAATCCTGCCACTGACGCATGCAAAGCGCAAGGACAAAGAATCTGTGGGCTCGGCCACGGAAAAGGGGCGCGGCGCCGGCGCTACTTGAGCCGTGCATGAAGGCAAGGAACAAAAGGGGCTCGAGCTGGCCTGGTCATGATGAAAGCCAACAACACCAAGCAACTGCAATGCAAAAGCCGATGCAGAGCAGGGAGGGCGGCAAGGGAGGATCAATTGACCCCGTCTCGCTTCCGACGCAAGCCAAGGACATGTCCGTTCCCTCCCGCGCCCAAAAGTTGCGTTTGCCATCGGTGCCTCCGCCCGAGCACAACGTTTTTTTCTTGGCCCGAAAAACTGGTTTGGTGTTGACTGTTTGTTGGTGGATGCGCGCGGGTCGTGGAGATGAACCGGCAACAACATGACATGACATGCCGATGGCGCGGCAGAAAGCAAGCATCCGAGGAAATCAAAAGGAAGAGGAGCTGCACGGCGCGGCGGCAATGGCGCCGCAGCCCGGCCCTGGCCCGCGGGGGATACAGCAGCAGCAGCAGCACTCACTGGAACTGGAAGCAACGACGACGAGTGTAGTATATATACGTACCCCATCTGCGGCGTGCGGCCGAGGCCGTTCTCGAACGCCCGTCGGCGGGAGCGCCACCCCCGCTGATGCCGGGCACGCCTCGACGCGGCACCGCGCAGCTCCTCCGTCCAGTTGCCGACGGCGGGCACCCTGATCGCCTCCACGGCGGCGGCGGCCACGATGGTGAGCAGCAGCAAGGCGAGGGAGCACCTCGGGGCGCGCGCCATGGCCGTCAGGCGGCGGCTGCTCTGGCTGTGCTACAGAGTGCAGACACTGCAGAGCAGAGACGCGGAGGGGGTTGGGTTGGGGCCGGGGCCGTTGTCGGACTTTGGACTCGGACGCGGTTACTGGCCGGGCCTTTTTATAGCCACTGCCACGGTCGCGCCATGGGTCCTACAATGTCAGCGTATATATTATATTATTATTATACTTTTGCATTAACGTTCTCCGGTTAGCAATTAGTACATGTTCAACCTATAGGATTGCGTCTAAAGTGTCTCAAATCTATTTAACAGATAGATATAAAGATATTTCATACAACTCAAAGATGATAATCTATATCTAATCTAAGCTATTTAATGTTTTGTATGGAGATAGGATGGACTAAAAATAGAATTCTTGTATAACATTGCGTGGTTGTTTGATATACAATGTATCAAACATTCATAAGAGCAATATGATGACAAACAGTATATTTTTAAAACCATCAATATTAGTTAGAATTTATTTCCAAAATCGGGACGCTGAGAATTTAGAGTTTAATTCAGATATTTTCTTCAAACGAGAAGCAAATAGTCGTGAAAAAGGATGACTTGATCCAATCACGTTGTACCCATTTCATGAATCGAACAATGTCATAAAACAACTTCATCAACATCCAACATATAATCTGTAGCTGAAACTCAACAATCCGTCATAGTTGCAGGCACTACCCCAGACACTTGGGCTTGGGGTCAGGGGCAGACACAAATGTGTCGGGGCGGACGCGGATGAGTCGGCGAGGGCAGCGGTAAGCACAGAGGAGCATTAGAACCAGAACCAAGGACTAATCGCAGTGTTTGTAAAAAAAAGGACTAATCGCAGCTACTAGGTAGGGGCCCAGCCGTCAGAATCGGTGTGCCGTGCCTGGAGGGTGATGGCATGCCATATGGAAAATCGTTGCTCTCGTATGCAAGGGAGTTCGCGTGACATCCAGCGGCTCATGAGCAACCGTCCACATGCGTCCGGCACGTATTTTCAATGTGATGTAATGTGATTGGATGGCGTGATGTTGTCGGAGCCATTGCTCTGGTGGTCACTCGATCTCTTTTAGGACAAGCTTACGACAGTACGACTGCAGTAAAATATACTACTCTCATATACTCCTTGGTAGCTCATCGCTTTTACGTGACGCCCGTATAGTGTAGATAACAAAATACTCCCTCCATCCAAAAAAAAAAGTTCACTTGTAGGTAGACCTCTTTTCTCCTCTTACTTGAAAGGCAGAACCTTCTATCATTTCGTTAAAAAAAAATGTTCACGATTTCTCAGTGCGTGTTTGTTAATTCGGCGAATGCTGCGAAAGGCCATCCATTAATTCGTCCCCACTCAAAGCAACAGCAACGATTTTGCATTTGTTTTAAAGCTAGCAACGATATTTCTAATAACCCTTATTAATCCTTGCTTTTTGGCGCCCGCCATGCATGCACGCCTTTCTCCCTTTGATTCGTCTTTTTCGGACAGGACAAAGTGGCCCATTAAGATATCCTACTACTACAGACATTTTATTAGTGTGAAAAGGAAAGAACGAGATTGCCTTGCTTAGGTCCTCGGTTACGTGTTATATTGGGGAGGAACTGTCCCTCCCGTGGCTTACAACCAGTGATTACGAGGGATGGTGATCCCGGACTCTAGACTCGTTACATTGTATGGTTAAGCTAACATCAAGAACATGCACATGCACATGCACATCTAGTCAATATCTATTTTCTATTTCTATTCTCGACATCCCCTCTCAATCTCAGCCACGCACGAGGTTGAGATTGGACCTGAATTCTCTTGTCTTGAGCACCGTGAGAGGCTTGGTAAAACCATCAGCTAGTTGGTCACCGGTATGAATGTATCTGATATCGAGCAACTTTTGTGCTACTCTTTCTCGGACAAAATGAAAATCAATTTCAATATGTTTAGTCCTTGCATGGAAGACTGGATTTGCTGATAGATATCGGGCACCAACATTATCACACCAGAGACGAGCGACTGGAGAGTGAGAGACTCTTAGTTCAGATAATAATTTTTGAATCCATATGATCTCAGCCGTTGCATTCGCCAAAGCTTTGTACTCAGCCGATTATTTGACCGTGACACTGTAGGTTGTTTCCTAGCACTCCATGAGACTAGATTAGGTCCAAAGAACACTGCAAACCCCCCCTGTGGACCGGCGATCATCAACACATCCAGCCCAATCTGCATCGGAGAAGGCACTGACCACGCTAGAATTAGACTGCTTGATCTTGAGGCCAATAGCTATGGTACCTTTAACATACCGTAGAATGCGCTTTTGGCAGCACTCCAATGTAGTAAGGTGGGAGCATGCAAAAACTGGCAAACTTTATTGACCGCAAAGGATATATCCGGTCTAGTTAGTGTAAGATATTGGAGGGCACCAACTAGACTTCTATATCGTACTGAATCATCAGGTCTCAAGGCTTCTCCTTCATACAAAGACAATTTTTCAGATGTAGATAACGGTGTGTCCACAGGCTTGCAATTACTCATACCAGTCCTCTTGAGAATGTCGGTAGCATATTTTTCTTGTGACATTACCCGACCATCGGCTATGCTCTTTACTTCAATGCCAAGAAAATAGTGTAGATTCCCTAAGTCCTTGAGAGCAAACTCTTGTCGCAGGTCTTGGAGTAAGGCATTTGTTGCTTCTTGTGATGAACTGGCAACAATAATATCATCAACATACACAAGTACAAACATTGTGTAGTTTCCCTTGATGTAGTAAAAGAGTGAAGTGTCACCCTTGGATGGCACAAAACCGAGGTGCTGTAACTTGTTGCATAACCGAGCATACCAGGCACAGGGGGCTTGTTTGAGTCCATAAAGGGCCTTATCAAGTTTGCACACAAAATTTGGATAGTTGGGATCTTTGTAGCCTGGAGGTTGATGCATATATACTTCCTCTTCAAGTACTCCATGGAGAAAAGCATTCTGAACATCAAGTTGACGTAGAGACCACCCTTGAGATACTGCTATGGAGAGTACAAGTCTGATTGTGGCGGCTTTAACAACAGGGCTAAAAGTATCTTCATAGTCAATGCCATAGCGTTGCTTGTATCCTTTTGCAACAAGTCGTGCCTTGTACTGTCAATAGTGCCATCGACCTTGTGCTTGATTTTGTAGACCCATTTACGATCAATGATATTTTTGCCGGTTGGTGGAGGTACAAGGTGCGTGTCTTGTTTCTCGAGGGGCGGTGTGTTCCATGTTCATCGCTTCTACCCAATTTTGATCTTTCGGGGCTTCATGCAAAGAGGCAGGTTCACCGTCCCCGGATGATGCTAACATGCACCACCTCACGCACCATCGGTATAGGTGCGAGGTGTGCGGATCCCATGCTTGACGTGTAGCCGGACGAGCAACTGTTTGTCCGGATGATGAGGTAGCGTGAGCAAAGAACAGAGTTGTTCACCACAAGTGGATCCTTGATCCGGTACACCAAGCAAATCGGATCTCCGGTTGTTGTCCGTCACAGGTGCCAAGGTGCGGTCGTTATCCATCAAGGGCGTCGAGGGTCCTGACCCCGCAACGACCGGATCAATTTGAGGCTGATCGTCCCGCCGATGGAGCAGGTCGCGCCGGAATCGGGCGCGAGGATCCCGACGCCCGTACTCGGCCGTCGCCGGGCGCGAGTGTGCACCCTCCCCGACGCTGGTGCGCACCCGCCGACGCGACAAAGCCGACGCCGATCCCGAGGGAGATCCGCCCACGGCTCGGGCACCGGCAGATCCACCTCGAGGTGGGTGTTGTCGCCGGTTGTGTCTCCCCGGGAAAGCACATAAAATGTCGTTGATCTTGAACGCCATATGAGGTGCGAGAGGCGTCATTTTGTTCGTCGACCATTCCTGTATCAACCACAGAAGTGCTATGGCTGGTGCCATGGTTAGAAGACTCATCACGTCGGTCTAGTAAAATTGCGTCCCCGAAAGAAGAATTTTGGGATAATAGGGAATCGTGCAAAACAGCAAGTTCAGATTTTAGTCGTGTGCTCGATTGGGATTTAGAAGAGAAAAAGGAGAAACTTGCTCATCAAAAACAACATCTCGAGAAATATATACCTTGCCAATAGATGGGTCAAGACACTTGAACCCCTTATGTAGGTTGCTATAACCAAGGAAAACACATTGCTTCGAACGAAAAGCTAATTTGCGATTGTTGTAAGGTCTCAAGTTTGGCCAACAGGCGCACCCGAAAGACCGGAGAAAGGAGTAATCGGGGGTTTGTTGAAGGAGACGCTCATGTGGTGTTTGGTTGTCAATAACCTTTGATGGTAGACGATTAATTAGAAAGATAGCGGTGGAAAAAGCTTCGTCCCAGAATTTTAGGGGCATAGATGCATGAGCTAACAAGGATAGACCAACGTCCACAATGTGGCGATGTTTGTGTTCAGCGGACCCGTTTTGTTGATGAGCATATGGACAAGACACGTGATGGGCAATGCCTACGCGTGTAAAGAATTGATTTAGGGACTGATATTCACCACCCCCCCCCAGTCTGTTTGCATGGCAAGGATTTTACGATCAAATTGTCGTTCTACCAATTTCTGGAAATCTTGAAAAATTTTGAACACTTCAGATTTATGGCGAATAAAATATATCCAAGTGAACTTGCTGAAATCATCAATAAAACTGACATAATATGAATAACGACCAACAGAGGAGGGGGCAGGACCCCAAACATCAGAAAACACAAGTTCTAGAGGCCTAGTGGATACACTAGTGGATCTAGGATATGGCAATTGATGACTTTTGCCCATCTGGCATGCATCACAGATAATATTTTTATTTTGATCTAGAACAAATGGAAGCTTGTGGCGGTTTAGAATTTGACAAACTACAGGACTTGAGGCATGACCCGGTCGATGGTGCCACACACTGGAAGAAGGCTTGATAGCAGCGAAGGCTTTTTTATTTGTGCTTGGTGCAGGCTTTAGGGGATACAGGCCATCTTCACAACGTCCTTTAAGGATTACCTTCTCCGTGCCCTGCTCCTTAATGAAAAATTGATGGGGATGAAACTCAAGAAAAGCATTATTGTCTTTAGCAAGGCGATGAACAGATAGAAGGTTTTTACTGGATTGAGGAACATGAAGAATTTTGCGAAGATGAATATTACTAGAAGGGGTACGCAAAATACTAGAACCAATATGACTTATCTCCATACCTGCACCACTTGCCGAGTGGACCTGATCACGACCACCATATCGTCTCGCCGCGGTCAGTTTGTCAAGTTCACTGGTTACATGACCCGTCGCGCCGGAATCGACGTACCAGTTGGTGTCAACTCCATACGATGACGTCGTAGCAGAGGACACGCTCTTCGGTGGCGCACCGTTGTAGGACGAGTCGTAGCGGTTGTAGCAGCGGTACGCAGGGTGCCCTTCCTTGCCGCACACCTAACAGATGACGCCTTCTTGAAAGTTGCGTCCACGACCGCCACCTCCACGGCCTTTGCCGCCGCGGAAACCACCGCGACCGTTTCCACCTCCTCGACCACCACGGCCACGCGGGCAGGGTTTTGATTGTTGCCCCCACCGCGGCCGTCTCTCATAGCGGCGTTGGCGTAGTAGGGAGAGCCCCCATCGCGGATCTCACGGGCTTGTTCATGGCTCACGAGCTGAGCCTGGAGTTCCGGGAGGGAGATCGGGTCGGCCCGATTTGCAACCGCGGAGGTGACAGAGTCGAACTCCGCTCCAACTCCCATGAGAATGGAAGAGACGATCTCGTCGTCGTCCATCTTCTTGCCTGCCGCCGCCATGTCGCCGGCCAGGCCGGCCCTTCATCTTGGTGCGGTACTCCGCCACGGTGGATGACCCTTTGCGTGTTGTGGCGAGGGCCATCCGCGTGGTCATGATCCGGGCGCGGGACTGCGATGACTGGAATTCTTGGATCTTGGCCCATAGTTCGGCTGCCGTGGTGGCAGACGCGACTTGGGAGAACACATCTTTGGAGAGGGACGAAAAAAGGTAGCCGCGGACTTGGCTGTCCTTGGCAAACCACTTCTCATAGGCTGGATTGACAGCCGGCTCCGCCTTCTTGCCCGTCGCAGTCTCAGCTGCGTCGTTCTCTAGGAACTCAAGTGGGGGTTTGGCGGTGGGCTTTGTGAAGCTCCAAAGCATGGCGCTTTGGAGCGTGGCTGTGACTTGGGCGAGCCACATGGTGTAATTGCTGCGTGTGAGCTTGTCTGTTACTGGTGGAAGAAAGCCAAAGGAGAGGGCAGCTGCGGCATCGGAAGAAGTTGCCATGGGGATCTATCCATGAGGATTTTTTAGGCTCTGTGATACCATGTGAAAAGGAATGAACGAGGTTACCTTGCTTAGGTCCTCGGTTACGTGTTATATTGGGGAGGAACTGCCCCTCCCGTGGCTTACAACCAGTGATTACAGGGATGGTGATCCCGGACTCTAGACTCGTTACATTGTATGGTTAAGCTAACATCTAGAACATGCACATCTAGTCAATATCTATTATCTATTTCTATTCTCTAACAATTAGGTCGCTGGATCATTGTTTTTCTTTTTAAAAAGTTGTGCATTTCGACCAACACACACCGCATCGATCAGACGGTGCTGCGCCCTCCGATCCGATCCGCAGGAATCAGATCAGAGTAGTAGAAAAGTTAACAGAGATGCGATCCAATGGTGTGGTGAGAGCACATCCTACCATTTTTTGTACACAATTTTATTTAATTTGGCATATGTTTCAAGCACTAGTACCAAGAAACTAATTTAGTGATCTCCCTCCCTTCTTTTTTTTTTTCTTGGCGAAACAATGCAAGTGGCTGTTGATTGTATACTAATACTAATAAAAACAAAAGTGTTGCTAATAGGGCCAATTCGTGCAGGTGCAGCTGGACCCGAAACCAAAAAGCTCGCCATTGCGTGATGGCGTCTGTTCGAGTGTGCGGAAGATGGGCATGTAGAGCCGGACGTTGACGCACACCAAAGGGACAAGACCACTCACTCCATATCTCCATTCCCTCGTTCCAGGCTTCCAGCCATGCATGACTGAATCAATGATGAAATCTGCTAATAGTAGATCCTAGCTTGGGAGCCGGATATTCATGGAGCGCGTTCAGACTTTCGGACAGTGTAGTGTAGTGGCCTTGAGAGAAATTGGGAGCTCGTTTGGGGGGCGAAGCCAAGTTGTGGCTTGTGGGTGCCCAGGCACCCTTCAAAAGTTTTAAAAAACACTAGTGAAAACAAAATTTCACCCTGTTTACCGATAAAATCTTCAAATTTATAAAAAAGACACTCATTGTAACTTGTTCTGGCTTTCGCGCCTGTTTGGGCGTATGATGGGTGCACCAATGATGGGTTTCGTTGGGCGCATGCGGCGGCTAGTGGAGTGGAGCTGGACACTGATCGTCTCATCACCCTCTCTCTCTCTCCCCCCGGGTCGTCGCCGTTCCGTGTGTCATTAGTGGACAATGTCGTCATGTCACCCTGATGGATCGCTTGTTGGGCACTAATCCTTTTCGCCATTAACAATTCCGGTAACCATATCGAGTTGCTGCATGATGGTCGTAGACTCGTAGTGGCTGGCTAGTGGCTAGCCCCAGGACGAACGAAGCAGTCAGTCGGTGTGACTGTGACGTGAAAGGAACAGAAATATATAGGAAAAACGGGGTTGGCCAACAACAACACTGCGGATAGAATAAATACGGCGTGGTACCACTGGACTCCATCTGCTGGGACGGAGGGATCTCGAGTCCCATCGTCAGCCGCAGAAATTCAGATAAGATAACATCGGACTGGGTGGTGGGTTTTGTATGCTGATGAAACTGAAAAGATTTTGTTGTGCTCGATTAATTGGGCGAGCGATAGGAAACTGGGCCATTAATTGTTTTCTCCTGATAGTGATATGGTGGTGTGTGATCATCAACTCGATCCTTTTATGCTTATCGTCTCGCTCAAAGAAATGTAAAAATATATCTCCTCCCTAGCTAGCTTATGGATTTGACGATTTGTGAACGCACTCGCATGCAACTACTGTATGGGTCGGCTGATGGTGGGAGGCACGGACAGCGAAACGCGTGATCGATCACCAGCAACACTGATGATTAGAGAGCACAGCACCTGTCAGTACTCGTACATCAGGACATCATACTACTGGGCCGGATGCCAGACCTCGACGCAGGCTTGCCAAGAGTGTTAGGGTCTTCGGGCCTGAGTGGGCTTCTTCAAGCCGCAACGTTGTAAAGCCCAGCAGTGGCTGAGAGTAGCCAGTATTAGAGGGGAGAGGGAGTGGAGAGAAGGGCAAGCAAAACTATCTTGTACTCTTATTTGTTCTTTCTTGCAATAGAAGTAGATCCTGCGCCGCCGCGTTCCGGCGTCGGCGCCGTCGTCGTTCCAGTTAGCCATAGCATCTGCTAACATTGGTATCGGCTCATCACGTTCCCGGCCGCGTCTTGGATCCCCCCACCTTCCCGACCATGAGCACTTCACCCGCTTGCGGCGGCGCCCGTGGAGCCATGGACCCCGTGGTCGATGTAGCAGGTTCGACGAGGTCTTCAGCGTCCTCAACGAGCTCCGCTCGAGTTCGAAGTCGTCCACCGGCCGCATCGAGACGCGGCTGACCGCGGCGGAGGCGGAGGACCAGCAAATCGAGCCCGCCGCGCCGCCACCGTGTTGGAGAATTTCGCCGCCCGCGCAGCACAACGCTGCGGTGGTGGCGGACAATTGGGGCGGCCGCCGGCGGCGCATCTCCGACTGGAGGAGCGGCGTCAAAGAGGTCGAGCTCACTCGCTACGCCGAGATTCAGGATGCCCGCGACAGCGCGCCGAGGTCCCGGAGGCTGCGGCGGCGGATCAAGCTTCGATGGCGACCCCGGATCGAGCTCCATCCTCCACATCCGCACCGAGCTCGACTCCTTCCTTCGAGGAGAGCACTCCGCCGCCACCTCGCAGCGGGCGGAGCGCCTCGAGTTGGCTCCGCTCCGCTTCGCCGGGATTCCGGCCGACCGGCCCGATGGGCACCGCGATGCAGCGACTACACGGGCGTCCGGGCGTGGTCCGTTCGCGGCCATGGCCCCGAACCCGGCCAATGGTACGTCATTGTTCCCCTTCCCCAATCCTCCACCTCCCCCAATTCTTCCGATCCAACACCATCCACCACCCCAATTTTCCCCAATCCACCCCCTCCACCACCTCCGTTTCCCCGATCCCCATCCGCCCGTACCCACCATACCCACCACCGATAGCTCCATATCCCCAATCCAACCATACCCACCACCATATCCCCCGACCAATCCTCACCAGCCACCGCTCGTCGGAGCTCCCCTTACATACCCACCTTCCCCATTCAATCCTCCAGCCTATGGCGATTTCGCCCCAAACCATTCCAGCAACCATCTTGGCCACCTCCCTAAGCTTCAATTCCCTCAGTTTGATGGGGATAACCCAAAGCTCTGGCTCTCGCGTGCCTCCAACTATTTCCGTTTGTACCATGTTCATCCCTCTATGTGGATTACGGTTTCCACCCACCACTTTGTGCACGCAGCTCATTTCGGTTGCGATCCGTAGAGAACCAGTCGGCACCTATCATGGGAATCATTCACAAAGCACTCATCCATGAGAGGTTCAGCAGAGACCAACACGAGCTCCTCCTACGCCAACAATTCCACATTCGCATGACCTCCACAGTCACCGATTATGTGGATCGGTACACAGCTCTGATTGAGCAACTCTCTCCATACCAACCACATCCCGACCCATTAGCCCATACCCAACGTTTCGCCGATGGTTTTGCGCCACGACATTCGTCTTTGTTGTTATGGTGTCTTCTCCCCAAAATCTCGTCACGCACGCAAACTTGCTTTCTATAACGCTGCGGGGAAGAAGCGGCCGACCACGGCCCCAGGGAGTTCAAGCGTGCTGATGGTTCCCTCTTTGGGCCGTTCCGCCTGAATCAAGGGGCGCCTTTGCCGATGCCACCTCCTCCACCACGCCACCGCACACGAGGCGGCGGGAACATCGCGCACCATCGAGGATCGGCGCGCCGGTCCTCGCCCCCGCTCGATCGACGACAAGCTGGCCTCGCTCCGTGACTACCGTCGTGCAAGGGGGCTCTGCATCCGTTGCGGCGACAAGTGGGTGCCCGGTCATCGCTGCCCACCTGTACCACCGCGCCTCATGCGATGGAAGAGATTTGGTCCCTATGCTCGATTCCTTCGAAGAGACGCGGCGAACTTACGGTCAAGAGGAAGAAGTCCCACCCACCGCGACCAACGAAGTGCAAGCGTTCATGGCTCACGATTCAAAGAAACTCAACATCCTACGCTCACGAAGGCGTTGCGGTTTCGGGGCTCATTGCGAGGTCATCCCGTTCGCATCCCCGCTTGACTCGGGGAGTACACACTCTTTTGTCGGCTCTTCTCTCTCGCCGACAAGTTGACCGGATCACGACCTCTGTTAGCACCAATCTCAGTTCGTGTGGCCGATGGCAATGCGGGTCGATTGTACCTTCGAGTTTCATTGCGCGGCATGGTCGGTCGACAGGTTATCACTTTCGTTCCAATCTTCGTGTGCTGGATCTGGGCAGTTATGATATGATTATAGGGATGGACTGGTTGGAGTCTTTCTCCCCAATGCAAGTCGATTGGGTCGACAAATGGATTCGCATTCCGTATGGCGCGATCAAGCCGTCTTTGCGAGGATTTTTGCCCGAGAACCACCCCTCCGGTGTCTTTGAACTATCGCATATTGCAATGCCGGCACAAGAAACTTCTGAACCAGTGCCTCCTGAGGTCCAGCTTCTGCTTGATGAGTTTGCTGAGCTCTTCCAAGAGCCATCAGATCTTCCTCCTCGGCGGCAGTGTGACCATCAAATTCCTCTAGTAACTGGGGCTTCACCAATAGCGATACGTCAGTACGGATACAAGCCGGCACTCAAATCTGAAATTGAAAAGCAAGTCTACGAGCCGCCGGACTCCGGTCTGATTCGTCCCAGTACAAGCTCGTTCTCCTCACCGGTTCTGCTTGTTCGGAAGAAGGATGGAAATTGGCGCATGTGTGTCGACTAACGTATGCTAAACTCCTTGACTATCAAGTCCAAATTTCCTATCCCAAGTGGTCGACGAATTACTTGATGAGCTGTCCCACGCACGATGGTTCTCCACCTTGGACCTTCGGGCAGGCTTCAATCAGATCCGGTTGGCACCCGGAGAAGAATACAAGACGGCCTTCATGACGCACTGGGGCCAGTTTGAGTACAATGTGATGTCGTTTGGATTGACTGGAGCTCCCAATACTTTCCAAGGTGCCATGAACTCCACACTTCACTCAGTACTCAGGAAATTTGCTCTAGTGTTCTTCGATGACATCCTCATCTACAGCCGTACCTTTGAGGAGCATATGGACCACCTCCGTCAAGTGTTTGTGTTGCTGTCCGAGGACAACTGGAAAGTGAAATTCAGTAAATGTCAATTTGCCAAACAGTCCATCTCCTATCTGGGCCATATTGTCAGCTGCCAGGGTGTATCCACCGATCCCGAGAAGATAAAGTCGGTCCAATCTTGGCCTCGTACTGCGGACATCAAGGAACTCCGCAGCTTTACGGGTTTGGTCGCTACTACCGAAAGTTTGTCCAACACTTTGCCTTCATCGGGCTCGACCTCTTCTGAGACTTGCTCAAGAAAGGTGTGCTCTTCTCATGGACCCCAACACATACTGCAGCATTCGAAGCTCTCAAGTCTGCCTTGGTGTCGGCCCCGGTACTCGCCCTCCCTGACTTTACCAAGCCGTTCCAATTGCGGGCCGACGCGGCGATTCAGCAAGTGCGATCACGCTACAGGATGGACATCCGCTGGCTTTTGTTAGTAGGGCCTTGGGCCCTCGTACCAGCGCCCTGTCCACATACGAGAAGGAGTACCTCGCAATCCTTGTGGCGATGGAGCGGTGGCGTTCCTATCTGAAAGATGCCGAGTTCACAATTTTCACCGATCACCGCACACTGACACATTTGGCTGATCAACGTCTGAACACTCCATGGCAAGTGAAAATGCAACACAAGCTCGCGGGTTTGCAGTACCGAATTGTTTATAAGCCAGGGGTTTCAACGCTGGCCGGCGATGCTCTTTTCTCGGCATCCCTCCCCTTCCGCCAAGTAGCTTTTCGCGGTCTATTTCATCGCCTATCCCTGCCCTCGGCTTGCTGCGGTGGTGTCGTGGTACGCTTCGGACCCATATTCTCGGCGGTATTCTGAGAGAGCTTGCTGTCGACCCCTAGGCTCGCCCACCATATTCGCTCGTGAACGGTGTCATCCGGCTGCAGGGGCGGATTTGGATTGGTGACAATCCCGCGGCCGCAACGTAAAACTCATTTCACCTTTGCACGATAGCGCCCTCGGTGGCCATTCAAAGCTTCCGGTAACTTACGCCAGACTCAAGAAGTCGCTCCAATGGCGCGGCATGAAAAGTGCGGTGAAGGCTTATGTGGCGAAGTGTACAATCCGCCACCAAGCCAAGCCGACCGTTCCAAGTATCCCGGTCTTCTCGGTCCTCTTCCGGTCCCAACCGAGACCGCGGATCATCACGATGGACTTCATCGGTGGGTTGCCAACCTCGGGGCGACAAATTGTATTATGGTCGTGGGTCGACACCCGGTAAGTTCGCTCGATTTGTTCCATTAAGCCATCCATTCCGCGGCCCGCTTTGGCCGCTCGGGCTTTCTGGATAATATTTTCAAACTTCACGGCATGCACGCCAAGATTGTTTCGATCGCGTGACCCGATATTTGCGAGCAACTTCGGCAAGAACTCTTCCGCATGTCGATGTTCGGCTAGCCATGAGTACATCCTATCACCGAGTCCGATGGTCGACGGAACGGGTGAACCAATGCCCGGAAACATTCCTCGATGTTTTGTCCATGCTACGCCTCGTCGGGTTCAAGTGGTCATCCATGGCGAGTTTTGGTACAATACGAGCTATCACTTTCGGCTGCGGGTCGATCTCCGTTTGAGGTACTTTTTTTTTATGGTCACCCCGCCGTCCTTCGCCATCTCTCGATACCTCTGTGTGCCCCGTCCCTTCGATGTTCTTGCGGCCCCGGAAGAGCGCAAAACCATGATTGCCGCATCCGCCAACACCTCTTACGAGCCAAATCGCGCATGAAGTCTCAGTCGATAAGAATCGATCCGGCGTTCTTTTGAAGTGGGCGTCGGTATTCCTAGCGGTTCTGCGCACATCTTTGGCTCCTCGCTCTTGCATAGAAATTGGCATTCAAATACTTCGGCCCCTACACGCTTTTGTCCAAGATAGGAACAAGTGGCACATAAACCGGAGCTTCCAGATTCTTCATCTATTCATCCTGTTCCACGCTTTCCATGCTTAAGAAAGCGCCCGTAATAACTCCCGCTTTCCTCTACACCGCCTCGATCCCGATGACATGTTGCAAGTGCCGAGGCGGTTCTTCAACAACGCATCCATCAACATGGTGCGCAGTGCGGTTCAAAGAATACCGGTCAAATGGAGCAACCTCGACAAGGATTTGGCAACCCGGGAAGATGCTCAAGCCATCATGCGAGGTTCGACGTTTCAAGCATGGGGACATGCCGCGGGCGGGGGAAGATTGTCGATACTCATACATCGGGACATCATACTATCGGGCGGATGCCGGACCTCGACGCAGCTTGCCAAGAGTGTTAGGGTCTTCGGCCTGAGTGGGCTTCTTCAAGCCGCAACGTTGTAAAGCCCAGCGTGGTCGAGAGTAGCCGATATTAGAGGGGAGAGGGAGTGGAGAGAAGGGCAAGCAAAAACTATCTTGTACTCTTATTTGTTCTTTCTTGCAATAGAAGTAGATCCCGCGCCGCCGCGTTCGGCTTCGGCGCCCGTCGTCGCTCCAATTAGCCATAGCATCTCGCTAACACACCCCATGCTCGCGAGCCGCGGGGTGGTCAAGTTAGTATTGCTTCTACCGGTGGCTACCGCAAGTGTTGAAAGAATATTTTCTAAATGACCTTTATCAAGAATAAGTTGAGGAACAGTATGGGTGATAGCCTTTTGGATCATTGTTTAATGACTTTTATTGAGCGTGATATCTTCTTACAACCGAATGAAGAAGACATCATCAACACTTTCATGACTATTAGAAGGCGTAGGCGACACAAGAAGAAGAAGAAGTAGTGACATTTTGTTCTTCAACTATTATGTGGTACGTAATAGTTGAAGAAGGGACGAGATGCCTCCCGACCCTCCCCGACCGTTGCACATGCGCCCGTGGCGACGGCGCCGCCGCCAGCCCGCCACCCGAACCCCTCCCTAGCGACCTCCCCTTCCTCTCGAGCGCAGATCCGAGGTCGCCCCCGCCCGATCTATCCATCCATGGCGCCGTGGGAGGAGCTCGGCATCCCTCGTCGAGCACTCCACCGGGAGCGTGCCTCGGGCACCTGCGCGTCGCCTCCGGCACCGGGCACTCGGGCCGCTAAGCCCCTCGGGGTTGAGGGCGTCGGCGGCCACTGACCGCACCCTCGGCCCGTTCGGTCGCGCCCGGCCGGAGGTGACCCACGCCCGCAGACCGGCCGCCTCCCCGTGGCCGCCCGCGTCTGCCGGCTATGGCGTGGCGCTGCCGGGCCCCCATCATGGGACTCGCCCTCACGGGCCGGTGGGGCGCCACGGCTGCGGGCACCGCGGCCTTGTCGCCGCTCGCCGGCCGGCCGGTGCCACCGCCCGGGCTCGTCGTCGCCTCTCCGCCCCGCTCCCCCATCTCCGCCATGGCCGCCCCGCTTTGCAAAGGTCCATGGAGGCTTCGCTCGTCGTGTCCACGATGGGGATGTTGATCCCTCGGCCTTCCCCCTCTCCACCAGGCACGCCGCCCCCGTGGTGGAGGGCGATCGCCACTACCGCCGCCAGCGTCGGCCGCGGCGCTGCCCGAGGAGAGATGGTCGTGTCGCTAACGTGCCGCCAGCGTCGGCCTCGCCGGCCCTGTGGTGGGCGCGTCGCCGCGGCCAAGGGTGGGGTGCGACCACCAGATGGTGACGCCCGGCGTCGGTCGTGGCCTCTACGATGCTCGCAACATCGACAAGGACGACATGCGGTTGGGGGCATTGGCGGCAACACCCCGCTGCCGAGGAGCTGGCTCCCGTCATGGAGGTCGAAGAGGGCGAGTTCGCGATGTCGATGGCCGGCATCGGGGTGTGCCTCTCCGCGAGGCTCACCTCTTCTTCCCTCTCTCCGTCGGTAGGACCAAGGGGGAACGCAATGGGCCGATATCCCGATGTCCGATCGCTCCGACGACGAGCTTGAGGAGCCAATCCCCGCCGCTACCTTCCGCCCCTCCACCGCCCGGTAGCCATGGGGCACCGCTTCGTCCTCTCGCTGCCCATGTCCCGCCGCCTCCGCGCTCTAGGACCCAGTGCCAAGGGCCGCCTTGCGTCGGTGGTTGGACCGTCGAGGCCACCTGGGTGTGGCTTTCGGTCCCAACAATGGCGCTAACAACGGTGCTCCGCCATCCCTCGCCTCGTCCCAGCGTGATGGCCCCGCCAAAGAGGAAGAGGCATAGGCGGCCCCACCGCCGCGGCATGATGAAGAAGAACCACGGCATACGGTCTGCGGTCGTGGCTGTCCCGGTGCCCGACCAACCGCGTCTCCGTCCACCAACGCCTTCCGTCGAAGGCGCGGCGGCCGCTTAGCGCCGGGCGCGTCCGTCCACCTCGGCTAGGGCCCCCACCGCCGCTCCCCCCGACCACGTCCGGGCGGAGGTCCTCCCGGCGGCGTCGCGGGCCTCGGAGCCACCGTCCGACCGCACCAGCCAGCCCGTCCGCCCGAGCTAGTCGGCCGTTGCTTCACCTGCTCTCCAACGGGCATGTCCGGTGCGCTACGCGACTCTCGTCGGCGTTGCTTACTACCGGCTGCTGCCCGAGGGGCATTTCCGCACGCTGCCCGTCAAAAGTCGGTCCCGGGGCCAAGTGCGGCCGCCGGCCTCGCATGCCGCGAGCCCCTCGAACCTCCGCCCGGATCGGCGGCCATGGTGGCTGGTCGGTCGGCGGCGATTCGACCCCACCGGCGTCACCTACCCACGCCGCCTCGGGAGGAGCCTCATGCGCAGCCCGCCGGGCGACCGGAGATGGATCGGGATGGGCCCCCCGGTGGCGGCTTCGTGTGGCCTCCGCCGCTCACACTTGTGCGGGACGAGGGCCCTCCCGGTTAGAGTGGACCCAATGCTCGATGAGCTTGCGGCCTCCCTCATGGCGCCCACCTTCCTTGGCGGACCGGAAGTCTTCAGCGACCCCCTGCGTCGCCGTCGTGCATGGATCGGCCGACCTGCCCGTTGCCATGGGGTAAGTTCGCCGATGAGGTCGCCGACACGGTACCGCCGTTGGATCTGTTCGCGGTCCGTTGCGAGGCGGTCTGACTTCGGCCGCCATCTGCCGGGTCGGTCGAACCTTTACCGTTCACGTGGAGCCGCCCCCGTCTTGTGATGCCGACGTTATGCGCCGCCTCGCGAGAGCCGAGGTCATGCGCCGCGGGAGATCGAGGACCGGGTGTGTGTGCATCGGCCACGCCAATCCCTCAAGGCGGGCTAGCGCTGCGCCGGTCGCGCCTCCGGCCCTACCCACACCTGCGCCCGGGCTCGGGTCGCGTCGCGGCCGAGGGCGGCTAACGACTCTGCAGGCCCGAACCTCTTGCCGGAAGTTACGTGGAAGTGGAGGCGGTGAGGCTCGGCGCCGGTGAGGACAAGGTCGGGGCCGTCTTCGGAGGGGAATGCCGCCGGCCAGCGGCGCCCCTTTTGAGATCCTTCTCAATGGAGCGTTCGACCTCTCCACTCCGGACCTCAACACCGGGGGCTGGGTGAGGAGATCGCCTAACCCTCCTTTGCGTCCGGTTGCTTTGTTGCAAATTTGTCAAAATGTAATCCCTTCTTTTATATCCAAGTAGTTGCTAGGTGTCGCCGTAAATTTGGTTCGATTGCATCTTGTTGTTTGAACGTTACTGCAAGCAATGAAAAACACGCAACGGCGTGGTCTCCAAAAAAATGTGGTACGTAATATTTTAATTACATGTGTTTTACAGTTTATATACTTGTGTAAAGACATGTTAAATTTAAAGCGACAAAAAAATTATATGATGGACCATCCTAGTTTGAAATCCTAGCTCCGCCACTGCACAGCACTACTGCATACGTGTGCATTTGAGCTGCACCACAGCAGAGAAGTGTAGAGTATGTTATGGAAGCCGGCCGGGAGGGATTAGGTTTATCCGATCCTCCGCGAGCGGAGTCGTTCAATTCGCTGGCGGCCAAAACGCCCGCAGCCGGGTGACGAAAAAACCGGTGACTGGAACGATCTAGCCTTGTTAATTTGCTTGCACGGAACCTAGGAGCTAGTGGCAAGTCGACTCAATTTTTCATTAAGATTATTGTTATTCCAAAAAAAACACTAAACGTACGGCTACACCTTAAACGAACGTACGTACGTGCATTTTAATTTGACGAGGGACTAAGTAGCGTACGTACACGGTAACGGTATCATACATTATCCTCTGACCTTATCCCTCCGCTCTGCCCATTGCCACCATGACTCCACATCCTTTTCGACCGACGTCGTCAGGACTGTGGACGGACGACGCATGCTCACTTCACTTGATTCGATTGACTTAATTGCTCGACGCAAGCCTAAACCCACACACCACATCAGTCTGACTCGTCATCGCTACTCCTTATCCACACATGCAAACTTACACTACACCAACGTGGCAAACTGTAGGATCGATCGACGTCGTGCTCGACCGACCGACGGACCGACTGACCTGATGTGTGCGCGCTGGTACTCCATGGCTTCCATGCATGCGCCTGCTCCGCGTGGCTGGCCCTTTTACTCCTGCTGTCCTCTTATAAGTGTCGTCAGAGGTTGGGCACAGAACAGCCTAGACACAATGACTAATGTCATGCAGTTCTGGATTGTATTGCAGTTAATGCTATAACCTTTTGTCACCCACTCAAAGTTTTTTTTTTTTTTGAAACTCACTCAAAGTTTTCATAATAAACAAATAGAGGCGGCATCACTTCCAACTTACCCACTCAGAGTATTTACAATAAACAAATGGGCAAAACTAGCGGCAAACTCAAATTTTTACACCAAACAACAGCCAACCCAGAATCTACCGCCCATTTTTATACAATGAAGCAAACAAAATTTAAAATTGGCGCCATTTCTCAATAGCTGTAGCAATATAGCCTGGTCACCCTTTCTATCCATTCATTTCAACCACTTCTCGTCCATCTCCCCATGCCAATCCTAGACTTAAACAAGCCACCACGGGAGAAAGGAGAGGAGGTTCCAGATCTCAACAACAATCCTGATGAAGACCATGGTCCCTGGGAAGATGTAGTGGCTGCAGTTCAAGTTGGGGGAGCTAACCACTTTGGTGTCCATCCTGCTCAGAATGGTGAACAAGAACAAATTTATCAAAGTAAGCTCATCTATTTCTATCCAAACTGAGTGTTCTCGTTTAGATTCTCTATCCTCTCTCCTTAATAGTTGTCCTTATTTATTTGCATCTCCTAAAATCAAAGGCACATCACCAGAATGTGTTCTCTGTATCCTCTCTCTCAAATCATGATGAACTTGCTGGTTTAGTCAATCTCTACTAAAATCACTACCGTCGGGATAAGGTAGGTTTTTTTTTCTTTTACTCCACAATTTCTGCGGTGGTGGAGGCCTGGTGGGTGGGAGACGATGATAAGACTGCCTCCCCCTGCTGTACACTCCTGCCAGCCTACTATCCGTAGCGAACGACATTTATTTAGGTAGTACTAGATACTATGCTCGGACGTCAATTATAAGGGGACTGAACATCCCTCCGAACCTTCGTTTTCAGTGTCCTAACACTCTGTCCCTACGACGACTCCCTAGCCTCTACCATACCAATCAAGCACATATTGCACGGATCGACTAGCCTGCAGATGCATGGTTAGTTGAGCACGCAGCCGTCGCCGCAGCGACCTACCTCTAGAGGTGGAAGACTAATCTAATTTGGGCATCCATGAATTTTAACAAATGAACTAGAAATTTAAATTTTGGTAGGGGACCACCTCTACCTAGTTTTTTTTTTTTTTGAACTAGAGGATATCCATTGGACATCCAATTTCCACCTATAGGCTACCTCCACACACAAGCATCCACTATACCACATGCGTACAGTGCCTCGACAACTGTCCAACACTCGGCAGGAACATGAGCCCATGATCGACTCCATCGTCACACCGACCATGGCTTCGATCACGTACACCTGCGGTCACGGTGCCAGCTCCATGTGACTTTTTGACGCATGATCGGCAATGATTGGCGGTGACACCGTACCAGTGTCGGCGAACGCTCATATCTCCTCATTGTTCTGGACGACGCTGTTGGGATTGGAAGCTGGACTGCACACGTACCCCTGTGCTGGAGTACCTGCATATCCCGGTCGAGCATTCACAAGGGAACAGAGGCTAGGTCACATAGCAGCAGTAGCAGCTGGTTTTGCGTGACAAGCAATCAGTTATGGTATGAATAAGTTTAAATCAAATTGGTCGCCATCCGTGCAATGTGGGTAACAATGTGTGTGTTGAGTCCAGAACAATATGCCGTACGTGGAGCCTGCTGCTGCTGCTGCTTGAATTGGAAACAGGGAAAGCATGCGGTGAACAGTGATGGCCGGCACACCGTTGATGTCTAGAATTAAGCGCCAACAACATGTCCTGATTGCCGGGGACTGCGTGGTGCGTGCCATCTGCCTTCCACCACCATCGAGTGGTTGGTTGGCAGGTGACGACGCGGCGCCGGCCGTTTGGTACCGAGCAGCGTACGTTTTCTTATCCAAGCACTGCTATAGTTAGTACAAACTGCTGATGTGCTTCGTTCATGGCCAAAAGGGACGGAGGAAGGATGGTCCCATGCGTCATGGTCGGCAGCGATCTCGGATGGTGACGAACGCGACCAGATAATGCCATCCGCCATGGGTCGGAGAAGGCTCGATCAACGCCATCCCGCTGTCTCGATCGCCTGCAAAGGACACACACCCGCCTGCGTGCGTGTCCGGATCGAATGGAACGGGAACGGATCGACGCGGCCGGACGGACACCCACCCACCCGGTCGTCTTCAAATCCTTCAGTCTCTGTCTGTCCATGAACCTAGCTGATGACACGGTCTTTAATTTTCTTGCCTGTGACAGTCAGGAGATTAACAACAACCTATTCCCACCCACGCAATGTGGGAACCGGCTGTTCTGCTAGTAGCTGTCGTCAAGAGGATAAGTATAATCTCAAACGAAGATTACAATGGCCACTGCTCAAGGCATGCATAGCCCCTACGCAGAACTAGCTACAGTAGTGCTCTTGGCATTTTAATTTGCTGTTTCTTGGAGTGCCATGTCATCTCAAGTGATTTAAGTTGATGAAATTTGTTGTTTCATAGGCTAGCATTTAAGCCTGGATATGGTCGGATTAAATGGAAACTTCATTTCCATATTGTCAATTGCCAACACATTGTAAATTCTGTCCGTTAACGTCACGCTGGATCACACCAACAAATATTAGTAGTTCATCCATTGCAAACCCCACAGCGCAGAGGGCATGCGAAGAACAAAAACCATTTTTAAAGCCCCACTAGTGAGCGGGCGCAAGTTTTCTTTTGTTCGTAATACAAGCCCAAGGGTGTAAAACTTGCGGCCTTCGCGACCATATTACAATATCGGCCCATTACACTTACACGGCCTCTTTATATGTGGGCTTAGTGGGTCGGGGCCACGAATGGCGGAGGTTGTTTGCGTCCTTCGGCATGCAAAGCTGATGAGCCGTTGATTCGCAGTGTCTTTCGCCGCCGGCTCCTTATCTGACCGGCGGCGAGGTGTCGCCGGTGGGCGGTGGGTGCCAGCAGGCAGCAGCCGTTCCACCGGAGCGTCCGAGACTACTTGGGAGGTCGGCACTCGGCAGGGTTGTCAAGGCGCAAGGTTTGGGAGATAGGTTCCTGGCCGTCCGCCAGGAAGCTGCTCGGCGGCGCCCGCTCTCCCAACATCACCAGCGTCCACAACTCCAGATCAAGGTATCCTGCTGCGCTGTGCTCGCCCGGCTTCAGTTTGTTAGATTAGATAGATGCATCATTTGGTTCTGCGTGGAACTTGCCGTTACAATTTTATAGCGTACAAAAAATCCCAGCTCGATTCAGATGGCAATGAGCGATGACTGTCGTGCCATTGATTGGGAGAAGAATCAGTGAAATTGGCATCCCACACTATCGAGTCTTCTCTTGCCTTCTAAGTTGATTTTGCGTCAAGACCAGGAGCCGAGCCAGGATTTGATTTGACGACCATAGGAGGGTGTTATTGTAGGGATGTAGACATTTGGTAGGCAACAGTAGAAAGAGCAAAAGAGATGGAGAAAAAGAATAGGAACACTAACTAATTCTTAATTATACAAGATGACATTAAAAATTAACATGGAGGTAGGACAAATAACAAAACATAAATAACATTATTAATCTTTTTTGACTAGCCTTATTTTTTTTTTCCCTCTTTCTTTGTTTCCTAATTCTTCGCTCTTGTAACTGTTTATGCTTTTAATAAAATCCTGCGAGGGGTCATTCCCTTCCAGATCCATAAAAAAATATTATTAACTAGTTAAATAGAGCAATATGCAGCTAATTATGTAAACATATTGCAGGGGATATAGAAATGTTGGGGGGTGCCGCACCCCCTCAGCCCACCCTTCCCCGCCACTGGTCAAGACATACATCTTGCAGTCATGAGGTGCAATTGAAGCTGATAACTGGCCCTGAGCCGAGAAGGATGACTGCTGCAAAATGGAATATGAAATATCAAGTCCGAACAGAATAACCTTCATTACATGATCATGATATGGAGTATACAATTTGAAGAAAGTCACCAAGCGTACCACCCACAGATCACGAGCAGTGACAACAGTGGATGAAGCAAGCCCGATGCTCGACCATTGTGCGGTGATGGTTGCTTGGAAGTCCTGCCGGTTCCAGAGAACCACAGCCTTCTTGTTGTTGCTGAGTGGCCCAGCCCAAACCTACAAAACAACACAGCAGTCTCAGCTTCAGGAATCAGAATCAATCTTAGCCATTTTGTAGTTTTGCTGTCGAACAAACTGTTTCATGGAAGGTGCTATTACTGAGGTTGAGGAATACTTACCTCCAAGCCATTGTCGGATTGCACTTTCCTTCCCTGGACACCCTAGACTATCTATTCAGAAATCTGTTGTATCAGTACACTGAAATGACATAAGATCATCATAGTTAAGAATGTGGAAGGGACGTCTTGCCTTGGTTTACAGCGATGACTTCTGAGTTGCTGAGTATGTCCTTTGTCTGCTGGCTCATTGACCTTACGTCACACCCGATCAGAAGAGGAGCCTGCACAAGGCAAGACAGGTTTCCAGTGATGAAACTGCAGAACATTTACATTGCAATAACACTGTTAACATGCAGAAAAATTCTTAGTACCTTGGCAAGTGCCCAGATGCTGAAGTGAGAGCGGTACTCTGCCTCAGACATACCACCGTTGCCCACTTCAAGCATGTCAGGATCTGATGTTCAAACACAAGAGAATATATTAAATTTTCACAAATGTTTATGCATGGACAGAATCTTCTGATGTCTGCACTCTTACCGTTCCACCCACCAGGTCCGGCGTAGGATGCCCATATGTCATTCTGGTCTGCACGAGATGTCATGCTGAAATATCATGGTAACTGTGATTACTCCTGTCAATTTCAGTAGCTATCCAGGGAGATTAAAATGAAATGAACAGCACCTGCCCCAGTTGTCAGCGATATCATCAGTTGTTCTCCAGCTGTTTCCCATGCTGCTAGCCCAGGTAGCAGGATTTTCTCTTCCCCTATATTAATAGAAGAGGCACAGTTGAAGAAATTAGTATCAGTAACATCTCCTCTGGACAGAAGTGTTACTAGGAGGAAACTCACCATTCACACAGAGAGAAGAAGATGTTCTTTCCATAGGTCTTCATAGCAATGCTCATTTTAGTATATCTGCAATGGCCATAAGTTACTGAGCAATCTGGTATGCAATGCTCGATGCCTCAATCATAATTCAGTTTTAAGGTATCGCTCTTGTTTACCTCTCCATGACACTCCTGCCAGTATCATTGCAGTTGTCATATTTCAGATAATCAATACCCTAGGAGTTGAGAGAAGAAGCGTTAGAAGAACACCAGAAACTCATAATAATCATCAGATGATCAACCACTTTTGTCACTGTGGGTTTTGCATCAGTCATCAGGGAAGCAATAGAAAGGTATTTTACCCAAGATGAAAATGTTATCACATCCTGCTCTTCATAATCAAGTGATCCTGGCATTTCTTGGCTGCATGTTCGTGTCCTGCAATGAACGGTGTCAGTTCAGTTTCAGGTTTGCTATTGCAAATTATTATTTTGGTTGGGTATTGAGGATTATAGTTACTTTAGGACCAGAATAAACAGGCACTTATTCATCATAATAAAACTGATTTTTAGTAGGCAGCAGCATAACAATTTTTTAGATTACGGATAGCAGCATAGCATACCCAGCGTCACTGTAGATGCCAAGCTTCAGCCCTTTTGCATGCACATAATCTGCGAGTGCCTTGATCCCAGATGGGAAGGTTTGTGTATTTGCAACGAAGTTCCCCTGAGAAATAATAATGAAACTTCGTCAATACCAACAGATCGACAGTACTAAAATGTAGGCAGGTCATCCTGTAAGAGGAAATTAAAAGTAGAGTGTGTTTTGGCCACTGGATCAAAAAAAAAATTGTAACAGAAAAGAAATTCCAATTACTCATTATAGCTGTGATAGTGCACATACTAGTTCTTTATTTACTATTTAAATCCGCATTAGCAGATACTATATAAACACAAGTGTTAAAGTTCTCTATGAGCTAGTTGTTATTATTGATGAGTTCCTATCCATTTACTTTTGCGCTTTCCAGAAGTTCCCATCCACAACTTTTTTGCTTGCACTGATGTTAATGCTGAAAATGATTGGGGTGGTTGGTGGTTCGCGTGCTGCATCCGTAATTCTTACCTGGTAGTCCCTTTCAGATTCTGCCCAGCAATCATCTGAAAGAAGATAAGGAGACCAACCTTTCAGCCAAGGACTAATTTATGTACATATCACGTCTGTATCATTGCTAAATATATGAGGTTTCAGATCACAATCCATGCCTATATTTACATATTCATAGCCCAGTTTCGCCAGACCAGTGTTGACCATTGCATCAGCTGAAGAAAAGGAAAAGTGTTACAGCAGTTGAGAATCTCATGTGATTTGTACAAACCAAACATTTTATGTATCGATGGCAAGTTTATGAATGGATGAATGTACCTGTCTGTTTGATGAGGTCCTCGTTGATCCCGCACCCAAAGTGGTTCCAGCTATTCCACCTAAACCAACACAGTGCACACACACATTTCGTCACCGGAGACCAAAAACAGCAGGTTAACAATTCACAGCAGCAAGTAAACAAAGCAACGACGACGAGTTTATTCTCCTCACTAGATATACGTACCCCATCGGCGGCCTCCGGCCGAGGCCGTTCTCGAACGCCCGGCGGCGCCGCGAGGAGGGCCACCCGTGCCGGGCCCGGCTCGTCGCAGCCCCGCGATGCCCCTCTGTCCACTTGCCGACGGCGGGCACCCTGATCATCGCCTCCGACGCGGTCACGGCAGCAGCGGCGGCGGCAACGAGGACGAGCGCCAAGACGAGGGGCGGCGACGAGCTCGGGGCGCTCTCCATGGGCGGCACAGCAGGTGGCAGGCAAGCCGGCAGCTCTGCTGCATGCTGGCGCTGCAGACATTTTATTAGGCCGCTTGAATTTTTAAATTTTTGTCCGTTTCGACCAACGCGCATCGCGTCGTCGTCACGCCCATCGCAGGAAACATCAGAGTACTAAAAAAGTTATTAATTAAACAAGATGCGAATATGCGATCCAACGTATGTTTGTCATCCCGGATTAAAATATGTCATCTTTTTTTATGATTATCGCCTTATTCAAAATTTTTACACAAATATAATTTATTTTTTATAACTTGTTTGATCAATAAAGATACTTGAATATTGATTAATTTATTTTATTATTTACATAAATATTTTGAATAAGATAGATGGTTAAATAAGAAGTTCAAAAGTAAAAAAAACGACAAACTCCATGGGACAGATGGAGTACCCATTTTCTTTTCAAAATCTGGCTCTTTTTTTTTTTTTTTTTTTTAGAAGACGGGTTGATTTTATTATCACAGAACTGTTACATTCATCCCCTTAAACAGGGCACCGATGATGAAAGAAAAAATTACATAAAAAAGTCAGCATCAAGAGCCCCCAGTGATCCTCGCCCCCACTGACCGTCATTGCCGCAGGCCGAGCCTTCTCCATCTCCTGCAATGAAGAAAAACCCATGATGAAACTCACGGCCGGAACCCGATGAAAAGATCTTCAAAGCCCGTCAGTACCATACTAGAAGCATGCCATTTTCTCGTTGAACGCCCCAGGTAGTCCTCCAATTCACCAGGCTCAGTCGTCGATCGCCTCACCGGCAACACCCGTCGACGAGCAACAATTCCGCAAGGGGAACTAAAGAACACCAGCTCCAAACACACGAGCTGGTGGAGAACAAACCTCACAAAACAGTCACAAACGACAACAAGGTCATCTGAACCTCTTCGGAGGGACAAAACAATCCCTCAGCCTCCACCAGCCATATCGGCGGTAGCAACCCTACGATACTACAGACAAGCTCACGGTGGATTCGAGTACGTACCGACGCAAAAGAAAGCATCGAAGAAAACTTCGTCAGAGCTAAATAGGTACGTACGCCTGGGCCTGGCTCGCTGGCGAGGCCTGCCAGAGCCAAGATATCAAACACGCCTTAAAATGAGCAATGCTATGAAGACCTATGGAAACAACATCTTCTTCTCACTGTGTGAATGGTGATTTTCCTCCTAGCAACACTTCTGTCTAGAGGGAAGATATGTTACTGACACTAATTCTTCAACTGTGCCTCTTCCATTAATATAGGGTAAGAGAAAAATCCTGCTACCTGGCCGGGCATTATGGAAACAGCCGGAGAACAACCGATGATATCGCTGACAACTGGGGTAGGTGTTGTTCATTGCATTTTAATCTCCCCTGGATAGCTACTGAAATTGACAGGATTACCATGATATTTCAGCATTACATATCGTGCAGACCAGAATGACATATGGGCTTCCTACGCCGGACCTGGTGGGTGGAACGGTAAGAGTGCAGACACCAGAAGATTCTGTCCATGCCTAAGCATTTGTGAAAATTTACCAGTTGGTAATATATTCTCTTGTGTTTGAACATCAGATCCTGACATGCTTGAATGGCCAACGGTACGCACAAAATTCCTACCTCTATGAGCACCACGGATGGATTGAGCCGGCAGATTCAGTGCTTCCCGAAGTCACCATACGCCTCGTTGTCAAGAGGAACTTCATTCTGGAATAAATCTAAGACCTATGGAAAGGACATCTTCTCAAGAGGAGCGTTGAAGACGCCCCGGTCGAGAAGTCCCCGCGGTGCCTCTCACGCTGAAGCCGGACGTGCCGCTTTCCTACGAAGGCCGCGTGGTAGCTCCCATGGAGGACGGCGGGGAGGGCGAAGGCTGGATCTTGCCGGAGGGGGGTGAGCCTGCGGTTGCGATGGAAGGAGACGGGATGCAGCGACAGAGCACGGTGCGAGCACGGAATGCACCTAGCTCCATAGAAACGAACCTGGAGAGCGTTTTCTGCGATACAGGAGAGAGCGTATTTTGCATGGTGGGAGATAGGCCGAGGAACAGATCAAACACGGGCCCTGCATTTGGGGCTCGGGCCACTCAAAATGACCCATATCAAACACACTCTCAATTGAATTTGAGAATATTTTTTTAGAGAGAGTTCGAGGCATCTTTCCCCAAGAGAAAACACACTAAAAAGGAACACAAGAACATTCTTTGTGATTTGATTCCACGTGTATGCAATTAGCCTGCAGTACAAATGAATCGCCTGGTATGGTGTGGCCGTGTCCCTGGCGTGAGGCGTACGTACGCGCAGGATGCACGTCCTTCATCACTGGATGTGGATCCTGGGCTTGAGGACGAACATCCTGCACGAGTGCGGCGCGACGTCGAAGCTCATCTTGTCCGTGAACGTGCCGTCCACCGTCTCGTGCTGCATACGACAGACAAGAATGTATAACACCCGAGTCAGTCAAGCTTCTCTTCTCGAGTACAACGTACTATATGCATTGCTGGCTCGATTTTGCCATACTAGTACTACGTACCAGCCACAGGTCCCTGGCCTCGACGGCCGTGCCAGCGGGAGGCCGATGTCGTCCCAGTGCGCGACGATGGTGGCCTCGTCCTTGGCGTGCCGGTTCAGGAGCACCACCGCCGTCCGGTACTCGGACAGCGGCGCCGCCCAGATCTCGCTGCTGCCCTCCATCCTCACCTTCTTCCCCTGCACGCCCAGCGGATCTGCACGCAACGCATTACGCATGCCCAAACACAAGAATTAATAATGCTACTGGTGAGTGGCCATGTACAGTACGCTCGATCGGGGATCTTGTATTCTCCTTACCTTGGTTAACGGCGATCACCTCCTTGTTGGCCAGGATGTCGTACGTCTCCTGCGACATGTGCCTCACGTCGCAGCCGATGATGAGAGGCGCCTGCGCACATTTTTCATTGGACGGAAAGGCCCGGACGACAAGTTCAGACAAGAAACGGCCTCTGTTTGTACTGTACCAAGATGCAGAGAGATGCCTAATGTCTGCAGTTTCACCTTGGAGATCGCCCAGAGGCTGAAGTGAACGACGTACTCGCTCGTGTTCATGCCCCCGTTGCCCACCTCCAGCATGTCCGGATCTGCACTTGAAATAAAACGCATTGTCGGATGGAATTAGGATCCGGCGATCGACAGGTGATGTAGTACAGTGCACGGACAGACCGTTCCAGCCGCCGGGGCGCGCGTACTCCGCCCACACCTCGTTCTGGTCCGCCGTGGCGATCATGCTGCAAGACCAACGCCGGCAACGACTCTCAGTGAAGGCTGAAAACGGAAACGATCGACATAGGGACAACGGCGAGGCAAGATGGGCGAGGCAAGATGGAAGCAGTCAGTGAGTGAGAGATGTTTGTGACCTGTCCCAAGTGTCGGCGATGTCGTTGGTGGTCCTCCAGCTGTTGCCGTAGGCCGCCCCCACGTCGCCGGGTGCATGTCGCCCCTAGTGATCGCCGGCAAGGAGAGGCGAGATCGAGGGCGCATGATGAGTCACTGAAACCGATGATGGCGATCAAGGATTCATTCAAGAGACGTCGTACCATTCGCAGAGCGAGACGTAGATCGGCCGCCCCACCTTCATCAGTGCTCTGCTCATCTCCGGGTACCTGTTCATCACGTGCCACAGTCACACGCTGATCATGCCATCAGGCAGGGGAGGGAGTCGTTGAGATGGACAGGGAGGAAAGGGGAAGGGCATGAATGTGTGAGGTGAGCCTGAGGCTGAGCCTGACTGACCTCTCCAGCGGCTTGAGGTCGCCATTGTTGCAGTTGTCGTACTTGAGGTAATCCACTCCCTGCGTCCGTGGCAGCCAATGAACAAAGAGTATTTGGTTCATGATCAATTGAGCATCCCTTTGAAAAAATGCTACTACAACTACAACAGAAGCTGCTCACCCATGCCGCGAAGGTGTTGGCGTCCTGCTCCTCGTGGCCGAGCGAGCCGGGCTGGACCTTGGCGCAGGTCTTGAACCCGGCGTCGGAGTAGATGCCGAGCTTGAGGCCCTTGCTGTGGACGTAATCCGCCAGCGCCTTGATCCCGTGCGGGAACGTCTTGCTGTTGGCCACCAGATTCCCTGCAACCACCAATTGCTTAATTACCACCAATTGCTTGTTATTCAGTTCAGTTTCAGAGTTGAACCATCAGTTGTAGTATCATGTAGTATGTACCTTAGCATCACGTTGTGGCTCTGCCCAGCAGTCATCTGAGAGAGTAACAAGGGGAAAGCGGAAGAAGAAGAACACGTTTAGTAATCCACTACTTCGATTGAAGACTAGTACTCTATATAAATTACAAGTCAGCTTTAGTTTTTTATATGGATGGTAAACTAAAAATATCGAAACGACCTATAATTTATAACACTTTTAATGGTAAAAGAAAGTAAAGAACCCGGCCGGGAGACTAGATAGCACACCGATGTTGACGTATCTGTAGCCGAGAGCAGCGAGACCAGTCGACACGAGTGCGTCAGCTAAGGACCATTCAAAGCATGGGCGGCGACCGAGAAAACGAAAGAAACAGATAAGAGCACAAGCTCATATACAAGCAAGCAAGTTCGTCTACTAGAACGGAACTGAAGAACAACACAAGAGGAGGTACCGGTCTCCTGATCACCACCTCGCCGTTGCCGTCGCACTGGAAGTGATTCCAGCTGTTCCACCTGCGGTCGCTCACAAAATCAAATCAATCAGACACGCTACCAACACGCCCAGCCAGGCACTTGGCAACATCTCAGCACACAACACAAGCAAAAGTTACCCCATAGGAGGTGCCGAGCCTAGGCCATTGGCCAGCATGCTCCGCCGGTGCGCCTCCTCAGCTGCACCACCTTGCCCCCGCCGCCACGACCACAGCCGCCGCCGCCACCACCAGCACCAGCAGCAGCAGCGCTACCCTCGCCGGCGACGAACCACCACCACCACCGGCCATCGCTTCCCTCCCTCTGAACCAAAACCTCCAATCACTCGTTTTGTTGCCACTCACACCTTCCTTCGTGGATCAACACGAGCTTGTGCTCCCCTGGCTATTTATAGCCACGCGACGTGACTGATGATTGTGTAGTTGTTCGACTTTTGTTGCCGGTGCAAATCGTCTTCTTCTTCTTCTTTTTCCAGCGCAGATGACGACGGATGCGTCGCGTTCGTCTTGTCGGAGATGGGCGCGGGAGCACAAAGCGCCCAGACGGCTCGATACGTGGTTGGGGAAAAGAGGGTACACGTGGGCGTTTAAGCACATCTGGGCCCCACTGGTTCCGGACGACAGGCCGCACGAGCGCAGGGCAGGCCGGACTGTCAGCCGGAGCAGCAGACGTGCCGGTCCGCGAGGATTGGCACACCACGCCAGAAAAAAGAGAAAGCGGCCCGATACGAAAGGACGATGGTATGGGTCGACCGGATGGATGATTCGCGATTGGATGGATAAATCCGAATATCCCCATCATCGTTATTGACTTTATTTATTTCCCTAGCAAAACATGTCTGCGTTGCACCGGGACGTATCGATAGTCATAAATGTGTCTATGTATCACAACAAGATGTCATTACAACAATGATAAAAGTATGCTTAATGTATTTTTTATTTGATTTATGGTCAATTTGCTTAATGTAGCTTCGTTATGTTTTTCTCATAAAATGTTTCAATATTGGCCCTATAGGCTACTGTGTTGCCAACGCGACAGAGCAATTGGGTCAATATGTGTCCGTCTATGAAATAAAAAGAGAATGAAAAAAATCGACGGATGTTCGTAGAAGCGCCCATGACGCGTCCTGCGTCCCTGTTCGTGTGGGAACAACAAAATAATTTAAAAAGTAACTTGTACATGTACATAAGACTTGCAGGATACGTATGGATTTGAGCAACAATGTATTTTTTTATTTAACCGGACAAAAATATTGAAGTAACCGAGCTTCATAAGGACTCTGTATTTTTAGACTTGGATTTTTTTTATTTTGGCCCTTTTTAAAGAAAAAAACTATTTTAACCGGACTGCAAAGAAGTTCAGGAATAACCCTTTTGGGCGTGTCGTGGTTGGCTGGCCAGCGGCATTTTTATTGTACCCGCATTTTAATGAGCAGCGACAGGCACGCGCCAACGTGGCGATCTTGCATGCGGTCCCTTGTGGCGTGGCGGCGTTATCGGCGCCCTGCAATCAAAGCGGCGACTTGCGTTATTCGATGACAAAGATGCGGCGGTAGTTCCGCGGTCGCGAGCTTGTGGGCGGCGGGGCCGATGGCGATGGCGGTCGCGGCGACTTTACCTGATTACCGCGATGGAGTATGCGATATTGTCACATCATAGTACAACATTGAATGATGCATTGAATGATCTACATTTTTTATAATAAACCAAATCCACGATACTGCATGCAACATCTCTATTATTCTTTGAACCCGATTTGATTTTATCAATTACAACCTAACTCACTTTAAAAATGAAATGATTATTGTCCAGCTCAACAAATCTTCATGCAAATTATTAGTACTAGTATAGTATCCGTGCTAGCGCTTCACGGTGACATTTCAAGAATGTGCATGGAACAACAAAATGTCGATTTAATAAAAAAATTTAGGTTCACCCACTAACAGAAACTTACAAAACAAGAAGTACAGTGCGACACTTACAAAGCAGTTAGCCAATAGCCAACTAAAAACCACTAAACATGAGCCTAGTGACAAGGAGGGGGAACAAAAAGACTATTTAACCAATTCATTAAAAGAAAAATGGAGTACATGATGGATTCCATGCAAATGAAGTTTAACTTCAGTGGAGAAGGAAGCCTTCCAAGAAGCCCTTGATTGGGGGTGTGTCATTGAAAATCCAAGAAATCATTTCAAATGCACTACACAACAATCATGAAAACTTCCATGAAGAAGGGTAGTCGCAGAGATTCCTTTTGTTGTTCTATCATTTGGAGAATGCTACCCTGTATATTCAAACAAAACTAAGATAGAGCCAGCGAAAATACATGTTGAACATTCAAAAACAAACGCATTATTGTCTACTCCAAATTCTCCAAACAGAGAGCACAGTTGTAGCCTTCCGAGAATATATGTTGAATGCGATATTGCCTCTGAAGATAGATCTTAACTCTGAATTTTAAAAATGCACAGAAATTATATAACTCTGGATATATATTTCTCACCTTTATTGTTTTATTGAGTACTGGAGTGCTCCAATAGTAGTTTTATAATCTGCAGCGAATAATCAAAGCATGTAGATATTAATTAACTTTACTAATTATTGGAGCAGACCTTTTTGAAGGCACTAAATGAACAAGCTCCCAAATGCAGAAGGATAGTAAGCAAAATAAACTTCTAATGATTTTGCTATTACTCCAAACAAAAGTAAAGTGCATTAATGATTGTGTATGCAGGCAGATTGTCGGATGGTATACGATACAAAAGCAACGAGAAACTAACCATCTGAAGATGCCTTGATTTTTCAGATTCCTAACATGAGATGAATCTGCAAAGGCAATTTAGAATCAGAAAAATGATACATGATACATCTGCTAGTAAAAATCATATTACCATGCTACTATCTATTTTCAATATTCAATTAAAGTAGTGGATAACGTATCCAATACATGATGTATGAAACAATTTAAGGCATTCTACTTGACTCTTCATGAAGGTTGCAGCAGGCAAGCAGACGTACATGTGCTGGTATCCTCGATTACGGCAAGTTGTACACGCCAACAACACAAGCATCTGAGGGTGGGCAAAATGCCAACAGTAGTGAGCATCTACTGTAAACTAAACAAATATAAACTAATCTGATAATATATAGAGCTAGAAAACTCAGAGTTTGCTAAATTTATCAAGCATGGCCAAATTTTAAATTCTATTTGACTAAATTGATAGTTTCAAGAAAACTAATGGCAGCCACCATGTATGATACACCCTCTAGAAATGATCTCGTGGAGGATCCATCTTGCATATCTCGAGCTGAACAACAACATGCACTTGGATCCACCTAAACCACTCAGGATCAATGCTCATATGAAGAGGAGACCCATCCAACTATCTTTGGGGTGTAGCTCCCAAAAGACCCTAAGCACACCGAGTGTCTCCTGCTGCTAAAGGTCGATCTCCTCCTCCAGTCCTTCATTCAGCAGCTTGATATTATCCAGCATTCAGCAAATTCAACAAGACAAATCTGACAAACTGCTTTTGTTTTTCTTCTTGCTTTCTTGCGTGTTCAGAGCATCTATCAACATCACCCTAGGCAGTAACCATGTTAATATATACTACAAGAAGAATCATTGAATGGATCTGAATAATATTTGTCAACCAATCATGACAAGGTGACAAACATTGATCTGAAAGCAGATGCATATAATCTATCTAAGGATTGAGGAATACCTACTCACCACGCTCGCCTCCACCTCCTTGAGTGCGTAGTCGTACAGGAGTGAGAGCTCGATATTTCATCGAACACCTTCAGGGCCTCCACGGAGACATTAGCTGACCTGCGTCCAGGGTGCTGCGAGGACCAAGAGGACACGTCCTGGAGTGTAGTGGAAGTTGGTGGAGGCAGCACCGATGTAGGAAAAGCCATGGAAGACGAACGCGAGGGCTGCCGAGATGCTGCGGCTCCAGCCGTTCCGCGGCACAGGGCGGCGTGCTGGGGTGGCGGGCTGCAGAGAGGGGCGGTGGAGGGTGTGGGCCCCGTAGCCGCTGCATAGTCGTCCGCGCCGCGAGCGCCGCCCGCTGGGGAGAGGACGGCGGGGGCGATGATGAAACATGAGGCTTTGATCTTCCCGCGAGGCCGAGATCGTCCCTCCTGTTCGCCGGTCTTGGCCACCGCCTGAAAATATCATGAGCGGGTTTTTAGCTGACACCGTAGCGTCATGACGTACCTGATTGAATTGGAATCGTCAATACCGACGCCGGGGCCCTCTACCACGCCGCCGCGCGAGACTCCGCCTCAATGCCGCGCGCCAAGACCGCCGCTGGGCAATTGAAGCTTCAGTCGGCTCTGCCTCGCCGTCGCTCGCCAAGACGCCGCCGCCGCGCGGAGTCGTCCTCGCCGCCGCTCGCCAAGCCGCCGCAGCGCGGGAGTCGGCCTCGCCGCCAACGCGCGGGACTTTGACTCTGCCTCAACGCCGCGCGTCCTTACGGGAACGAGTGGCGTCGTTGGAATCCATAGGAGGAAACGAAGGAATGCAGGAAAGGAAGGAGTGCATTAATTTTGGGGAGATAATGTGCGGTAGGAGGATAGGAGGAAAAGGCTGTATGTACTACATTTAATTCGATTGTGGGATGGCGTTTGAGTATGAGAGAGAGAGTGATTAAGAAGAAAAACGGGCTCTACTAAATCCGAACGTAGATTTGAATAGATTTGAGCGAAAGCCTAAGAAGAGTGCATTAGTAGAGAATAGATTTTTGATAGATAGATAGATAGATAGATAGAAACAATAGAACTCCACATTAATTTATTCTTTTTCTCAAATATCCCTTGCGACCAATCTTGTAAATAAACAAAAGTGTCGCATAGTTCTAATTTTATACGAGTTATTACAAATATCATATAAATAAATATATATCAAATTTTATCTTAAATATCAAGGACTCTCCCTGTCCAAAAATTATCTATCGTTTTTATTTATATGTCACAAGTTTGACTTTCGATTTGTAAAAAATATATGCAATATTTATATCTCTAAATAAATATATTAAAACTTAGATTCAAAAATCTTTTCTATGATAGTAATTATATGACCTAAACATATATTTTTAATATATATTTATCAAAGTAATATCCGAGTAAACACAATCTACAAATATTTTGAGATGAATGGAGTATATCATATACACAATCAGTAGCCCCTAGGCCCCTACCTCTACGCACACTGTGGCAAACACATCACCCCATCACATCCCCTCTCTCCTCTCTCTCTCTCTCTCTCTCCGTTGGAGTCCTTGTATTCCCTCCATTCCAAAAAACATTCAACTATGAATTGTGTGTCGGATAAAAAGTAGCTCACGTTTGACCAAGTTTTTTAGTGTATACTATTCGTATTTATAGATCCAAATTAATTTATTATAAAAATATATTTTATAAATAATCTAATGATATTTATTTGGTATTGTAATATTTATAATTTTTATCTATAATTGGTCAAACTTGGTGGACTTTAAGCAAAGATGCTTTGTGCTATAATTGCATGTTTTTTCTGAAGGCGGAGAGAGTGCATGTATTGCACGTCTGCACCCACACAAACTTTTTATATACTTAGTTTATTCATAGTCGATCTCAACTAGCTAAGCAATATTAACTCTATTACAGTTACTTATTATAATATTTATGGTATATAACTTATGTCACTTAAATTATATTCAAATAAAACCACAATAAATAGGAAGATTTGAAACAGAACAATGAATATTCTACGTGGAGTAATGGGAGGCACCATCTGCATGCACTCCACCACCACCACCATGCATGCAAGGGGAGGTGATGTGATTGAACCTGCACCTGCGGTCACGGCAGGACAGCAGCACGCCCCCACGCGGTGGCTCTGGTCCTTACCACCGCGCTCCGGATCAGCAGCGCCACACTGCAGCGCCATGATCTGCGGCCCGCGGAAAAGGCCCGACCACCACATCGCGCGTGGACCACATGCGAGTAGGGTCATTAGGCCACCCGCGCTTAGCGCACATGCAAGGTCGCGGCAAGATAGGAACCCAGGCGCATTCAACTAAACTAAACGGCCCAAAAGGTTGGAGTTATGAAATATAAGTTTGACTTCGGGTTAAAAAATAAATTTTCTTTAAAAAAAAGGGTTAAAATTAAAAAATTCTAGACTTGCAGGATACGTATGGATTTGAGCAATAATGTATTTTTTATGTAAAATAACCTTCGCTCCGGGATATATCGTGTAGTCAATTAACCTGGACGGGCAGACATAGTAAAATAACGGTAGTAAGGGCAGGCCGGAATTTTTGTGGTCAAAAATTTTTCTCTTTTATTAGTAGGTATAGATAATCGTTATCCGGAGGAGGACGTGACGTGATGTAGATCCCCTGGAAGAACAATGTCTTAAGACAAACTTTTTGAACTTTGGCTGTGTTTGATTCCCTGAAAGAACAGTGTCTTAAGATAAATAAACTTTTTGAACTTTGGCTGTATTTAGCTCACCTGAATTTCCCATCACATTGTAAACACAGCCTGTGATCGAATTTGTAGAGAAACCCGTTAACATTTATTTATGTTACCAAATTTGTATCATTAAATTAAATTTGCCATAGAAAATACAAGTGATTTAGACTGTCTGCACCACGGACCAAATCGCTGCAGCGCCATCCGGGAAGCCGTCCTGTAAACTCGCTCGCCCGTCTGATATTCCCAGCGGATAGTGAGTGAGCCTCCGATCAGGGCGAGGGAATTAGCGTCCAAACCAGAGTTGATTTGTGGAAATGACACAACCGCCTAAAACTAGTTTTTTTCTTCCTCCCTCCTTGACGCCACCGCTGTTAGCGTTTGCTCGGACATCCAACGCGTTGATGCGACTTCGAAATAAATTATGATAGGTTCCTTCGCACTTCGAAATAAACAGAAATCATCTTTGACTCGTTCAACCTTTTCCCCGTAGTGTGTAGTCTATAGACGTACTGTATCCGGGCGCGCGGGAGAGGTTGCGGCCAGATCCCGAACGTATCGGGAATCGTCAGCCTTTCCGATAAGATAGGAAGATGGATAAACTATTGGTCGACGTACACAATGAAGTTTATAATTAAGGCGATGATCAGTGCCATCGTCGGCTTTGGAAAAAAGAGTGCCGTTGGTTTGGAATACAAAAGGGCAACAGGCACAGAAGTCTCAACGCGGTATCATGTGAGCGACTCCTACCCCCACTACCTACCTGGTGCTGGTCTTCAAGATTCCTCGTGCTCGATTCAATGGCAGGACAAATCATAAAATACTCTTTGGGACACAAGAACGACGACCTACTCCTATTGAGGCGTTCAAATCTTCCGCAACAATTTTTTTTTTTCACAATCAAGACTTTACCCGTTTTTCATTAAGAGCTCTCTTCATTCTAAAACTTGACCTTATATGTCTGGGCAGAGGAATTCTAGAAATGAAAAGATATGATACATAGAAAACAGAAATGAGAGAGGTAGAGATGAGATGAGATTGGCGAATCTGGTGAAGGCAACGACGATGAGTTCGACGACGTGTCGGGCGCGCCAATTTCATTATGTTCGCATGTGGAGTTTTAGCGGTTCACTTCTCTTTTACAAAAGTGATGGGTATGAGGATGACGGCGGTGGATGGTGAGATGGCCCTGTTTCGATTGGTCGGGCTTCAAGGTCCGTGGCATATCCGTTTGGGATGATGATCCTAGATGGTGGAATTTATGGCTTTTTCAAGGTTTATTGTCTCCCATCGATGAAGGTGGAGTAGTTTGGTTTTACTTTTGTAATGAGAGGATGTAACTTGCTTTAATGTCAATGAAATTTTTTTGCAAAAAAAAAAAAAAAAAAAAAAGAGATGAGATGAGATAGAAATGTATTGTGAAGATATTATTGGGAATAGGAAGGAAGAAAATAGTATTGGGATGTTGTAAGATCGAATATTTTGATAAATTTTTGATACCTATAATGTCGCAAAAAAAATTGGGACAGGCTCAATTAAACTGAATGAATTGATAGAAATCATAACGTTCTAAAGTAATTTAAATATTTAATGCTGAGTATGTGTCCTCGTAGTCGTAGCTATGCCCAGATTAGTCCATCACGATTCACGACTCTGCTTTGGTCTCGCCCATTTAAGGTTTGATGATATCTCGATCAAATAGGATGTACTATGTATCCGTGTCTGGCTACATAAAAAGGATTTGACAACATGGAAAATGCACCCCTCGACTCCTTCCAGATGTATGGGACTCGCGCACGAGGACCTGAACAAAACCGTGCGGCAGGCAATTCAATACTCCTGCCAGCCTTGACAGTCTACACGCCCTTCCAAACAATATGCTACAGATAGCCCCAAAAGGGTTAGGAAACATGGTTTGGTCAGGGCTTGCACAAAGCTTGCAAATCGCCGAACGCCTCGTGCCTCGTGGGGGTTGGGTGGAGATGGCCTTAGGCGCGTTCGCCGGCGCCGTCGCCGGGCCCCACATTCCGTCCGCATCCACACCGCTCATCCGGTCCTCCGACGATCTCCAGCCGTCGATGAGGCGCAGCCACGATGCCGTGTCAGCACAGCAGCGAGCGTTCGTTCGGTCGCGCCGAGCCCGCGCCGCGGCGGCAATGATTAAACCCGCGCCGGCCCGCGATAACAATCACACGCCCCTAATGACCCGGATTCTCATTATTTTATTTATTTACTAATCTATCCACCACCGCTGTCTCGTCCCCACCACCCACCGCTGGTCTGGCTGCCCTGCCACGTCGTCGCCCACCAACTCACCGGCGGGCGAGGGTTTAGCACGGCCAGCGCATCTCGCCGCGCCGGATGCCGTATATATCCATCCGCCCGCGCGCCGAGCTTGAGGGCCACCACCACCACCGCCCGGCCGCCCTCTTCCTCTCCCTCCCCTCGCAAATCACCAAACTGCCCCTCCTTGTAAAAGGAAGGAAGGGAGACGGACGAACGAGGCAGGGAAAGGGGAGAAGATTTTTCAGATTTTGCGGCACGGCAGCGACCTACCCCAGCTCCCCGAGAGAGACCCACCGGACCGACCCGACCGACCGACCGAGCAAGCCACCGGCAGCAGCAGCAGCAGCTACCTTCCCCTCCCTCCCTTCCCTTCCCTTCCCTTCCCCGACGGACATGACGCCGCATCTGCCCGCCGCCGCCGCCGCCGTCTCCTCCTCCTCCTCCGCCGCCTCCACCACCACATCCCGCGCCTACCACCACCACCACCACCTGCTCGACGCCGCGGCGCATCCATCCTCATCCTCGCCGCACTCTCAATACCGGAGACGGAGGCGTCGCCGTGTGCCGCCGGGCTGCCTCCGCCCGCGCCCGCGCTCGGCCGCGGCGGCGGCGTCGTCCGTCCGCTGCTGCGCGCGCGGCCGCGCCCGCGCCGCAGGCGGCGTTGCCCTCCGCGGCGCCCGTCACCACGCGGGTCTTCGTCGTGTCCGACCTGCACACGGACTACCCGGAGAATATGGACTGGGTGCGCCGCCTGCCCGCCGAGGTCGGGGCCGGCGGCGGGGACGGCGTCGACGCGCGCTCGTCGTCGCCGGCGACGTCGCCGAGACCAGGGATAACTTCGCGCGCACCATGGAGGTGCTCAGGGAGGGATTCGCTGCCGTCTTCTACGTGCCGGGGAACCACGATCTCTGGCTGCGCCGCGAGGGCGGACGCTACGTGAGTCCATTTTTTTTCCTCCGTATTTCGTCGATGCATTTCTTCCTTGTGCTGTAAGTAAGGTGTTTGACGAAATGCCTTGGCGTACCTATTACGGCATGTTATGCTGTTTGGTTGGTTAGTTCACTCTGATGGGATAGTTTGAGCTAGCCAAGTAATTCCACTAAATTTGATCCAATGGTACATTGCAAAGCTTGCCTGCAGCCTGGATAGTGTGTCTCCCTGTTTTAGGAGGCCTAATTTTTAGACTTGCTGCAGTGCAGAGTTTGCCAATGAGGTTTTTCGTTTTGCTCATTGGTTTCTAGCACCCCCGTCTATCTGAACTTCATTTCAGTTGTATGTTGTTCTGTCCCTATTTAGTAACTTATATGCAAATTATTAACTGCATAGAATCCACACATGCTGCAAATTGTTGTCTCAACTGAAAAAAAAAAATGTAATGTCGGGTTGTAATGTTAGATAAAGCATAGCATAAATTGACAGTACATCACATTCTTCTTGGAGCACATCATTCAGTTTGTCTTTATGACGAAATCGTTACAGCATGAACCTTATTTTTTAATATACATCATTGGTGAAGCTCTCTCAGTTACTCAAATTATTCCTTCCAGATGGATTCGCTGGAGAAACTGACTGCATTGCTTGATGCGTGTAGTGAGCTGGGTGTGGATACTGGCCCAAGAACAATAGGTGACTTGGGAATCGTACCATTGTTCTCATGGTATCACAAGGTTGTTTATTTTTCTTGTCTTATTAACATTTAGTATTTTGTCCGAATTATAATGCACTACTTTCCTATTATACTGTTTTCTCATCTTGCTTAACTGTCCTCCAGAGCTTTGACAAGGAGAAGGATGTTAACAGTGTGCGTGTCCCTTCGCTAGAGATGGTAGGTTGGTCTTTCCCTCAATACCTACTCATTTGCAGAACACCATTAGTTACCAAGTATTCTTAGTGCAGCTTCAGATTTCTTGAATTATATACTCCATATCCTCGAGGGGTTTGCTTGATTTATTTTGCAAAATTAGATATCTCAATATCTGCTATTTAAACCATGATCACCAAACTAGCTATCAAAACTGTAATGTTCAATGAGAAAGGATCCATACAAGCCATAGGCACAAATATTTACTGGTGTGGACAAGCAAAAACAATCGTGTGCTCTTTCTTATTTTCTTATGTAATAGAAAATTGCATGATTCCTCTTGATATCTTTGAACTGATGGGTTTAGGTTTTGTATAATCAGGCTTGTAAAGACTTCCATGCTTGCCAATGGCCTTCAGACCTGACAAATAATGACGAGGCTCTTGCTCTTTACTTTGACAAGTTGAATGACAAGAATCATGATGCTATTGAAGAAGTGAAAAGCAGCAGCAAACATATATTAACATTTTCACACTTCGTACCAAGGTGCATTTTGCTCCTCCTACCTAGACCTTCCATTTCTCTGAGCTTCTGTTTGATATTTGTTTGACCATCAATTCTGGGTATGCTTGACTGTGTTACTTGTTCAAACGCAACTAATGATAGCCGCCAATAAATACCTTTTTTTGCTTCTTCCATTCCTCCTAGCATCTCAATTTATCTGTTGCATCTCTTTCTTGCTTTGCCAGCCTCCTAAAGCATTTACCACCAGAACAGTATTGGTAAGTGTGTTTCATTTCTTTTTTGCATTTTTATGATGAAAACACCTCAAAGAGAAACTATCTTATCAATCAAGGTTCAGGTGCCAACTTGGAAGCAACATTTGTATCTCAGTATCTGCACTAGTGACTTCATATTTGGCCCTTTGTTTCACCCCCAAAGGAAGACATTTTGTGAGGTTGTGTAGCATTTCAATTGCAAATCGCATGGAGGAAAAGTGGAAAACAGTAGTTTTTCATACTGGCTGTCTAATTATATGAAATTGTAGATATACCAGCTTTTGTGAATCTGTGATGGATGCTATCCTTCCGTACCTAACTGGATTGTGTTGCCCCTTCTATATTTATGTTTTCAGTGCCTAGCCCAACTTGCTTGGGACTTAAAGGCTTTGTTGTTGTTGTTTTTTGAAATTGCCCATTGAGCATTTAGGATGTCTTAGTATGGATTCATGAAACTTCAAGCCCAAAACTAATGTCTTCTATAACGACACTGCAGGCAAGAATTGTGTCGGAGAAACGTATGCTTTACTACCCATACCTTCCTAAGGTCATTGGCTCTGATTTTTTTTGGAGAGGAGGCTCAGAGATATACACAGCAACAGAAAAGACGGAGCAGCTTGCCATGTTTTTGGGCACACTCATTTCTGTTGGGATTCTGTGGTTGATGAGATCAGGTACTGATCTGGTGGTCTGTCCATTTGTGACATCACGATGCATGATGATCATTATAACTCTAACGTTATAAAATTCCTCCAATGCAGGTACGTGCAAGCCCCTCTGGCATACCCTCGAGAACGGAAACGTCGGATGAACGGTGAAGGCTGGCTGCCATTTTGTGTATATCGTGATGGTTTCAACCCAGAAATATATCCGGCATTGTGGTCAGACTACTACAACAAGAACAAAAGGGAACCTGAGAACACGCAGCTCGCGCCGTGGGTTGCCAGCCATTTCGCGAAGTACCACAAGTTCCACTGACCCTTTTCGAGTTCCCTTGGCTTTTAGCCGAAGTGGATGCAGTTCGTCTGTTCATGATGGTGTTGAAACCTGCATATCCCTGGGAAAAGGAGATATTGACGTTTTACCTGTACATGATCTTTTTCTTGTTTCCACTCTTACCATAACTTTTGGGCAAGTAAGCGCCAGCATCTGTTCGTTGTATGTTGCAGAAATCTGAATAATGTGTGTAAGATTCTTCAAAGCCTTGCTGCAGAGAGTGAAATATAGCTGATTCTGTTCGTCTAACCAGCACCATCTGTCCATTTGACTTCTTTTTTTTAACTGAAAAGTCACAGATAATGGTGCATCACCTTATTTACTATTTTAGATTATTTTTTATGGGCTATTAGAAATCATTTGTCTGAAATCTGAAGAGGAAGAGGATTACACGTGGCTGGCACCTGCCTCCATTCAAAACTAAAGATGAATCTCGTAGCTCAATGACAGGAGCAGAGTTTTCGTCTCAGTCTGCCCTTGGGGCAACTATTACAATTGAATGTAAATGAAGAGCGGAATATAATGAACCAAGGGGCGATTTCATTGATCAAGTTTAGAGAGGATATTTGGATTCCTGTGGACCAGGCTGAGCTCATACAAGATTCCCGGGACCAAGCTCTGGACAAATGAGAATGAAACCTGTTACTGACGGGCTTGGCTACTTTTGGCATCACTAGAGGATCGAGGTCGTTGACTGTTGAGGTGGCAGCGTTTTTCGTGTGTTGCCACACCCAAGCACTTCGGGTTTCGATGGTGCCGCTGCTGGGCTCCTTTCCTCTCCCCTGGGCTGGCGCACGGCCAGCGCGTGGGGCGGCGTGAGAACAACAGGGCACGGCATGCGGCGAGTACGCGAGGCCGTCGAGGTCCTCGAGGACATGGGATGCGGTGAGCGAGCGCCGCCACCACGGAGATGGTGCGGCGAACGTGTGCGTCGAATGTTTTGTCACATGCGCCCCATAAGGGCAGCCGTTGATTGGGTTCGGAGATTCGTGCTAGTGTTACGGTCCGTGCATCTCTCCCGTTCTGCTATTGTCAGAAGAAGAAGGGGTGAGCCTCATTTATTGTTGTTACTGTTCAGTGCGTCAGTGTTCTCTGTGTTTTTTTTTTTTTTTTGATAACAATTCTCTGTGGTTTATATTCTCTTCATAGCCATGGCCGGCGGCGCATGCCTTCTTTTTGCAACTGGGTTTCGCCGGAACAGCCTAGACGGTCTGCTTCATATGAGTTGATATCGTAAGCGTTTGAGATTATAAACAGATTACTTGCTGTTCGGCCTGATCCAGTGAGTGGGCATGATGAAGGGCTCTCGCCGGAAGAGGTCAGCCCCGCCGATGCAGTTCCTGCGTTGGAGGTCTGTATAACATCGTTATCATAATTTTTTTTCGCCTTTCATGCATTTGTTTACCTTCGTCTTGGGTCCTGTTGATGCGCCGCGTGGTGAGCTAGTTGTGATGGTGTATATTCCATTTGGAAGGAGGGAAGTTCTCAATCGACTGTTGAATTTGTTTAGTCCATTTTCCTTGAATTTTTTGAGTCGATTTGCAATGAATTCTTAGGGATGATGTTTTTTTTTTTTCTTTTGCATTTTTTTTTTTTTTTGGGAGGGAGGACCGTTGAGTTGGATTGAACTGTTTAGGTTGAGGGGCTGTTTTTGGTTCCCAGGACTAAACTTTTTTTTAAGTACTGGGTGACTAATAAAAAAGTCCATCCAAAAAGTTTTTAGGGACTAATAGAAGAAAAAGTTTTTAAAAAGTTTCTCCTGTTTAGTTTGGTAGGGACTAAAAGAGATTTTTTTTATCTCAAGGACTAAAAAGTCTCTAAACCAAACAACCCCTCGAAGTCGGAACAAACGCTTTTGCATATAGGCGTTGTTTGAGCGAAACAGACATGCATTTACATGGGTGGCATTGGGGAATAATCGATTTTACATCATTTTTTAGCGGTACCTGATTCGTGATGCGCTACTAGCTTGCCAGGTTCACGGGGCATCGTTTATGTAAGTTTTGTTTTGTTTCGATTTGTTCAATTACGGTGACTTTATGCTGTTTTTGTTATTTGATAGAGATGGGATGATGTATTTTTCCATTCGAAGCAGGGGAAGTAGTCAATTCGACTCTATCTAGTGGATTTGAAAGAGTTTTTATGGTTTTGCGGCCTCGTAAATATTTATTGCGTTCTTTTTGCGTTGGTTTGGGGACCACCTGATTCAGGATGCGCTGCTTCTATTGCAGGTCGATGGTGCCTCTTTTGAGCCGGGGTCTTTTGCTTCGAGGTGCTCAATTAGGTTGATTCATGAAGTTGTTACCAAGTTTGATTCGTATAAGAAAGGAATAGTAAGGTCTTGTGGCTTTGAAGGTATTTTATACTTTCCAGAGGTAAAGCAGCTTAACAGGAGGTTTGCAATGTGGCTTACGAGTGGTGTGAATGCTGAGACGTCGACCTTGAATGTTGGAGAACACATTAGTATTAGATTTGCCAAAAGTGACGTTGGCCATGTCCTTGGGATACCTACATCAGGGGAAGAAGATTGGTGATATACACAGGTGTGTCCGGAAGGTAAACGTCGGGTGCTTGATGAGACCGTCCCCGTTCAAGGAAAAGAGGAGCATCAAGCTGGTGCAAGAAATAATTGAACGTGAGTATACATACCCGATGCTAAAATCAGATGAAGAGAAGTTCAGGGTGGCGTTTGTTATTTTTGTTGTATCTAACCTGCTCGCGCCTTCCGCCAAGCATGACTATGCTTCGATTGATTATTGGGATGCTATTGCTGACCCCTACATCATCCACACTTTTGATTGGTCTGAATATGTGATTGTGAAGTTGCTTGAAGCGGTTTCCAAACTGAAGCAGGATTTGGCAAGCAATATAAAATTCCCCATTGTGAGTGGTTGTTCTTTTTTTCTACAGGTATGATTGGGCACAATCTCTGAATTTTATTTTTATCTTGTTAATATGCGGGCTGAACGGTGGAAATGGTACGCGTGGTCACATGTGTGTATTGACCTAGCTGAATTTTTGACAGGTGCTTTACCTCGATAGTTTAGATATTGAAGGTCATACGACTTGCCGTAACACTTTTCCTAGGGCCAGGGATTTCACATACGAAAAGATGCGTGCCATGATATTGGCTGATAAAAAACTTCTTGAGGCACACAAAAAGGGGACAGAGAGATGCCATGCGAAAAGGTTGCCTTTGTGTGATTCTTTTTATACTTTGATGGTTTGTGTATTATGTCCGAAAGTGTCGTTTGACATAAATTTTGTTTGGTATTTGGTTTTATAGTTACATGATCCGCTAGAATGTGTATATTTGTGGGCATTGAAGCAACAAGAGCCTAGGGGCGGGTGCCAAATGGCTATTTGGGAGTGTGCAAAGTGGCGATGGTGCATTTACTGAATATACCACTTGAGGTAATTGTTAGAATAATTATTTAGTTTGAGGTTTTTTTTGTGCCATTTGTGAACGTTGTGTCTGCGACAATATCTTTCTAGTATAACCAATGTCCTTTTTTGTTATTGTGGAAAATAGGCTGGCCCGTCTTTCTTTGCTGCTGCTGCAGATTTTCAAGATCAAATCAATGCTGGCCTTTTTGTGAGTGGAACCCAAGCAATCAAGTTTATGACTGTGCTTGTGTCCATAATGATTCCCTACACAAAGGGTTTTAGCTATCGTAATTGTCATGGGATGGACAAAGGTGATAATGGAACTGTTCTATGCATTTTTGTGTGTTTGACGGTGTTGTGTAGTATTACCTTTTGACCACTGATTATTAACACATGAGTGCTAATCATATATCTTGCTGTTTTTACCAAGGGTGTTGATGCTTGCATGAATATTTTTTTTGGCCTGCAGAAAGTGATGGCCTGCAGAATTTGATTACAAATGGGATTAGTGCATTGGCTGATCCTAGTAGGTTGAAGAAGAAGAAACAGTGTGACATGGGTTGTGTTCATTATGGGAAGAAGGCCCAAACACATTGTGAAATTGATTCCGTCTATTCGTCCGAAACTCCTGAGTCTTCATTGCCTAATCACGGGCCGATGCGGTTGCAAAGAATGATTATTGGTGATGATGCTTTGAAAGGTCATATAACGATGCTCTTAGCGACAGATCGATGGAATGTCACATAATCTTAATGTGAATACAGATGTTGCAACGGGCGATATCGCAGCTTCTACTCATTGGAACGGTCGTTGAAGCCATGTAGAGGATTTGATCTGAATGTGGTCTCATTGGACGGCAAAGAACACCGGGAGTCTACGAGCAATCTCGGTTCGAGCGCCATAAGTTATCCGCCATCACCGTGGGAAATTGGATATGCTTGGGAACATACAGACATAAATTATGATGATATAAATGAGAAGTTTGAATGCTTGATGGCTACGATGGGTACAGTTCCTAAGTTGTCGACTGCTTTGTTAATAAGTGGCTTAAGTTATTTCTTTTAGGATTATGTAATGTTTTTGTTTATCGGGGTGCCAAAGTTAATTCAATTACTAAGTTTAAGAAAAATAAGTTTGTGTGTGGTGCATGTTTTGAGACATTTAACAAGACGGCATGTTGTTTTTTTTGTTGTTTCGGGATGGTTATAGTTCACATGAATCCTAAATATATACAAGTGTCTGGAGCTGATCTAAGCGCGCGCAGCTTGATGGGCCTCGGAAAGAAATGAAACTTGATTTGTTTGATGGGTTGATTCGTTCATTGAGGCAGCAGGATGATATATGTTATGGCTCATTTGGTCAGATGAGATGGCGTCATTTCTTTGAATCTGATCGACGGTATTTGTACATACGTAACTTGGGTCTTGATAATACCGCTTGCATATCATATTTTTTTTGAAAGAACAGGGAGGGGATTTGCATATCATATTTATCGAGTAATGATGTTGCACTTGCCGTGTTAGAAAAGTGATATTAATATTTTCTCGTGTCTCAGGAGTGCATAATATCTGGTTCAATTTGTGCTACTGAAGTCCGGTATGCAGAACGCTTGTTAATGGGGAATTTACAATATGACCTCACCAAATGCAAGATTGTAAGTACTTTTGTTTCCACTTTGTGGGCAGTGACCTTCATACGATTCATGTTAGGCAACCTACACCTACTATCTTTGAAATTTGTGGCAGTGGTTCCGGTTGGTGTGCGTCTGAACGTGTGCTTTTTGTTGGCGTTTTTTTTTTTTCCCGCATTGCTACAACGGTCATGGGTATGTTTTGCGTGGTGTATGGACAAAAATGTGATTAATGTATTCGAGCCAAGTTTTTATGATCCGTACCCGAGGCTCGTATTGTGGCGATCGAACGATGCTTTGCTTCAAACTAAAGATTGTAATGCATTCTATTTGGGAGGTTGTACACAGTGGGGTGAAAAAAGTATAGGAAATCGCCCGAAATTGCGGTTGTGCACATTGCCGATGCTTCCATTCCCCGGTAAGACGATGAGATACATTAAATTTTTCATGTGAATGGCATTGCCAGGTGGTTGACATTTTGCAAAATTGGGCTGATATGCAACGCTGTGACTTTGATGGTTTGTGCGCAGGTTAAATAGGAGTGGGGGCACTTTGTTATATGTTCTGTCGTTGCTTCGATGGAGCAGACCTGAATCCTATCGACATGGTGGTATGATGGGCGATTTATCTTTTTAATAAGTATCGCACAAAGTGTCATTATATGTTGTAGGGTGGTAATCTTGTGGAGGGTTGATTTCAGGTCGACCGACCGCTTGGGAGCAAAACTTCTTTTGACATATTACAGATGAAGCAAAAAATTTTGGGAGTTTTCCTGAATGTTTCAAGCAAACTCTATAGAAGAGGGATGGCCCGAAGATGCTGGAAGGAGGTCAAGGTGATAACTGAGCAATGCTGATGGGGCACGGTCGGCGATTCGAAAAAAAAAGTGTATCTTGGAGGTGGTTTTCCAGGTGTCAAGTGTCCTGGGCTCCTGGCGATTCACAATGATCTGCTATGTTGAGGATTCATTCTGATGTAATGTGTTGGTCGCTTTAGCTGTTACTTTCGTTTCTGTCTGGATGTTACCTTGGCTCACTTGTTTGAGCACAGTTATCTTTTTTTTTTCCTCTTTCTAGCCTAGTAGTAGTAGTATTACCATGGCATAACTGTCATCTATGCTCCCCCTGAAATACTCTATAACTGCTATATTTCCGTTATGTAAGTAATGGAAATGGGGAATGTCCCTCAGTTCAAAAAAAAAAAGAACTGGCATGGCACGTATTTGGAGCATGTACTGTTACAAAATTGAAGGCAAAAGCGTTGGATTGTTCTTATATAAATAGCTGCTTTTGTTGCTTTTCTTGAATGGGGGTCAGAAAGAATGGAGGACGCGAGTGCGTATGACTATTTTGATTGATTCCATTTGTACGATTACATGAATTTGACAGCAGGATCGGGTTCCATACGCTGATCATTACAAGCGTTGCCATGATCCCACAAGTTCTGGATTGTGTTCCTGTTTTCTGTATTCAGTTCTCATCTGCTAACTTGGGGTGGTTGTTCGTCAAGCATGGACTTTTTTTTTTGAGCAGAATAACATGCCTCCTTTATTCATTCAAAAACATAAGTTTTACATACTCCCTCAGGAGGCTCGTTAAACCAAACATATCGACCACCTGGATCATTAACATAGCTTCTAGCTAAGCAGTGGGCATCAAAATTTGCACTTCTATTCTCGTGCACAAACTCCATCCTATTGAACAAAGCCATACCTTGCTTTATCTCCTGCACAATAGGACCATACACACCGCAACCTTGGCCCCTGGATGCTTCTCACTGCATTCATGCGGTCGGCTTGGCCATCCTCACTGATCAGATCAAGATCGGCCGGCTAAAGCCCAGACCCTCACGACAGGCCGACTTCAGCTGTTTTCTGCGTCAGAGTATATCCTTCCAAAACCAACACCGATGCTCCCAAAAAGCTCCCATCTTCACTTCTGGCCACTGCACCGACGGGCCGCTCTTCGGGCATTTTTGGCCACCGCTGCGTCAACGTTGATCTTGTCCCATCCCACCGGTGGCTTGATCCACCGTGTCTTTGTTGTTCCCGGCACCGCCCCGCTTTACTGCCTTTTCCGGTCCAACCTCTTCCAACTCACTGAGAAAACGCTTGACAAAGCTGTGCGTTGAAAGAGGACTCTGGAATTCATTCTCCATCACCGCTCGCCGCCTTGCATACCAGATTGCCCAGAGGCGTACTACCACTCTCGTCAGCTCCTTGTGTTTGAGGCCCCTCATCACCTCCGCCAGCCAGACTTGGGCGTCGAGGGTCTCTATATTGGTTATGAACTCAACGATCTCCTCGCATTCCAGTGCCCAGACGCACCTGGCCATATTGCACTCAAGAAGCGCGTGCTTCCATGAGTCTGCACCTCCACACAGTGAGCATGCTGCACTTGGGGCCATGTTGCGCCTGTTCCTGACATCACCTGTGGGTATGGAGTGTCGCGCCAATCTCCAGAGAAAATGTCTGAGCTTTGACGGAACCTTCACTCTCCATAGATCAGTCCACTCCTTTTCCCGGGCTTTCGTGTTCGACTGGCTCGGTCTATCTTCCATCCATGCTGATATAGTGTCCTTCATCCGAATGAGCATACGGTACGCCGATCGCACCGAAAACATTCCCCGTTTCTCATAGTGCCACGCCCAAAAATCTTCAATTAGGGCTAGACACAGCGGTATATTCTCGATGATCTCCCTATCAATCGGGGAGAAAAAACTCTTGCAGTAGCTGCCTGTCCCAACACTTGGATCGTTGGTCGATCGGCTCCGCTACCCAAACCGGGCGGGTTTGGTTTTGTCGGCCGGAGTGGCCGCAGACATCCCATCTCTTGGGAGCCATGGCGATTCCCAGATTTTCGTAGTGGTGCCCGATCCTATGCGCCGGATCAGTCCCTGCTTGAGCACTTCTATTCCATCAACAATTGATCTCCAAACTTTGGAGGGTGCCGATCCCACCCTGGCTTCGAGCACGGCTGAAGTCGGGTAGTAAACAGCCTTGAGTATCCTTTTTCGGAGAGTCGGGGTCGGTGAGGAGTCTCCAGGCTTGGCGGGCCAGCAATGCAAGATTGAAGACCTCGATGTCCCTGAAACCTAAACCACCCGATCCCTTTGGCACAACCATATCATCCCATGCCACCCAGGGGACCTTACGCTTGCCCTTGCTGCTGCCCCACCAAAAGCTTCGGAGCAGGCTGTTTATGTGTTCGCAGAGTCCACGTGGTAATCTGAAGCACGCCATTGTGTAAGTTGGGATGGCTTGGGCGACGTACTTGATGAGCACTTCCTTGCCTGCCGCCGATAAGCATCTCTCCATCCATCCTTGGACTCGTTGCCACACCCTGTCCTTTAGGTATGAAAAAACACCTGTTGTCGCCTGCCCAACATCCGTGGGCATGCCCAGGTACCGCTCGCTGAGAGCTTCGGAGGTCACTTGGATTACTTCCTTCACCTCCGTCCGAGCTGCCTGCCTGCATCCTTTTGCAAAATGGATTGATGACTTATCCAGATTAATCTGTTGGCCTGACGCTCGGCAGTATAGATCGAGGGTCTCCTTCACTGTTTCCGCATTCTCCTTATCTACTCTGAGCAACAGCAGGCTGTCATCCGCGAAGAGTAAGTGGCTCACCATCGGTGCTGACGGCGCAACTTTAATTCCCATGAGGTCCGATGATGAATTCGGTGTTTTAAGAGGCACGAGAGGCCCTCTGACGCTAGTAAGAACAAATACGGGAGATTGGGTCACCTTGACGAATACCCCTGGAGGGCTTGAAAGCCTCCAACTTATTACCATTTAATATCACAGAAAAAGAGACTGAACTGATCAATCTCATGATCATCCTAACCCACAGGCGATGAAAGCCTAGCTTTATCATGATCTTTTGTAGGTACTCCCATTCCAAAATTGTCGTATGCTTTCCTCATATCAAGCTTCAAAGCACAGTAAACGATTTGTTTGTCGCTCTCTTCTTTTCATATAATGCGTGGCACTCATAAGCCGCAATTATATTATCCGTGATTAACCTTCCGCACGGGCACGCATCGCTTCCCCGAGATATAATATCGTGCAAAATAACTCGCAATCTGTTAGCCACCGTCTTTGATGCAATCTTATAAATCACATTGCACAAGCTAATGGGGCGAAATTGCCCCAGATATCTTCGTGCTTTTCCACCTTTGGAATTAGCACAATATTTGTCTCATTCGGCCCTGTTAGATCATCTTCTCCACGCAGTATCCGGGATCACCGCGGACACCTCTTCACCACATAAATCCCAGTGCCTCTGAAAAAAAATGAGCCGGGTATCCATCAGGACCTGGGGCTTTGGTGGGAAACATCTGAAACAAGGCCGTCTTGACCTCGTCTACACTCGTTGGTTTCAGTAATATATCATTCATTAGCTCTGTAACCTTGACCGGTACACAATCCAACAGAAGATTCATATCACTCGTCCCCTCCGTAGTGTATAGGGTCTTGTAAAAATCCGTAGTCATCGATGCCATCGTAGCTTCGTCTTCCGTGACCGTCCTGTCTAGCCGTTTCAATCTCGTAATTCTATTTCTCTTTCGGCGTTGGGATGCACGGAGATGAAAGAATTTTGTGTTCTTGTCTCCCCTCATTGAGCCACGTAATGCGTGATCTCTCGCTTCCACATGATCTCCTCGCGGTGACCGAGCTCCATTATCCTCTCCGCGATCTTAGTTTCTTCATATGATGGCCCCCGCTCGATCGGGTACCCGCAAGCGCTCAAGCCTTGTCGTAGATCCTTTAGCTCACGTGTTACACTGCCAAAGGTAGATTTCTCCCAGCCACCGAGGTGTTTAGATATGTAGGACATCTTCGACAGAAGTTCCTGCAAAGTTTTTGCCATCGGCCGGTCCTTCCATGCCTGAGATAGAGATTCACGGAAATCAGCATGCCTCTCCCACATTATCTCATACCTGAACCGCTTATTTCTGACCCTTGTCTCCCTCGTCTTCTCGGTCCAGCTGAGTACGATCGGTCCATGATCCGATGCTGCCGAGGTAAGATGACGAACCTCGGCTAGCGGATAACGGGAGCTCCACTCCGCGCAAGCTAGCGCACGGTCAAGCCTCACCCGGCAGTAGGATCCACCCGCTATCTTTTTCTCATACGTCCACCATTGACCCTCAAAACCGAGATCAGCGAGGCCACATACATCAACTGTGTCTCTGAAGCCCGCCATTTGACTCCCACTGCGCTCCTGCACCCCTTCATGCTCCGTTCCCAAAAGAACTTCATTGAAGTCACCAATGCACACCCAAGGCAAGGCCGACGCTGATCGGATGAACTTTAGCATCTCCCATGTCTTGTGGCGTTCACAACCTGGGCCTCCCCATACACACACGTGAGGCCATGGCTCACCCCCATTCTCAGTTATTATAGAATCTATGTGATACTGGGAATAGGGTAAAATTTCCACTCTTGTTTCTTTATTCCAGAAAATGCCCAAGCCTCCACTACGCCCGGCACTACTTACAGCGAAAGCGTTATCGAAACCTAGAGTACTTTTAAGCTTCTCAACCCGTGTTCGATGAATTTGAGTTTCGAGCACACACAACACGGTCGGGGCAAACCTCCTCGCGCCAGCTCATGGAGTTCCTTGACCCGTCGCGGCATTGCCCAAGCCGCGGCGGTTCCAAATGATGCAACTCCATTGTCCCCGGCGGTCCCTCCCGCCGGAGGGGCCCGATTCTGTGCGTTCGGGTTCTTCCGATCCCTTCTTCGGCTTTTTCTTCCCTCGAGACACACGTAGACCGGTGGTGGCGGTGGAACACCACTCTTCCCCTCTGTTCAGCCCCGAACAGGGGCCTCTTGGTCTCTTCGTTCACCTCCTTGCTAGGGGCGGGACGGAGGAGGTTTCGAGGGCTTCGTTGCCGAGTCCACCAGATCCTCCTCCATCCCCGCCTCCGTGGATCCCCTCTTCCTCGAGCCGAGCTGGTTTCTTTCTCCGTTTCCTGGCTTCTTCTCCCTCCACATACTGTCGAGAGCCTGGTAACGGCCTCCGCGCCGGCTCCACTTCTTCCCACGATCACCAGGTGCACCCTTCTCCTCCTGGGCTTGCTTGTACCCAGTATCGCCACCCCCGCTTGCCCTGAACCGCGGGGTACCTGCACGCCAGAAGTCGCCTCGCGAGCATCCAATCTCCATATTGAGCTCCTCATCCTTGAACTCTCCGGGAACCACATTCCAGATGGGCGTGTCCCATCAAAATCAGATGGAAGCGTAAGCGTGGCATCTTCTCAGATTTAACCTGCAGGCGCATAAAAGCAGCGCCCTCGGGCGATAGGGTGACAAAACGGATTAGGGGTTTGGGCGAATCCAGGTTAACCCTAGCCCTGTAAAGTCCCCCTACCACCCGCGACCGCCCTCATCTCCACTGAGACCACTTCACCGACCTTCTCCGCAAGCTTACGGACGATCTCCTCAGTCCTATACAATGGTGGGATCATATGAATCTGAACCCACGCTTGTACGCGACCAGGCAGTTTCGCCGGGGTTGGAGTTGCCCCGTCAAATTCTTTCGTCAAGCATGGACTATATTGCTGTAATTCAACTCGGGCCGCATCAGGCATACGGCCCACTACTTGCGGACGCGGACGCACATGTTTCTATTTCCCTAAATAAATAAATAGGACACGAGCTTAAAAACGGACCCATCTGATAATTAATTTACATGTTTCCATTGCCTAAATAAATAGGAGCGCAATGAGTTTAATAAGAACGAGCTCATAGTTTAGTTGATGACCGAAACATTTTCAAGATTTTTGAAATGCTTGAGATGCTTTTACTCTTCAACATTGTTGAAATGTTCAATATTCTCGAAATGCTTGAGATGTTCATGATTTTTATAATGCTTTAACTCTCTAATATTTTTTAGAATGAGTTACAATTTATGATGGAGGGAGTACTAAAGTAAACGGTAATCATAACCAGAATCGATAATCTTTACTACATATAAAAAGGATGAAAGGGGGCATTTTTTTGGTGTGACATTTGTTTTGTGTCCGCTCTTTGCCCCCGCCCGTGCGATACCACTCCCACGGTAGAAATATTGCGCCGACAGGTGGGACCAAGCTAGCGCACTCCACCTCTCCTCCCCTGCCCATTCCTCCCCTCCCCGTCCCCGTCCCGACGTGTGCGGTGTGCCCTCCCGGGAGTCCTGACTCCCCGCGTCTCCCAAACCCTAACCCGACGCCCCTCGCCCTGCGACAGTGGGCGCAAGCGGCGGCGGCGGCCATGGATTTTGGGCGCGGGCGGAGCGTCGTCCGGTGGAGGGCGAGACCCGGCATCCCCCAATACCGACACCTGCGACTGCTCACCCCCACGCGAGGGGCTCAAAATCCTAGCTCTAGGCGGCGGCGGCGGTGGCTGCTGCTGCAGCGCTCCGGCCAAGGACGAGGTCGGGCGACGCCGGGCTTTTGCGGAGCCACCAGCGCGGAGGCGGGGTCGGGAAGATGGCAGCGGCCAGCTGGTCCTCCGCAGCTACGCGTCGCGGCCTCGCGCCACCTTCGTCCGGCCCGCGCCCATTGCCGACGACCCGCCAGCCCGAGCGCCCGTCCTTCCCGCCGCAGAGGAGTCCACAACCGGATCTGGACGAGCGCCTGTCCTTCCTGCCGCAGAGGAGTCCACAGCCGGAACTGGGAATGCCAGTGCCAGGTACTCGAGGCGAAGGAATCCATAGCAGGCCATATCTGCGTGCTGTATCCCCCATCTTCTCAGTTTGATGTTTGTTTCCCCCTTTCTGCCACACGTGTTCTTCGGTTCTTTCACTCTAGGTGTTCTATTCCCAGGATTAAGGTGATGCCTGCAAATTATAGATCGACCATCCGGGCCTGATGGTGTCCTTCGACAATTACGCTCAACTCTTGACAAAGGTAAAAATATTTGTCCTCACTTCTTATTAGTTTACAGTACAAGCGTAAGTTGTAACTAATCAGTGGGACCATGTCTGCTAGCTACTCAAATTCTCATATTGAAAATTTAGAGTAGATATGAGATCTTCACTTCCCAACACTCAAGTTGGTAACTTTCGATCATTGCATTGCTTGATGCTTTCTATAACCAGACATTCGTTTATGTTGTTTTTTAAATTATCATCTTAAACAGGTTCCTTTGATTACAGTTGGGAGATAAAAGGTATCATGTGAAGTAGAATGCCTGCAACAAACGGATCCATGTGACTGGCTCAGGGTGTGATCTGCTGCGACTGGCTTCTTCCTCCTGGTACGGGCATTTACCTGAGACTTCAGGTAAATATTCAGCTTCATTCATTATCAAATCCGTGTTTTTTATCGGCAACAATGATGAAATGAACAAAGGGCTAATTATTTATGCAATTTTTTATTTGGTTATTCCATCAAGGAAACGGTGCTGCACCTTTATATTGTTTAATTTATTATATTTGAAATGGTTTAGTTACTATAAATAAGATGTGTGATAACATGGATAGATATATTGGCTTGCTGGAGTGCATTGATTATCCTCCTGTTTTCAGTTTCTATCCAGAACATTTGGATCAGCTATGCATACCATGTTATAACGAGAATATATATGGGATCGTGCACTTAGATTTCTATTTTATTGTCTACCGTTTGGTCTATCCAGAGCTCTGTTTTATTGGAGATCAGCAGCCAAAGCTAGCAGCTGCACACACACTTGTAGTGACTCACTGTTCCTTTCAGTCCTCAACTTTTGCTATTGCACTATCCTGACCCGATTGAATACCTGCTGAATAGCATCACCATCTTCCCTGTTCAGACTGGGCTGATAAGGAATACATTCCTGATCCTGAGGACAAGAAGCCAGAGGTATATGTTTATTTTTCCCTTCTACAACTTTTATATGATATATATCAGTATATTGTGGTTTTAATTTTTGGGCCAATTTCACTTTATTGAGCTTGGCACAGTAGTTCGTTCATATTCTCTCCACTGTGGACTGTAACTCACAAATCTTTAAGTAGAAGTATCATTTACTTGTATCACAATTTGAGCCTAAACAACCTTTTACAGATGACTTTGATTGTTCTTTTGCAGGGTTATGATGATGTTCCCAACGAAATTCCTGACCCCAATGCAAAAGAGGTGCGTATTTTTATTCCATAGTATTTTTTTGGCAGTTATTCCATAGTATGCACATCTCCTATGATCAGGTCTTCAGCATATCCTTGATTTCACATTGTTCAATACCTGCTTCAGCCACAGAATTGGGATGATGCGGAAGATGGTGAATGGACAGCCCCAACCATTCCTAACCCATAGTACAAAGGGCCATGAAAGTAAAAGGTACGAACTTAACTAAGTGGCTTAATTATGCAAGATAAGTTGTAGTGTGTCATACAACATCTGCTAACATGAGTTGATCTTTGTGTTGTCCAAAACATAAAAAATCCAGAATACAAGGGCAAAATAGTCATGCAAAAAGACAAAATTCAAGCATCCATAATTTATCTCTTTGACTTTGAGTATGGGTTTTATTTTAGTTAACATGTTGCCCTTTTGTTTTTACTGTACACGGGATTTTCTTGGCAGCAATAGTGAGACATCAGGAACATCTAAGGTGTCAGTTCTTGCAGAGATGAAAACCAAGTATAAGTTATGGTCCTTCATTAACTGAAACACTTATAACTGAAGACCAAATGTTCAGTTGTCTAACGCATCTTTGTAACTGAAACACTAACCTTAAGGTCCTTCATTAACGATACTTCTTCAAATTGTGCAATTTCAGATTATATTTGCATTTGGTACATGCTCCAGTTTTTTCTTACTACTTTCTCTTCCTTTCTTATCATCCCTTGTTTGTTTCTATTTCAGAGGAAACTTATGGTGGAGATAGTCTTCTAGCTTTGTGTTGGATGGAAATCAGCAGATAAGAGATCCTATATGCTTGGTCAGGAGCTGGGTGCTAGAAGGGGAATTGGAGAATGTAGTTGCAGAGTTTTTTTATTGTTGGGCCGCCAGTGAAAGACGAATCACTTATATATGATTTGGGGAGTTGGGTGAATCTTCTTTGAATCCACAATAAGCACTTACAGGGTTTTGATTTGAAAAAATACAAGTTATTGTACTTGGTGTCTGATAAGAATGTTCAAGAAATAAGATCAGGTAATTTGATGTTTCCTTCTTCCTGTGCCCTTTTACCTGTGTGTCACCATATCAGACACTCTTGATGCTTCTTTCCACTTTGATGTGCGGTAAGTTGATTAGCCATCATAAATTGATTTCTTAGTCATTTTTTTTTCTATTACAGATGGACACAATTTTGTTTTTGTCTTTTTCAGCAATGGTGTGTGGTCCATCATTTGCTATTTGCCGCAGAAAGAGAGAACATCTGGCTAATCCATTAAGCCATGGTAGCTTTTGCTCCTTGTGACAGCGCCAATTGCCTTTTAGGAGTTGCATCTGAACTTTCCTATTTTTACAGTAATATGCTAGATACATCGTAGAGTTGGCTACTGTTGGTCGGTCTGAGCCGTTACAAATTGTAAATTGTAATTAATGACCTCTGAATCATAGGAATAGATTCCTTTACAGAAATAGTCATCTACTTGTATTGTTATATTATCATGTGATCTATGTGTTTTTATATAAAATTTAGTTTATCCCAGAAGAACGCACGGGTGCTTAACTAGTATATACAAAGTCCTGTCTTTTTTACTTGAAATTTATTACATATACATACACGCAAGTAACCAGCTGAGATGTACATCATCTGGCTCACCGTCTCCAACGCTGGGGCGACCAACCCAACAAGCACCTGCTATGCCCGGCCGGCCCCTTATTAACCACTTGACACAACACCACAAAATATAATTTCCGACACGTACGTGCATAACAAAACATGACGACAACGGGACAGGGTCCAACTAACGAGACGCCACCGCGCCGCTCATCGATCCGTCGTCGGCCGGCCAACTAGTAGTCCTCCGGCGCGAGCGGCTGGTGATGATGCGTAGTGTGCGTGGCGGCGGCGGCGGCAGCAGCTTCGGTGCCCGGGATGACGAGGAACTCGTACACGAGCCCGGCGAGCCCGGCGCCAAGGAAGGGTCCGACCCAGTACACCCAGTGATGCCTCCACCGCCACCCAACGAGCGCCGGCCCAAAACACCCTCGCCGGGTTCATCCCGGCGCCATCAAATGGCCCACCCGCCAGCACGTTTGCGCCGAGGAGGAAGCCCACGGCGAGCGGCGCGATGGTGCCGACGCCGTGCCCGCGCTTAGGGTCGATCACCGTGGCGTAGTAGGCGTACATGAGCCCAAACGTCATGACGGCCTCCAGCAGCACGGCGTGCCAGTCGCCGACCCTGGACGCCAGCGCGAACCCGGGGCCGCGCGCCGCCCGTGGACAGGCGGAGGACGAGTGTGGCCCGCCACCGCGCCCAGAAGCTGCGCCACCCAGTAGAAGACCGCGCGGATCAGAGAGATACGCCCGCCGATCAGCGCGCCGAACGTGATGGCGGGGTTCACGTGCCCGCCGGAGATGTTCAGGGCCACGGCCACGGCGACGGAGAGGGCCAGCGCGTGCGCCAGTGCGACGGCCAACAGCGCGCCCGCCGTGCTCGTGTCGTGGTAGTACATCTTCCCTGCATGCATGTACGTCATCAGACGGTTTGGATGGATGGATCATTAGATGGTGGTACGTTACGTACCGAGGGAGAGGACGGATCCCTCGGCGGCGAAGACGAAGATGGCGGTGGCGATGAACTCGGAGATGGCGGCGCGGATGGTGTCCGGGTGCGTGGCGTCCTCGCTCCGCCCCACCGTGAACCGCCGCCCGGGGCGCACGCCCGTGCTCATGTCGTCGATCGTCGCCGATCGAAAGCTCAAAACCCAAGCAAAACCTGCTGCCGCTTCTTGCTAGGGAGGGGTGCGTGCGTGCGTACCTCTGCTTTCGTTTCAGAAAAAACTGGCGCTAGCGTTGTTAAGAGACGAGTGTGGAGTCAGGAGGTGCGGCGACGGCCAGCGCGCGTGGCTAATAACGTGGCCGAGCCGGGCGCGGCGCCGCGCCACGTGTGGGGGCGCAGCGGGCCAGCCGGGCGGCACGTCCCGTCCATGCGTACACGCTGGTGCGTGCCCTGTGAGCTGCCTCTCGTGCTCATCTCTATCCGCGGTGTGGTCGCATATTCGCGTTCCAGACGGCCACGTCACGGGCACATTACGGCGAGGAGGCGTACGATTTCCCGTTTCCCTACGGATGGATACATATTCATGCTATTTATCCGTCGCCGACTGATGATATATACGGTGACGATGATGGGTCACCAAGGGTGTGTTTGGTTGCTGAAATTTGGCCTGTAATCGCTACATTAGGTCTGTATTTGGGTGTTTCGTTCCAATTTGGCTGGCCTAGCCAGCCAAGCGGGGGTGGCCATCCGTACCGAAGTTGTAACGGCCCAGTTGACTTGCGGGTTGGCAATTCCAATCTGACCGGGCTCCGCGCGGCTCGTGGGGCTGGGCTCAGCGTGGCGCTATCGTCCTCCGACTAGCGGTGACTCAACACGCCTGCCGCACACGCCCAGCCTCCTGGAAGTCCCCTTCCTCCGTCGCCCAGCTCATTCGTCCTCGATGCCGGCCCCATAGCGCTCGCCTCACCTCCCCCGTCACCTCCCGTCCCCCAGACTCGTCGGCCGCGCTCCTCCCCTCTCGCGCTCAGTTCAAGACTCTCCCACCTCCACTGAAAGACCCGGTTGCTCGGATCGATCCGAGCGCGGTGGGGAAGACGCGTTACACGAGCCGGGCTGGAAACCCAACAACGAAAGTCCGAGGACCAGTCGCCCTTTCGTGTACCTCCCCCCCCGATCTCGAGCACGAGCGACGGAGGCGCGAGGCGCCCCGGATGGCTAGGTGATGCGCGCGGGGCGGTGCCGTAGATGTCGTGCCGGTGACGCTGCGTGCGCCACCGCGCCCGTCGTGGCGGCTTGGTGTAGCGCGGGAGCGCGGACGCCGGGCGGCACGCCGCGGGCGCCACGATGGGCAGCGCCGGATCAACGCGCGGCCCGACGGCTTCCCGGATGGCGGCGGCGCGCTGCGCGCTTTAGCGGCGTGCGCGGTGTGGCCGCCGGCCGGGTGGGAGCGCTGGCCCTGGCCCTGCCGGCGTGTGGGGCGACGCCGGATGGCGCACTGCGGGGTGGGACGGCGAGATGGCGACTGCCGGGATGGCGCGCACTCGGGGATGGACGCACGGCCGCGTCGTGGATGTCCATGATTAGCCGGTTATGCTCGTTGGGGAAGGACGCCTGCGATGAGGAGCTGGTGATGAGGCAAGTGCCAGCCTACTTCGCCAAATTGGCACTGGTTCCGCCGTGAGCTCCCGGGTGCTCACCGTCGCACGGACCTCTAGGGCCACCTGATTGCCACCGCCGTGGGCGCCGGCGTTGCCTCCTCCTCCCCTGCTGAAGGAGCCCACCACATGTTCGATAAAATGTCCCAAAGGAGGTGAACTCACCAGCTCGAGAAGTGGTGAGTGTATGCAAATCAAGCCAGTCAACCAAACACTCCAATCTCATAACCATGCAATGGGCCACCAAAACCAAAAACAACCAAACAAACTCGTGCGGCTAGATTTAACCAGGCTACGGGTAGCCATGTTAGGATGGGCTAGCCAGGCTACAATTGGCACCACAACCAAACACACCCCAAGCAGACAAAACTAGCATGCTTGAGGCTCATCCCAACTGGGACAAAGGGCACGGCTGGCCATGGAACGGCGAGTACGGGCGCGTGGCTAGCTTTGCCAGAGGCGTCACCCGACTCACCCCGGAGCAGAGCAAGCTCTCCTGCCTCGACAACTACTCTGTAACTCTCTCTCTGGCCAAAGCAAAAGAATGCAATCCTTGCTAGTACTACAGTAGAGAAGATCCTGATGCTCACCCTGAAACAAGCTCGTGGTCCCGTCCATTTCTTCGTTGGGCCGGCCAGGTGATGCAAAGCCATGGCCATGGTCTACTACTGTCTACTCCCATGGTCCCCGGCCAGGATTGCCGGTTCTCAATCTGTGGGGATGCGTTAGAGCAACTCCAACCTACCCCCTACTGGCCCCTACCCTAAATTCTGGGGTTTGGACAAAAAAATCAACTCTAATGGTACCCCAAATGAGACCTCAAATTTTATAAAACCCCAAATTTTAGTTTGAACCCCCACATCCTGGATGGCCCCTACTCACATGGGGTCCCACTTTTTTTCCTCTTCGTCGCCGTCGTCCGTCGCGGGAGGACTTGTATCCCCGACTCGCAAGCACCGCCCGCTGCCGCCGGCTTGGCCGGCGCGCTCTATACCCCCGCCATCTCCTCCCGCCGCCGCCTCATCCCCCGCGGCCCGCCATCGCTTCCCCGTCGGCCGCCGCCCCCGACCGGATCTCGCGACGACGAACCGAGGAACGACGACGGGAGTTTCGGATGTCGCGCCACCCAAGCAGAGCTTCCACGGCTCCTTCGCATGCCGCCACCACGTGCGCCTGGCGTGCCCATGATCCCGCCGACCCGCGTGCTCCGGCTCGGACAACCACGACGCTCCTCGGCGCGCCCAAGTCACAAGCGCACAGCAGCAGCACCCGTGGCCGGCACCTGCTCGCCCCGCCAGCGCCCGCGTCGTCGCGAAGAGGCGCGCCGGAGAGCGCCGTGGGGATGCCGTGGTTGGCGAGGTGGAACACGCCGAACTCCCAGACGCCGCCACTAGCGCCTCCAGGTCCACGGTCGGGAGCTCCAGCACGGTGACCGCCTACTCCGTCGTCGAGACCGTCGCGTTCCTCCGCGCATGCGGGCTCTGCCGGCGCCGCCTCGGCCCCGGCCGCGACACCTTCATGTACAAGTAGGTGTTTGCCCCGCGCGCCGCCAGCATGATTCTTGCTTGCATGTCTATTCTTGAATCTGCGCATCCGGCTTGAAACCCGCCCGCATGATTCTTGCTTGCATGTGTATTATTGAATCTGCTTCATCCGGCCTGTCTTCCTGGAGCTCTACGTCAAGCTGCAGCTGGGCGCCCAGGTGTTCAAGACGCCAACCAAAGCTGGAACCCGGGAGTAGCAGTCCACGGCTGTGGCTGCCGACACAACGCTGCCGCCGAGCACGCCTGGATCCAGCTCGTTCGCGTATTCGGCGTTCATCGTCCCGTCGATGGGCGTCATGCACCCGTTCGTCGCGCACGCGCCCGGCCGCCGCCCACGGCGGCCCCCTGCAGCACGCGCCCGGCCTCGCCCCAGGACGGCCTCTGCAGCACGCGCGGTCGACGCCATTGGAGAGGTTGAGGTCAGCGAGGTCCGGGCACGACGCGGCGAGCGCGGCCATGCCCGCGGCGGCGGCGCCGCCGTACTCGCTGGAGCGGGAGAGGTCGTCCGCGTCCTCCCACGGCGCGCTGACGGTGGTGGGGAGCAGGTTCGGGAGGAGTTGAAGAAATTTGGGGTCCCTGTTCAGGCTATGGTTGGATTTGGCAAAGAATTTGAGCCAACAAAAATAAAATGTGGGCACCTAAATCATAAATAGGGTCTTTTAATTTGGGGTTTTTCGTTGGAAATGCTTCTTATCTATCCAAGTATAGGTTGCCTTTCAACTTGTCTAGCAAGTAAGCAGATTACGGGCAGCCGGATAAACAAAGCAAACTAATTTCTTACGAACACCTTATCACAATGAACAGCTGTAGAGAATGGACAATAAGCGTACAACAAAGTTGAAAATCGTACCAATTTACAAAACCAAAGCTCAACTAGCTAGTGATGTTCACCAAGACTAAGGGCCTTTTGGATCCATGGACTAGGGACTAGAGACTAAATGAGACTAAAAATTAGTTCCTAGTTCCTGCCAAGAGTCTACTAAAATATAGACTAAATGGTCTAAAAATTAGTCCATAGTCTTTATGTTTGGTAATTTAGGACTAATGAGACTAAAAATTAGTCAGTAGTATCTTGGAAAATCAAACAGGCTCTAAGTGTTATCAAATATAAATCATTTTCTCCAAACATAAGTTTCGCAATTGCCAATTTATCACGCAAACTATCTTGTATCTGCAATTCGCATCACATTGCACGTAGCTAAAGCACCAATTAGATATCATGCATCGGTACGACCTTGACCTTCAAACAAGGGGACATAGGACACGTATACTAGCAAAGGAGTGCTTCACCCGTTGCCTCCTCTATTCCTCCCGGCTTGTATTGACATTCGTGCCTTACAAACTTAGGATTCAACACCCTCGTCGAGGGCCGAACCAACCTATCTAGACGGGACAAGTGTCCGGCATCCACTTTTTGGCCACGTATGTATTACCAGCCTCCTCGGTCCAAGTGTCATGCTCTCTACATCGGCTCTTGAACCAATAAGGTAAGAAACTGTGATTTCACCGTTGGGAAGGAACAAGCAGTTTCTACATGTGGGATCCAAAATGGGTGCGAACCGCTCGCTCGCCGCCACCACAGTGCTCGTTTGCGCTGCCTATTGTGCATTCTCGCCGTTAGATGGGCGACATCGCACGAGTCGCCGCAGCACACGCACGCTTGTCGGAGCCGCCACAACCTACCCGCAGCCGGCAACCGCTGCGGCCTCGCTGCGTTGCCATGAATGCTCGCCAGGCCGCACACGCTCACCGGGCTTTAGGTGTCACGAATGCTCGCTTGCTAGCGGCCGCACAAGCTCGCTCACTGGTGCCGCCACACACACTCGATCATGTGGTCACTTTGAAAACCGCGTGTAGTTTCAACCAATTGGGCTACCCTAAGGGCTTGTTTGGTTGGGGGGAATTGATTGGAGGGAATGAGAGTTGAAGAGGAGGAGACTTAAACTCTGTTGTTTGTTTCGGGGGACACGGAGTTGTAGGGGATGAGGAAAGGGCGTTGAGAGGCCGAACTCCCACCGATCTATTCCCACAGGGGACCCTGGTATTTCATCGGTGTGGCAGGGAGTTCAAGACACAAAAACTAAAATTAGTAATGACGTTGTCAATTCCCATGCCTAAGCTCACGCATCAAACGGTGGAGTCCAATTCTATTTTTAACTCCCTCTATCAATTCCCAACACATACCAAACAAATGATTGAGACTAGAAATCGAACTCTCACGCTTATTCCCTCCTCAAACTCCCACCTCCAATTCTCATGCCCCCGCCCATCACTTGCCAAACGAGCCGTAAGGGCTTGTTCGTTTTGGTCGGATTGAACCGGTCCAGGTTACTTTCGGACCTGGTTTGAGTGAAGACACCTGTGTCACTCGATCCTGTTGATCCAATTGTTTACATTCTGGACCTTAGGGGGTGTGGAACAAATCCAGGTCTTTTGGAATGTATTGGCGGATTCAAAACCAGGCTAAATCAATCGTCCTAAACCATTCCTTAATTGGACACCTATTTTAAGATGAACCGTATTCAAAACTAGGTCAAATCAATCATTCTGCAATGGAGCCAATCCGCTAAAACGAACAAGGCCTAAAGACACATCCATCTTGGGATGGGTCATAGGGTCAACCCAAAAACTCGATCAAATGAACCAGAATGTATTCATGTAATTTGGTGGTAGAGGAGAGATGAGCTAGAATGACATTTGACCGTAATTAGTTAGACGATAAGAAAAAACACCACTGGATACCCAATTACATCCCCGCGTATATCAATGTTGCCCAAAAAAAAAAAAAAAAAAAAAAAAACTTTCAGCGCAAAATAACCACTACATGAATGAGGGCAGTTAAATCAGATCACCTTAATCTTGTAGCTTGAATGTGGATGACCATGTTTCAAGCATGATATATTGATCTGATGGTTGATGCACCAATGTAACTCAATCGAACTTGTAGCTTGATATACAAGTTCGATTGCATTTCAGGTGTAACTCATGCTGGTTCCATCATCACGGAAAGAACTGTTCTCCTTTCTATACCGTAAATCGTTGCATATTTTTCCGAGGTCAAACTTTTGGGGATAAACTCATCTCCACTTGCATATATTTCCACATACGCCGGCAAAGCGGGTGGGTGGAGACGGTGGCCTTGTTACAAGTTGATTACATCAAGAGAGGGGAGGGTCTCATTCACCCCAGCTTTGAATTAAAGATGCAACTCTCAAATCGCCTGGGCTTTAAGTTTCAGTGCTAACAGAGATATGAACTTCACGAGTTCACGTCCTTTCTCTGATTGCACCAGAGCAATCGATCAGGGAGCATCGACGTACTACTTCCTGCTCGATTGCAATGTTACAATTGAAAAGGCAAGCAAAACTGAAAGCGAAACGATTTTGAGTTTTTGACATACAAATCAAATAAATCCGTAATCAAGAAGATCATGTCGACCAGCAGCCCACACCCTGCATCGTCGGAAGAGCTAGATAGCTCAACGACGATCTACGAGCTCTGATCCGTCGCCGCCGGCGATCTCGTCGATCATCCTGACGACGTCCTGCACCTTGGGCCGCCTGTCGGGCTCGACGGCAGCGCAGAGGAGAGCGACCTCGGTGAGTCGGAGCATGTCCCCGTGGCGTCCCCGGTCGCCCACGATCTCCACGTCGATGATGTCCGTGGACCACTCGTGGCTGAGCGCCAGCCGCGCCCACTCCGCCAGGTCGCCGTCTTCCTCCACGGGCACCTTCCCCGTCACCAGCTCCAGCAGCACCACCCCGAGGCAGTAGACGTCGGCGCGGGACGACAGCCGCCTGCCGCCGCGGCGCGCGAACTCGGGGCACTTGGCCGCCGCCAGCCGGTGCGCGTGGTGCGGGAGCAGCGGGTGGAAGCCGTGGTCCGTCAGCTTCGCCACCGCCTGCTTCTGCTGCCAGCCACCGCCGCCATTACTGGGAGCCGAGAAGAAGACGAGCACGTTGGACGACTTGAGGTTGCCGTGCGGCGGCCGGTGGAAGTAGGGCAGCGACCTGTGCAGGTACGCCAGCCCGCGCGCCATGCCCTGCGCGCTATCGACAGCCGCGCCGGCCACGGCAGCGGCGTCCTCCCCTCGCCTCTGTTTCCGTGCAGGAGCTGGAAGAGGCTGCACCCGGGGACGTGCTCGTACACGACCAGCTTCTCCTCCTTGAGTAGAAGCACGCGACGAGGTCGACGACGTTCTCGTGCCGGAGCTTGCCCAGGAGCTGCATGGTGTGCGTGAACTCCCGGCGCGGCACGTGCGACATGTTGCGCAGCCGCTTCACGACGACGACGGGGCCGGCCTGGAGGGTCACCCGGTACGTGATCCCCAGCCGTCCCTTGCCGAGCATCTCCGCCGTGGACCGGAAGAGCTCGTCGAGGTCGAAGCTGGTGGTGGCGCCGTCAGCCCGGAAGAAGTGCAGCTCGGCGCCCTTGCCGGACTCCGTGCTCCGGCTGCCGCCGCTCCTCGGCCTTGCTCCACCTCCACCTTGTCCTTGATGTCCTCCGCCGCCGTCACTTTCGCAACAGAGAAAAAAGTCCCCGTCAGAGACAAGAAGGCCGTCGCAGTTGCAGAGGAATTAAAGAGGAAGTGACCCGAAGTGTCGTCACCTGCGGCACTGGCACGGCCGCCGAGACGGACCTCCTGGCTCCTCTTCTTATGGTGCAGGAAGATGAACACAGCCGCGAACGGCACCAGCGCCGCGATGAGGGAGATCGCCACGACGCTCCACGCCGCCAGCCTGAACCGCCGCAAAGTGCTTCCGTGCCGCCCGACCGTCGTCGCCAGCTGCCGGCCTGACGGCCGGACTGCCGCTGCTTCCACTTCCATACGCTGGAGCACCGGACGACGACGTCGCCGCCAGCCCCTCCCGGCACTCGGCGTTCACAGCCTCGCCACAGAGCCTGAGGTTGTGGTCGAACGCGCTCGCGGGGAACCGGCGCAGCGCGCCGGTGCCGGGGACCTCGCCCTGGAGGAAGTTGTAGGACACGTTGAAGACGACGAGGCCGCGCTGGTCGAACGCCGGGAGGGTTCCGCTGAGCAGGTTGTCCTGGAGCTCGAGCCGCGCGAGGTCCCGCAGCGACGTGGCGTATCCACGCGGGATGGCGCCCGAGAAGCGGTTGCTGGACAGGTCGACGGCGCGGAGGCGCGACAGGCCGTCGAGCCCCGAGCGCGCCGTGGAGCGCGTTCCCGCGCAGGGACAGCGCCTCGAGGCGCGACACGGCCCGGAGCGCGTCTCGAGGGAGCGTGCCCGTGAGCTGCGCGCCGTCGAGCGCCACGCCGACCACGCGCCCGTCGCCGTCGCACGACACGCCGCGCCACCGGCTCCGCCCGCCGTGGCACGGAGGACCCGTCCAGTTGGAGTGCAGGTCCAGCGCCGACCGCAGCGTGTCGCGCAGCACCAGCAGGTCGCGCCGCTCGTCCCGGCGCTCCTCCAGGTCCAGCTCCGTCACCTCCGCGCCGGCGCCGCCCCGCTTCAGGATCACCGCTAGAACCCACGACGCGACGAGCCACCACCGCCATGGCCTCCACTTGCGTCCGCCGTCGTCACAGTTGCTCCCGTTCATGGCGCTCTCGATATACTCGCGTCAGGCATGAAAAAGAAGTCGATTTGTCTTCGCCGATGAAGGTGATAAACAGATGGATCGATCCTTGCAGGAGGATGCTTGCTGCCGTGCCGAGATGTGCAAGGCAAGGGAGGCAGTGGGCGCGAAGCGTGATAAGATATGTGGAGACGGCCGGGTGGTAGTAGGCGGCGGTGGTGCGTGCTGGTAGCCGGAGAGCGCTGGAGTCTTGGTGGATTCGACGTGAACATCTGCGCAGTTGGGTTGCGGCTGCAGCGACGGGCCAACCGATCCGGATGGGATGGACGCAGCTGGAGTGTGGGAGAAGAGCTGAGAGCTGCTGATAAAGCCCAAGTGGCCGAGTGCTGAATTGGTTGAGACCAGAGAAACTGAGACGCACAACCTACGTGCTCTTTACTCTTATAATAAAAATCGGTATAGGCAAGTTTGATCAAATGTAGCACGTAGGTTGGTTTAGGCAGCTCGGGTCATATAAGAGTGGGCACTTTTTTTTTTCTAGAACGTGCAAAGCACGTGTTTCATTAAGGAGAAGATGAAAAATTTTACACACGTCATGGCGAGTTGCCACGAGCGATGTGTTGAACATAGACACAAGGCACCATGAGACTGAGTGCATTCCATGTAACTAACTAAGAAAATAATTGTAATTTGTAACTACGATTTAAGGTATGTTTGGCTGGTTGAAACATTTTTTTATTCTCGTTTGAATCACTAGAATCGGCTCCAAACGGGTTTTTCGAACTGAGAATAGAAATCGAAACGATCGATCTGGTTTCACACTGCTCCACTCCTCCAGCCTAGGACCCCTCCTATCTTTTGATGAAAATTATAGGCATTATCACTGTCTTATTTGCTCATTGTTGTAAATGATTTAGTTTGCTTTGTTGTAACTCAAACATATCAACAAGGGATTCGTCAAAAAACATATCAACAAGGGCACTTTGGTCTATTCCACCACATGTTACTCTCTTTCAAAATCTGAATTCAGCCAACCAACCAAAACGTTTGAGGAAGTGATTATGTTCGTCAAAGAAACATTTCAGAAACATTTTTCAGAAAATTTGAATTGTTTTTGGGATCTTTATCAAATGTACTCGTAGTGCTGTGGCAGGTGCAAGAAAAGAGGAGCATGAGAAAAGAGGACAGAAGTTGCTACAATATATGTGTACTGTTTGCTGCTAGAGATGGAAGAAGGAGCCGGTATATATGCATCCGGGCTAAAATATTAAGTGTTGTGTCTCTAGACAACTTTTTAGAGGTCTACTGTAGACTCTAGAGTCGAGATTTTTTTCCCTATGTGAAAACGAAAAACTATTTCCGATTTGCCATTCCACTCTTAGACGCAGATGGGGAACTTGATTGCTTCAGTACCCTCATGTAAGTATTTCAAGTATTTGTTCCAAAGTGGTTAAAAAGGACAAAGATAAAAAGAGAGGAAATGGACTAAAATTTGCACTACAACAAGAGATGATACGTCGCGATCAGAAGAAGAGTTTGGCTTTGATGCGTTTATTTATTTATTTGATGTGGAGGGACCTATATTGAAGTACCCCTCTATTACAAATTGTAAGATTCTCTGTCTTTTAGATATATAGCTTTTGTTATACATCTATATATACATTATATCTGTGTTGACACCCAAAAAATGTCCGAGCATGATATTTTGATGATCTAGACGTGTCAAAGACTTTGTGGAGTTCAACAACGAGGTCAAATAATCGTAAGATTCGACGAAGAGGGCAACAACCGCGATTACACGCCCGGACGCCGAGACCTAGCCGAGGCGCCGTCCGCGCCATGGCTCCGAGCGCCTAGCGGTATCCCCGAGAGGCAGGTCTTCTCGGGCCGCGGCCCCGCGCGGCCCCTCGGACGGGCCCTTCTCGACCACGCCCGCGCGCATGTCGGGTTTAATCCGCTTTTGAACCGATCTCGCGCGCGATGTCGGGTTTAATCCGGCCCGAACGGATCTCGCTAAGCATGTTGGGTTTAATTCATTCAACCGATCTCGCTTTCTATTCGGTTTTTTGAAAGGTTTGGTGATTGGAAACGTATCTAATACGGTTTCTAAGGGGATAAGACCACCCCCTCTATATAATAAGATTTTCATGGCTGATTTGATCTCATCTATCCAATCGCCAAAACACATCTACTATAGACTTTCGGATGGATCATCTACCTCTCCTTCTTCTTCTTCTTCGCCACACGCCATGAACGGGAGATCGACGACAACAAAGCTCTAGAGCGGTTAGGCCGGCTAGAGCAGCCCATAGCCGTTGTACGCCCTCACGGATCTGTCCCGCGTGTGGGGCTTCGGGTTTCAAGAGACTTCGCCGGCATATCTTGCGTGATCGCGCTCCCGGTGAGGCTCCTCCGGCGACGTGTCTTGCGTATCTCGCTCATCGCTACAAGCACAAGGTCTAGGTGTCGATATCCCTAGGCGCTGGCCGACTCCCAAATTCGACTTACCCTACTACATCGAGCGATCTAGCTCTTTATTTGGTGTTACCGATTTAATTGTCAACACAGTGAGGGGTGCACGAACCTGAAAACACTGTGTCTAGAAAAGTTAAAACATCTTATAATTTAAAAATAAAGGGAGTATATTAAGCAATATTGCATTGTTCGACGTTAGATCGTCAATATAATCAATTTGATAGTGTAGATATTAGTGTATTGTTCCATAAATCTAATCAAATCAAGTAAAACTTAGACAAAACTAAAACTTGCAAAACTAGTGTTGCGACCACGAAAAACCATCAGAACCAAAGGTCATGGTTGTACCTCGTGGCCATCTAAGATGAAGTGTTAGAATTGACGGCCTATGGACTTTTGTTCAAGCCTCCAAGGTAGGTTTGGCCCAGGGCATCGTTCCGAGGCCTGGCGTGTTGATGGCTCAACAGGTAAAATGTTTTGGATAATACGCATGTTCTCTAGTTGATATATTCCTGGAGAGATCAGAGTGAAGTTCCTCAGTCGATTAAGCAGTTGCACCAACCGATAGATATGGTGGGCCGAAGAAATTGGACGGCTGCGATCTGGTATGACGACTGACGAGACGCACCTGGACGCCGACCTTTACTCTTTGAGACTCTTTCTGTATTTCTTCTGTACAAAAGCCGATCACGTGTAAAGAAAGAGCCAGCCTTCTCCTACACTTCATTGGTTGTTGGCTGGTGACCAAGAGTGCAAGGAATCAGAAACCGTCTTCGTCTTCGTGTTTTATCTTTTCCTTTCCTTTTTTCTTCTTTCCTTTTCCTTTTTGCAGTCTTGTCATCATTTCTTTAATTGGAGCTTGAAAGAAGCAAAGAGGCTCTGTGATTGCGTGGGTCTTGAGCTTAAAGGCTTAAGCTCCCTCAGACAGAAGATTATTAGGGCGTAACTCACTGTCTGATCTTTTGAGAAATGGGCCGGGGCAGGAAAAAGAAGATACTGATACTGATGAGTGATGACACTGAAACGTCCTTTGTTTCAAGATCGCGAGATCCATGCTGAAAAGAAAATCGGAGAGATTGAAGGATACAAAAATATATATGCAGGTCCCACTGACAGTCCCCATCTGAGTCTGAGCTTAGCTTAATGCAACAGAAACGTTTTAGCTAGTCTCCCACACACTGCACCAAACCATCGATAGCAAACGAAGACAGATATACAACTCTAGAAAATCACTCAAGCCTCAATTCTAAACCAATTTCGCAAGCATCAAAGAGTTCAATTAGTACCCTTCCTCCATCATACGACAACCTTCCTTCAATGATAAACTATGTTCCTCTTTTAGACAACCGTGACACAAGTGTCTGGTCCAATATCCTAAAAATACCTGCAAAAACAACTCAGCAGAACAGCGGCTCCTCCAACAAAAAAAAAGTGATCTCTAAGCTTTATTTTTGAAGAGAAATTAACTTGTCTGCAAAAAAACAAATCGTTATTGTCCAGGTGGTTGAAATCCGGACTTCAGCAAGAATTCAAGGTTGACATGGCGATAAATAAGAGAATAAAAACAAAGATGGAATGGTTTCAACCGAACTGCAAAAACAAAATTTAGTGCACCCAGTCTAACATTTTTTAAGCAAGTTATATGTTTGGTCAAAATGACATCTTTCTCTTTAAACTAGGACTATACCCGTGCGTTGCTGCATAATTTTCTTAAAAATAAATCTATTAATTATACACATACTAGTATTATTGTAGGTATTCTGTATAATGCATTATTTTGTGTAATTATAATTATGCATTGTACACATAGTTGGAGGGATGTAGAAAACAATTGTGAGATGAATATCCAAGTTAATTCAAGCAAGTGGACACGATGTTGAGCGATGAAATGAATAAAATAAAAAAATGACTATAAATAAAGATGAAGATGACTCTACAACTATTTTCATACTCGCTCCGTCCTAAAAGGAGTGTGAGCTTGTGCTTTAAATGTTGTCCTAAAAGAAACGACAACGTTTGAGATGAGATTTTTAGATGGGACCCACCAATAAAAACACCACATACAGTTGGAAAATGTCTAAACTTTCAATAAATAAATACTATCCATTCCTTTTGAGCTTTGTTGTGTGGAGAGAAGGATACTTCTACTAATCTAGCGTTGAAAAGTGAGATGTACATGTCGTGCGGGATGGCGGGAGTAATCCATATTACATGACACAAAGATGACATTCATCGTTTAATCAAAAATCCTTTTTGGACACTAATATAATCATACTACATAACAGCTACCACGCTCATGTTCGTGCTCGTGGGCAAGATGCTCTCATAGAACACCAACATTACTAAGAATCAGTGGTGGATCTAGAAACACTTGAGGTACTTGTAAACCTATTAGATAGGGCTAAATCTATACTTTTATAAGCTATATTATGCTAAATATAGGATCTATTAAGGAGTTTTTTGTGTTCTCGCCCTGGGCGTAGATCCACCCCTGCTAACAACCAGCTGACCACAGTGATAGCGGAACAAATATCAGAGTCTCACTCTCACAGAACGCCAAGATGCTCATATTCCGACCACGAAAGTGAAGTGAATGAGACCAATAAAACGCCGAAAACCTCACACACGCGGACCGGCAATACCTGTGGAGTAGATCGCAGCATCGCACCGAAAGCAACCGTGAGACGCGATAACCTTAGACGCCGGCCGGCCGGGAACGGGAAAGGAACGTCACAGACAGAGAGCCGCGGAACCAGCAAAGCGAGCGAGCAGACGGCCGTGTACCACGGAACGACGCGAGAAGAAACACCTGAAATAGGCGAAGCGGAGGATCACGGCAGGACCTGTCCGCGCCCGCGCAACCGGCAACGCAAACCCTTGTTGGGTCCAGCCGGCCCTCGCCCAGTCGCCCCGCCGCACCAATCCCACCACCCCACCCCCATCTCCCCCCAAACGCTATCCGCTGACCTCAGGCTCGCCCGCGCCGCGCCCCTCCCTCCGCCTCCACCACCCTCCCCCAATCTCCTCCACCCCACGCCACCGGCCCCGCCGGCCGCCGCCGAGGAGAAGGCGTCCCCACGCCGGTCCGCAGAGTCAGTCAGCAGGTACCTACCTATCTCTGTCCATGGAGCTAGCACTCGCCTCCACGAAGCCCTCGCTCCGGGCGGCGGGCGCGGCACCGCCACTTCTCTTCTCGCCGCTTAAACCCTTCCCGCTCCTCCGCTTCCCGCCAAAGCGTCGGCCCGCCTCCGCCGCGCGTCTCCGTCTCCGCCTCCGCCTCCTTCTCCGCGCGGCTATCACAGGCGGCGAGACCTCCTCCTCCTCCTCCACCTCCCCGGCGGCGAGGCGGTGTTCGGCGCGCGGAGGGAGCTGACGGGCATCCAGCCGCTGGTGGAGGCGCTGCCGCCCGCGGCGCGCACGGCGGCGGAGCTGGCCGTCGCCGCGGCGGCCGTCGCGGCCGGGTACGGCCTCGGGCTCCGCGCCGGCGCCGGGTCGCGCGCCGTGGCCGTCGCTGGGGCCGCCGTGCTCGGCGCGGCCAGCGTGGCGGGAGCGGCCGCGTTCAACGCCGTGGTCCCGGAGGTCGCTGCCGTCGGGCTGCACAATTACGTCGCGGGCCATGATGACCCCACCAACCTGGAGAGCGGCGAGGTGGAGGCAATTGCGAACAAGTGAGTTGCTCTCTGCGGCATTGGGTTTATATCGGTGAAAAATGGTTCGAGCTACTGCTGTGCTGCGCAAATTATAGGGTTGACCCTAATCATGTTACCTCGTTGTCTGAATGAATGGTCGTTATTCTTATACTCCTGTTTGGTAGTGACTAATGAGATAGAGCTACCTGGATCCAATGAACTACCCCTTAGTTGCTGTTTTTGTTTTGTTCATGAACTAAATATTAGTAATTGTAGATAGATGACAGTATTTTGATTTCCTCACCCTTTTATTGTGATATGTACTTTGTTTTTCCCTGATTTTTATTTAGTCTTGCACGCTTGTTTATTTGGTTACGTAGTTTTGAATCTCCCATAGTCCCATTTATTGTTGGAATGCAAGTAAATTTGGGTTTAGCAGTTATGTGTTATGTTAAAAGAAGCTATACATATAATTTCCATATTTGTAAGTTTTTTTTTGTCTCTTAGGAATGTAAGCTGCTAATCAGTTCCTATTGTCTCTTTTGGAGGCTAATTATTGACGCTGCTGTTGCTCCTCTTCATATTCTTATGATGTGCAATTTTAATTTTAGATACGGAGTTAGCACACAGGATGAAGCCTTCAAAGCAGAGCTCTGTGACTTGTATGCCAGGTGAGCTTCTTGGTGCTCTTTTTTTTTTTTCTCCAGCTGACACACGTGGTTGTATGCATTAAGTTTTCTTAAATTCTTAAGGCGTCATCTCGCTTCACGCTTTAGTCGCTTAAGCGTAAGGTGGTAGTCAGTTGTCACGCCTCACCTTACCGCCTTGATAACCATGGGCATAACTGGTGTTGTGTTACTCGCTATTCACTAACTGTTGTCCCCGTATGCACTACACCAGTTGGAGGCTTGAAAGTTTCTGCAAACAATTGCAAGAAAAAGGAATAACCACAATCTTCTAGCTGCTACTCCATATATATAAGGAGCAATTGGTTTCTGGATGTTTCTAGTCTATATTAAGGAACTCAGGCAAGCAAATCAACTATTGCTGTTAGGGATGGCCAACTCAGTTTATTCTGTGTTTTGGGTTCAGTGAGCAAAAGTTCCAGTTTTCAGAATAGAAAACCAGATTTTCCGCCTCAAACCAAAAACACCACATACTTTGTTATTGGGTGCCGTCTTGTGTTTACCAAAGAAACAACATGGTAACAAATACTAAACAAATAAAGGGGGAAATTGACGAGATATGCCTACCTCAGATATGAGGCAAGTTTGATAGACACAACTGAGCAAGCAAAGCATTCAGAAAGCCTGGCAAGGGGGCCTGGCCATACTCCTCTGTCTGCTTCTGTGTTAGATGGCCATAGTGGCTATAGTCGTATACTTGTCATTGTCAGTGCACTTGCTGAGGTTAGCATGCTGGTGGGTGGCTGTTGCAACTCTTGCTCTCGTCATGGCTGCCTGCATGTCCGTGGAGGCTCATGCCATTGTGCCCTCGATGTGGAGTGGATTGTGAGTCTGACACAATGTGGAGTCAGCTGGTCCGGTTAGGGAACAAATTGTTGTTTTCTGGACAGGGCCAATTCGCATGCCTAGTGAGCTGCCTGAACCATTAATCCTACATATTCCTCATAAATTCCCTTCTTTTACTGGAGCTAATATGCACGACACAAGCAGATACCAAGTATGTTTGGTGGTGTTGGTTGTGAAATTTGTATTTGTGCATTTGGGTGGTGTCTCCAACTTTTAGTTACAGCCTTTCAGTTCGTGGATGGATGTCAACAATCTTGCCTGGATACACATGAGCTCATGCTTATTGTTAAAAAAAACCCAATTAAACTATATAATACTCACGTAGTCATGTATCATCATTTAGGTCAGAAGAGTATATTATTCCCCGAAGGTCCCTACTAAATTTCAGTTATTTGCTCATCCTTGTCCGGACCATGCTTTCATGCAGGTATGTTTACTCAATACTTCCTCCAGCAGATGAAGATCTCAATGGTACGGAGGTTCAGGCAATTATAAAATTTAAAGGAGCTCTTGGGCTTGATGATGTAGATGCTGCTAACATGCACATGGAGGTATTGCCTCCTGTTCCAAACCTTTTGTATTTTGTCAGCTATCTCCCATGCGCTTATTATTTTCGTCTCTGGTTTCCACATTCACTGTGTTTTATGCCAATAAGTATACCTTTTCCTCTTTGCTTGTTGTACTAGATTGGTAGACGATATACAGGGAGAGGCTGGAAACAAGTGACCGTGATGCTGACATGGAACAAAGGCGGCAAGTGTCTATGCTTCGAATATGAATGAGATACTTAGACTTATCTGTTGGCCTATATTATAACCATGTCAAATTCCTTGCAGGCATTTCAGAAGTTAATTTATGTGTCCAATCTTGTCTTTGGAGATGCATCTGCATTCCTACTTCCTTTGGAAACGCCTTTTTGGGGTGACTGATTCTCAGGTAGTTAATTATAAAAATACCTGTTAATTTTCTGCATATCTTCTCTCAGTTTTATGCTTTGATCTCAAAGAGAAAGTAATTTGGTCGGAATTTGAAGTTTAGTTTTATCGCTTTAGGAAATATTGCTTCAATGTATGCGAGAATTATTTTATAGTATGATGAAATTGCCCGTTTTCATAGTTGTCATACTGCTCTTGATGCAGTTGATATTTCAAATAGTTTGGACAATGTTTGTGAAGTGTTAAGGTCACTACTCTGCAGTTCAAATAAGCATGTTTGTTTACTTGCCATGGTCTTAAGTATCATTATTAGATCAATTTGACATTATGTTTGTTTCTAGATTGACATTGCTATGAGGGAAAATGCCAAGAGTTTGTACTGTGCAGCTGAAGTCTATTGGAAGAGGTACTGCTAGAACATAGTTTTGTTTAGGTGTTAGTTCAATTCTGAAGTCATACTATTCTTAAGATTTTCTTTTATCAAGTAGATCATGTAGTGTGCTGTAAAGACAGCAATGTCATTTTCTATTGTTATATTCATATTGTTTGATATATCTCTTATTACATCTCAAGAACATTCTGAACTCAAAATGCTCTCGTTTTAGGTCTTGACATAGACACACTCATTGATGTAAGGAGAGCGCAACTTGCATATAAACTTTCTGATGAGGTAACTCTTTTCTTCTAAACATCTGTTGCTGCTTATTTGCTTTTTCTTCATTTGGGCTGAAATATACATCAGTACTTGTAGAACAATATCATTTTATATGCATGCTATGATGCGTATACACTAGTCTAAAGTCAAGACTCAAGAGTTTAGGGTCACTATATTTATCATTGGTGTTGACCTAAGTTTGCTTTGGAAAAGACAAATAGAGTAAATCTAAGCATGTTTTGTTGTTAAGTAACATTCTAATTTTTTTTGCAGATTGCTGCTGAGATGTTCCGAGAGCACGTGAAGAAGCTAGTTCAAGAAAACATTTCATCAGCATTAGACATCTTGAAGTCACGTATTCCGTATGGAACCTACTTTACCCTTTGAGAAGCGTGTTACCAGATTTCATTATTAGATGTGCACAGAAACCTGACTGATGTTCTAAGCTAGATAGCCTGTGGTTTCAAGGAAAGAGCGTAGTCATTTTTCTAAACCGATATATTGGTTTGCAATTTGGTAGCTATTTTGGTCATATGATGGAGAAAATATACCTTATAAGTAGCAATGGGTAATACTCTGTCTTTCACCCATGTTTAAAACACAAGATACCTTTCTCACACATGGCCCTGCCATGTTATGGTCGCAGCATTTTCTTGTCTATCATAAGCAACGCCATAACATTATCAAATCTCTATTTAAAATCTGAACTTTAACTCTGCTCATATAAACTATCAATAAATTTGATGAGTATTTTTGGTATATACATATGCTTTTACTACTAGAGGGAGTATTTAACTTTCATTGGTAGCAGCCAAGGCACCTATGCATTTCTGATGGAGCATGACTAGACCATGATGATGCATATAAAATTGGTTGACTTCTGGATTGTAATAATTAGCAAAAGCACGAATCCAAAATGACGGAGCTTGGCAGCAAGTTCAGCAGGGCCAGACAGAGAAATCACCTAGATTCATTAAGTAGTAAACAGCTTGCTATTTTTAAGCTGATAAGTAGGCACGTAATGGACATTACAAATGAGGAGGGGCCATGGCTCATGTTGGTCTCAATGAAGCTCCGCCCCTGCACGAATCCTTGTGCAGGAGTGGTCAATCCTCTGAATGTTGGCATGCTTATAGATTCAGACTGTACCATTTTTTAGAGGATTGGTGGACCTAACTGCTGAACCATGTGATTGCAGGGATAGTCTAACTCAGGCTGTGGAAGAAGTGAACATTGTTATTAAATTTAATAGTTTGCTTACAACATTAAGCAAACACCCTCAAGCTGATCTTTTCGCTCGTGGTCTTGGCCCTATTTCATTAGGTAAAACAGTTAATTTTTTTGCAATCATTCTTTTAGTGAGCTCGACCTTGTTTAATATTTTTTTTTTTGCGTGCATGTCATTCATAGCTGGAGAGCATGATCACGATAGGAGAGCTGATGATCTCAAGATACTCTATAAGGCCTATGCTACAGAAGTACTTTCAGATGGAATTGTGGATGATGAGAAGGTGATTTAATTTGTAGTTTACTGATGGCGCTTGTTTGTGTGATGACAAATTAATGTAACCCCTTTCTAGTTCTTTTTTTGAGGGGGAAATACAGTAGGGGAACCCCCTACTGCGCATTTTATTAAAAAAAAGGAAGATGGGTTACAGAAAATAAAGACAAACCTGCAGAGGTGAAAGGTAGAAAAGGCGGCATGCAACAGGCATCCAAGAGAGAAAAAGAACATACAAGCTAGTCAATCGAGCTTAGCCATAAATAAATTGAAGATCTGGCAAATTAGAATAGGCCCCATCATAAAATTTAGCTTGATTTTAGTTGACAAGTTCAATTTGCAATGCTGCATTGCTCTTCATCAAAATAATAGATCACCGTGGTATTGTACCAGCATCTTGTATTGTCTGTCACATGCTCTGACCATAAAGATGTTATTTATTCTGTAGTATCTCAACCAAGTTTTTCTGTGCTTAAAAAAATGCAGCTTTCCCCTCTAAATGAACTGAGAAACATATTTGGACTGGGCAAGCGGGAAACAGAAGGAATCTTGTCTGATGTGAAAGCTCACATATACAGAAAGACACTTGCTAAATCATTTAACACTGAATTGGCTTCAGTCCCTAGCAAAGCAGCATTTCTCCAAATTCTTTGTGAGAAGTTACAGTTTGATCCTGAACTGGCTAGCAAGATGCATGAAGGTACAATCTCGCTTTTTTTTTCCTTCTTGCAACATTAATTTCAGAGCACAGCTGTCTGCTGTGGTAAATAAGGGGTTTTGTTCAATGGCAATCTGTTATGTTATACAAGGCATCTTTACACTGTAATCTCTGTGCTGTAATGCTGATACTGCTGCATTGTTATTTTAGACTGCTATATTTTCAAAGCTATACCTTGATTGCAGGAAGTATATATGTTATATATATGTTTTGGAACGGTAATTTGAGTTTGGTTCATAGAGTGTATTGCTTATTTGCTTATGATCACAGATGAAATTCACCAACAAAAAAATATGCTACAAATGTTTTGACCAAAAGAAGACTCACATTTATTTTCATAATACTAATAATACTATAAACATTTCTTTCCTTGCCCGTATTCAGTTGGTATTCAGAATATCATGCTTATTAGTTCCTCTTCAAACTTCAGAAATTTACAGACAGAAGCTTCAGCAGTTTGTAGCTGATGGAGAGCTGAGCAAGGAGGAAGTGGAAGCTCTGATGGCATTCCAAGTGCGTCTCTGCATCCCTCAAGAAACTGTGGATGCTGTTCATACTGAGATCTGTGGACAACTGTTTGAAAAGGTGACTCCAAATCTTCTTGATTGAACTCCTTCATGGTTGTTTAGATTTTGTTTCATATCTTGTTCAGGCAAAGCTGATGGCGTGTTTTGCATAAGTGCTCTTACATTTGTTAGGACATTTCAGGTTGTCAAGGAAGCCATCGCATCAGTTGATGGATACAATGCTGATAGACGAGAGGCTGTTAGGAAGGCAGCACAAAGTCTAAACCTGAAACCGGAGGCTGCCATGGCGATCTTTAGTAAAGCAGTATGTATCTTTCCTTTGAAAAATGTTACAACCTTCTTTTCTCTTGATCTTCTCTGATATATGCTGTGTATTCTATATATATTCCTTCAGCAAAGCTAGTTCATTATCCTAAGTTGTCACATTCAAATGATCAGGTACGGAAGATATTCTTGAGCTACATTCAGAGAGCAAAAGAAGCTGGGAACCGCATTGAAACTGCAAAAGAGCTGAAGAAGTTAATTTCCTTCAACATAGTTGTTGTTAGCCAGCTTTTAGCTGACATTAAGGGAGAGGTATCTCCAGTTGCTGAAACTGAGGCATCAAGTGCAGCATCAGAATCTGAGGGAGATGATGATGAACATGAATGGGAATCATTGGAGACACTGAGAAAGACTAGGCCTGATAAAGAGCTCAAAGAAAAGCTGAGGAAGTCAAGCCAGAATGAGATAACTCTCAAGGATGACATTCCGTTGAGGGATAGGGCTGAGCTGTATGAAACATACTTGATGTTCTGTATCACTGGGGAGACGACTAACGTATCATTTGGAACAGCTATCTCTACAAAGAAAGACGATTCAGAGTTTTTAATGCTAAAGCAATTGGGTGACATACTTGGTTTAACTCGCAAAGAAGCTCAAGATGTTCACATTAAGTTTGCAGAGAAAGCTTTTGTGCAACAGGCAGAAGTAATTCTTGCTGATGGGAAATTAACAGAGGCTAAGGCTGACCAGCTTGCTAAGATTCAAAAGCAGGTCGGTTTGCCTACTGAAAATGCACAGAAAATCATCAAGGGTATTACAACTACAAAGTTATCTTCTGCTATTGAAGCCTCTGTTGCTCGGGGTCAGATCGGTATACAGCAGGTCAGAGGATTAAAAGAAGCAAACTTCCAACTGGATAGTTTGATTGCAGAGCCACAGCGAGAAAGCATTTATAGGAAAACTGTTGAAGAGATCTTTTCTTCAGGTACAGGGGATTTCGATGAAGAGGAAGTGTATGTAAAGATTCCGGCTGATCTCATAATAAGTTCTGAGAAGGCCAAGTCAATTGTTCAGGAGATTGCAAAGGTTAGGTTGGAGAACTCCCTTGTTCAGGCTATTGCCTTGCTTCGGCAGAAGAAGAGAGATGCTGTGGTATGGTACTGAGTTCCACTTTATTTGCCTTTTGAAATTTCAGTTCTGGAAAACTAATGTAATAATTTCGAAAGTCAGTTCTGGAAAACTAATGTAATTTCGGTATTTGCACTAACTCCTATTGCAGGTTTCATCTCTGAATGACATGCTCGCATGTGACGCTGCAGTCCCTGCATCGCAACCCTTGTCATGGCCCACACCAGGAGAGGTAGATGATCTATATGCCATCTACCTAAAGAGTATTCCGAGGCCTGAGAAACTATCACGGTTGCAGTACCTGCTGGGCATAAGCAATGAGAAGGCTGACAAGATCCGGGATGCAGCTCAGAGGGATCGCTGCCAATTGCAGCTGAAGAGAAAAGAGGAGTTGGCCTTCTAGGAAAGGGCACAGTTTTGTTAGTGTAGCCACCAGAGTTGAGTCCCCTTGCCAATGAACGATCGAACTTGGTGCTGTGGCCAACAGCTGCCATTGTAGCTAGGCGCATACATGTTTTTGGAAAAGGTAAGCGACGTGAGATCCTGACATATTGCATAGCTATCTGTATAGACAAGTCAATGACACCAAAATTTGGTGTGTCTTCATTTGTTGTTGCATTCCAGCAGACCACACTGAAAGCGCTTTGTTTTCTGGTTTATTGTTTCTCTTTTTCGCCCAACAATGTATTGCAGCTTTCTGGCTTATTGTCTCTCTTTTAACCCAACAATGTATTTGCAGCTTTCTGTCTTATTGTCTCTTTTCACCCAACAATGTATCACAGCTATGACTGCAATCCGTGATCATAATCTGGATTTGTTGTTAACCTACCTGGAGTGCTCACGGGCAGCCTTCTGTTGCTTGCCATCAGCATCCTCTTCGCAAAATGTTAAATGTGCGTGGTGTTTCAGCTCGTTAGCCAAACGAGCTGGCTTTGCGAAGTTGCACGTACCTATGTTTATGATCTTGCACGCACTTATTTTGTGCAGAGTGCAGATAAAGCCACCCGAACACTACAATCACACTAACGACCTGATTTATCAACAGCGCGTTACCTGAGGGAAATTCAGAACTACTATATAATATAAAAACTCAACATAAACTCTTCTATTCGCTGAAGAAAAAAGAGGTGCATATTCACTGTCACTAAGATCTTTATTCATTTTTCATAAGAAAACATATAAATCCGGAAAAGTTTTCAGTATGATTGGTTTGCTTGAACTAATTATTCGACTACTGATATAAAACATATGAAGCGACCCAGCTAGCTATCGATGGCCACGCTCTGCTTGTCGACGACGTAGGTGAGGCCGCACCTACCGCAGGCCAGCCGGTCGGCGTGCGCCGCCATGAACACGCCTGGGCCGCACTCCTCGTTGGGGCATTCCTTGCGCAGCCTCTCCACCTTCCCCGTGGTCTCATCGACCCTGTACCGCCCGAGCACGGCGTCGAGCCCGGCGCTCTTGTGCTCGTGCTTGCCCTTCTTGGGAGTGGTGAACGTCTTCTTCTTGCGCTTCTGCCGCCGCCGCGGGAGGCGGAGGCACACGTCCAGCGTCGACCCCTCGCTGATGCTGTAGTCCGCTAGCGTGGTGGTGGTGGTGGCCGGGTCGGTGTCCAGCTGCTTCCCCCCGAAGAGGAGGCGCTGCTCGTCCGGCGGGATGCCATCTATGTCGTGCAGCTTGGACTTCACGGACGTCACCATGTCCGACGACTCAACCTCCAGCGTGATCGTCCCCGCCGTCAGCGTCCTCACGAAGATCTGCATCTTGACCCGCGGTCACTGGCTTCTTTCCGCTTTCCACGTACGGCAGCGGGCAGCCGGAGTTGATCAAGATCCCGGCGTGCGTTGCGGCGGGGGGTTGTGAACCTGTTTCTGGTCTGTGGCCAACACCCGTGCCGTGCGGTGCCGTGCGGTGGATATATAGGGAGGCCGGGCTCATTCTTCTGTGACGGTATGCGACGTCCGATCGGAAACGGACGGCCGTGATCGAATCTGGGAAGATACCGACTCGTGACCCAGATCGGTGCAGCACGAGTCTGAGCCGCGCACGGCTCGTGCGCGGCAAGGGCCCGAGCCCGGCCCGGGACGACCCCAAACCAAACCGGCGCGTCGCAGTTGCATCATCGCACAGGACAGGACAACGAGACGCCTGACGGCCTGAGAGAGAGAGGAGGGCAGCGGCCCGGGCGCCGGAGCTCGGAGGGGAGGGGGGAAGAGACGAGAAGGGGCGATGGCGGCAATCGGGTCCTCCAACATCGGATTCCAGGTACGTGCGCCTCGCCTCCATGTACCGCATGAAGGCTGGTAGTTTCCTGATTGCGCGCACTGCTGCTTAGGGTTTGACTCGTTTCTTCAACCCTGTTTCAGCTGCTGAAGAAGTCTGGGTGGAAGGAGGGCACTGGCCTTGGAGCGCAGGAGCAGGTCTGTGTCTCGATCCTTTGCTTACCCCGCGTCACAATTTCGTATTCCCATTTCCCCAAAAATTTTAGCGTCGGCCGATTTTAGTGGTATTTTTGTTGTAGTTATGTTATTTTTTCTGCGTATTGATGCTTCATCCCGTGAGGTTTCAGCGTTATTACTTGTCTGCACACTAATCGTGAGACATGATGTCTGAATTGTATAGGCTCTTGACAGATCAGTTTAGAGGGCAAATGGCATGTGTAGAATAAATGTTGTTTGTTGTTGCTTGTCACATGGGTTTTTGTAATTTAGTTATTCATCTCTATAGATGGTAACTTCAAATGTTTAGAAGGGTCCTGTCACCCTGTGTTAGCTAGTAAGTAGTAGTGTAGTTTAGACTGATTCAGTTATCTTTCTCATCAATGGGCTTTGATCAAGAGTTGCTGTTTGGCGATCTTATAATTAAGAGATTGTGGTTATGTGACACCTGATCAAGCCAGTACACTGTGTAGATTTGTACATATGTTCTGTACTTTTGTTTGTTATTGCTTACTCACTGGCCTCTATCGCTTGTGGAACAGGGAAGATTGGAGCCTGTAGAGACTCGTGTTAAGAATAACAAGCGTGGTTTAGGTTCTAAAGAACCAAAACCTAAGCCTAAGGTTGAGGATGATGTTGAAACAAATCCCCAAAAGCCCAAGGTGAGTTAATGACACCATTGTTTCAATCCATTTATTTATTAACTTATTACTGTCATAGAGTTGCTGTTCCCCCATTTCTTGTTAATCTTGTTTTTTTGGTAGTCTACAATGCAGCTGACTCCTTTGAGTTACTGAATTTTATTGTGTAACTTGGGACATGTACTTTTTAGTAGACACCTAAGCCCCCCCCCCCCCCCCCCCCCCAACCCCTGCATTGCCTTGTTTAATATTTGTATGATTTAGGAAATAGTGGACATTAGTGTTTATTTCTTTATAAGCCTTTAGATACCTTAAACTGTCTACTTTTAGTCATCACATTGCCTGATGGGGTTCTAACTTACTGTTCCATACATGTCACTATTGCAGCAGGAGGTGCCGTCAAAGAAAAGGGCAAAGTTAGCCGCAAAGAGGATACGAAAGATGCAAGAAGAGGAGAAGCGGCTGAAAGAGAAGGAGTTCGAGATGGCTTTTTACAGAGAATTTTGGCCTGATAATGTGTAAGGCAGAAACTTCAACAATTGACATTGTAGCTGCTGCCCTTGCCTGATATACCGTGTGTATAGGCTTGCCAAATGCTTGGCAAGTTTTGCAACCCTTCTGCCATACGGTCATCCCAATCGCGCTGACTACCAAAATGCTACCCATCCGGTCTGTAGATGATTTCGCACATGATTTGTGGCTAGGGTTGGGCACATAGCCATCTATCCATGTAATGGACAAATCCAGTGTAGAATTGTTCATGCCATATGATCTTCAAATTTTTGTACATAATAAATGATGTTTTCTTATTCATAACTGTGCCTCGTCTGTGCACAATATTTTGCCTTGCCATTACAAAGAGTTTTCCGTCGTCCATGCATCAAATTGTATAACAAGGCTAAATTAAACATGTTGGGAGAGCCAAGAAGGTAATAAGGAACACTATATATCTTGTGTACTTATATTTATGAGTAAAATGCACCGGACGTCCTCAAACTATTGGCTCCTTCCCAGCTACATCCTTAAACTATTGAACCAGCTATCTAGGTCCCTCATCTATTCCCGTAGTGCACCCTCATCCAAAATAAGCCACACTATTGGCTCCTTCCCCAATTCTACATCCTTAAACTATTGAACCAAATTTATCTGGGTCCCTCATCTATTCCCGTAGTGCACCCTCATCCAAAATAAGCCACGCGTGCAACGAAATCTGACGTGGTCGTGCCACAGTGGCAGATAAAGTGCTCGGTCATGCCAATTTAGCAGAAAAGACCCCCAATTTCTTCCTCACTTTCAACTCCAGCCACACTCTCCAGCAACAGGCTGCTTGGCGGCCATGGTAGAGGCGCACGCCAATGGCGGCGGCGAGCGTCGCGCCATGGCAGCACATGACTGAAATCAGCATCGAAACATGACCAGCACAGGTGCAAAGGGGTCACCTCCCCACGGTGTAGCTCACCCGCAGCATGTCCGAGGCGGGTGGAGCAGAGCTGCCTGTGGCAGCAAGCCCAGCGGCGGTGGAAACCGGTGGCAAGGGCGTCGTTCCCGGCGCGACGACGAAGCTCCCTCGAACATTTGCGAGACCAAGATGGAGGGCATCACGACTGACCTAGAACAGGCTAAAAGGTGGTGACTCGGTGAGGTAGAGAGCAGGGTTGCGCGCGGAGCTCGAGCCACGACAATGGCAGCTGGCGGCGCAAAATCCGCCAAATTGAGCGATTACCTTGGTTTGTTTTGCAAGAAGCAGGCTCAGGGACGTTACTTGGGAGGTCAGGAAGCCATGGCTACGAGGAATCGAAGAAAGACGCAGCGAGCCCGACGAATTTTGGGATGGGAGCGGCGGAGGTCCTGGTATGTGCTGCTAGCAGGTCACCTCTATGTGCCTACCATACCTGTGTTGCCCCTACAAGATTCAACGAGTAAACTGATATTCATACAACGAGTAATCGGCGAGCACCGAGGACTGCAAGTTCAGGGCGAGCATTCGGTCCCCTGCCGCGAACGCATAACAAGATTCAACGAGTACTACTATAGGCTTGAATTCAGTCCCCTGCCGCGAACGAATTCACCGCCGCCGACGCGTTGGGTTCGGACGGCACCACACCGGACATGTTGTTGGACGACAGTCCGAGCCGGTACAGCTTCCCCAACGACAGCGGGGATCGGGCCATACGACTCGGTTCCTGCGAGGAAGAGCAGATTGAGCCCGCGAGCGGCAACATGTTTTAGATCTCACCCAAGAAACCGTTGCCCTTGAGGCTGAGCACGCGGAGGCCGTCCAGCATGGTGAGCGCCGGGAGCGCGGCGGCGCCAGAGAGGCCTAAGCCCTCGAGCACGAGCCTCATGACGCGGCCGCCGGGAGCACGACGACGCTGGAGTTGAAATTGAGGGGCTTTTCGGCTAAATTGGCATGACCGAGCACTTGGGTCTGCCACTCTGGCATGCCACGTTGGATTAGGTGGCACGTGTGTCTTCTTTTGGACCATGAATGCACTGAAGGAATAGATCGCGGGATCTAGATAATTGGTTCAATAGTTTGAGGACGCAGATGGAAAGGAGTCAATAGTTTGAGGAGGTCCCGTGCATTTACTCAATATTTATTAATAATTTCTACAAAAAATAGATTCAATCTAGCTTGCTCCGCCCCGACGCACCAGCTCCGCCCGACAAGCAGCAGCTCCGCCACGACTCCTCCGCCTCCGCCAGGTGCGCGGGAGCTCCGCCGCACGGGCCCACCACCGCAGCGGAAGAGGATTGGCGCCTAGGAGAGAGAGAGAGGGGCAAATATGCCCATGGGTTTGCCTTAGACGCAAAATAGGTATGTCGTATGCGTGTGCTGTTGGAAGCGAATTTTCTCACCTAAAATACTGTGCATGACCATATTTAGGTATTTGCATCACTTGTTGGAGACGGTCTTACCGCATGTCTTACGGTAAAACATGAGAATATATCCGGTTTGGTGAGTAGGAGTCGGAAGCAAGAGGGCCATAATTTAACTGGGCCGGCCCACCAGAGGGTCGTGGTCCATGTCCAACACGGCCCGTTATATAAATATCAAAGATAAAATACAGAACACCCCGTAAATTTCCTTTCCCCAAAAAAGATAACCCCGTCCGACGCGCCGCGACTCGCGACTCGCTAGCCACCGCCGCCGTCCGTCCGCCGCTCCGCGTTCCGCCGCTCTGCCGTGCGCCCACCCGTTCCCCATCTCCGGCGCCACCTGAACTCGACGCCCGAGCGGCCGAGCCCTAGCAGACTAGCACTGGCACCGCGGCCCTATACCCGCCTCCAATCGGCAAATCCCCTGACGGCGATAGGTAACTAGTGTGTCCCCATCTCATTCCCTGCTTTCGAATGGAAAATTTCAAGTGTAGATTCAGTGATAAATTGGTGTGTCCATAGACCATTGGCATGTGATTCAATTGTTAGGGATTGCATAGCCTAGCCTGAAAAATTGGTTATCAATCCCCTTTTGAATTGTTTGCAATTCTGTGATTTGTGCTTTGGTTATTTTATACTATATGGTTAATCGTTGGATATTTGTAGGTTGGTTACCATATTATATATTGGATTATACAGTACTAAATATTGTTTTTTTTTTTGCCTAGGCTACCCTTGGTTCTAAACTTCAAATCCTGGGTACGCTGCTGTCAGTTCCATGGTGGCTACGGTTGGCACAGTGGAGGGCAGCCGAGATGTCCTAGATCGGTACCACTGGAGGGCTCTGAAAGGTGTTGGTCCTGTTGGATGTGTCCTCAGTCGCCTGGCTGGAGCACTTGCCCCAGTGGGGAGTGTTTTCGACATCATTGTCAACTTCCGTCGTGGTGCATCTGGCAATCTCGGTGGGATCGCCGAGATTATTAATGGTGCTCCTGGCGGCCCTGCAGGTCATCTTGTTGGCGATACTCTCGAACGCACTGGCAGGGTTTTGGTCCGTGTCGGCGATGGCCGTCCAGTTAGGTCTGTTTTGCGGAACCATCTACATGTTTATTTGAATTTCAAATGGTTAATTGTTTGTTTCAGTAGATGTGACAGACTGGCAGGCAATATCACCATTGCAAACTATAGGTAGGAGAAAAAATTCGAGGTGGTTATTGTTTGCCTGATTCTAAGGATGCTTGCTTAGGAATATACTGTGAGAGTTGAAATGAAATGATGAGAGGATCTGTGAGGGCTCTCTTTTATTGTATTTGACTGATTTTGGGATGCCCGATTCCTAAAAAACTTAGTCTTGTTAGTTCCTACAGCCAGGAACCAAGGTGAGCAGACCCTGCTCACTGCTGCTCTCTCACTCCTCCCTGCTCCAGGAAGAAGACGAGCAGCAGCTCTCTTCCCTCACCTTTCTCACACACGCACACACACAACACAGGTTCAAGTTCAGCTGTGGCTGAACTGAACTGCTGAACTGATTCTGAGTTGGCTAGAGAAATGGAGGGAAGTGAACTTGTTGGCTGCTGGACCAGCAAGGTGAGCAGCCTTGCTCACCACTGCCCTCTCCCTCTCCCCTGAACCAAGGTAGAAGAAGAGCTGAGCTCTCTGCCCTCACGCACACACAAAGTACACAGCACTGGTTCAGCGTTGGCTGAACTGGACTCTCTGTATGTGGGCAGCAAAGAGACTGCCTTTTTTCCATTGCATTGCATAGAATATATACACCAGTTGGCACTCCAACTTCTACCTACCAACTACCCCTACAGTACTAGTTTTATTCAGCCGTGTTACACACTTTCAACCGGCTGGAGTCAGTCAACATGGCCTACTGCCACACTGCTATAGTACTACAGACTGGACAAGCATGCTGTCCTACAAAGACCTAGAAGTCCTACTTTCTAGAGTGAAGCATGCTGTCCTGCAGAGACCTAGAAGTCCTACTTTCTAGAGTGACCAGAGCCAACTACTACCTGCCCGGTTCACATTATATCAATGATGGGTCGGCAGGAGATTACAGCTAACAAGTCTTTGATTAAAAAAATTCAGGATTTCGGCTTTTCTGAAACCGGTTATGTCGATTCCAATAGTGAATCAGCTGGGTCTTTAGCAAATGGGGATTCAGCAGTGTTTTGATAGATCTGTATAGGCAATCTCATCCTTGGTTAGTAACGATGGTGACAATCAGAGGGTTAGCTAAAGCTCTCACCTTTATTTTAGTTGCCTTCTTTTTGCTGGCTTGCTTCACTAACTTAGAGCGGCAACCTTTGATCAAAATTTTGATGTTTTTGGCAATATAAAGGAAGGGTATTTCGACTTGTGTTGTGAATTTGTTTGTTTAGCAAATGGTTTTCAGCGTAACCCTCAAGACGGTGTTAGATGCTTGAAGTACCAAAACAACATACACCCTTATGCTTCCATGGCCTGATAGCAAGGGATCTGGGTGCAGGACCAGCTGCTCTATTTTTATCTTGAAGAACAGTACCCATAGGAAAATTTCTTTGTACTAAAATACTTGGACTACTTCTGGTAACTGATTCCAAAATAAAAGAGCCAGCATAAGAATCTGAGTACACATGCCCTAAAAACACTTGTTTAGTATGGATAAAATATTCACTACCAGTCCTTCGATATGAACATGTAGGCCTATCATGGTCAGTCATACTTATCATGTGTCCTGAGATGATGTAGAGCAAAATATTTTCAGGGTTCAACCAGGGATGATTGCTACAATATTTTCAGAGTTTAACATTTTTTTTGGCATAACTTGTTCTGCTATATTTTAGTTTCTACTACATACTGTCCTGACTGCACCTATCTTCTTATGATGGCATCAAATTAATTGGAAGACTTGGCGTTATCTTTTCCAGCATAGGAAAGGAAACAACCTTGTGTGCAGAAGTGTGGGATCACCTCATTGGGGTAAAAAACAATCTGTCAACCAAATGTTCACCTTGAAGACCTCCCAGAGGTATGCTAAAATTTATTGTTTAAAGATGTTTTCTGAGATTGAATTAAATTTCCAAACTGGAAAGACGGCTGAGGATACCTCATTTCTTTGCTGCAGGATGTGCTACGTAGGGTATTTTCAAAAATGCAGCTTAATGAGGTAGTTAGGACCAGTGTTTTGTCAAGCAAGTTGAGGCATATGTGGACAATTTCTTCAAAACTAAGTCTTGATTGTGTTGCAGTATGTGGCCAGCGTGGATACTTCTATGACAAACATAAATATACCCAGAAATTCATTGACAGTGTTAATACGGTGTTGCAGCAGCTCCATGGCAAAGTGTTTGAAGAGCTTGAGGTCAAAGTCGAATTTGATAGAATACTAGTTGATCATCTCAACAATTGGATTCGTTTTGCTGTGTCGTCACTTATGAAAAATCTAACACTGGATTTAGCACCATTTGAACTCGTTAGTTTCAAGGGTAGGTACATGTTTCCCATTGAACTTTTCGACAGTGCAAGCATATCCCGAATGCAGCATATTCAGCTTAGTTGTATATCCTTTAGACCATGTTCCCCATTTAGTGGTTTCCCAAACCTGAAGAAGCTTGATCTGCGCCTATTTGATGTATCTAAAATGGATCTTGATAAGATGCTGTCAGGTTGTGCTAATCTTGAGTGGCTGAGCTTCATTAGATGCCGCGTGAATGATGAATTAAAGGTTAAACAGCCATTGTCCCGATTGCTGTACTTGCAAATCGCGTATTGCACCATTACAAAGGTAGAATTATGTGCAGAAAATCTCAAGACTTTTGTATACCATGGAAGGCAACTACCTATTGAGCTTGGTCAAGTTAAACAACTTGAAACAGCAGAACTTCGCCTCTATGGTACCACGTTTGAATATGTCCTCACTGAGCTCCCGGATGTGCTTCTGGGTGTGCAAAATTTCACTTTTATTGGACAAGTTATCTACCATTGGAGGTATGTTTTTGCAGCATATTATGAGTTTTATCTCATTATAAAGTTTTTATCTGACAGTATTCTGTCTTTCAGAGTCCCTTGTTGCTGGAAAACATTGGTAGCTTTTCCCAGCTTAGATTTTTACGGCTGTGGATCCTTGTAAGATGTCGTGACCGTGACAATATTCTCTCATTGGCATCCTTCCTTAGGGCTTGCCCTTTGATTGAGGAGCTTGAGATGCATGTAAGTCTGCTTTCTGGGTTGCACTGTGCCAGTAGTGGTCTCATGCATCTGCATATCTCATATTTGTTTATTATTTGTAAGTTTTACCTTGGAGATTTACTTTTCCCACTCTTAGTTTTCTATTTGAACATACTGCAAATTCACTCAAGATTTTATTTTGGAGACTTTCGATAAAGGCGGCAATGAGATACTATCTAGATGCCTAGCAAACAGCAGTGTATGTAATTAATTAATATCCTAGAGGATGAATTGCACCAAAGGTCCTCATGATTTGCACGCTCATAGGCCCAATCTAATCTTTTGAGCATGCTATTTGCTTGTCGGCTTATGTGCCTTTCGCACTTAGCATCGAAGGTCGTTGATTAACATATATATGTACTTCATGATGAAAAGAACATTTCTTCCAGTATGCTATTTGCTGGTGCTTTTTCCACCTTCCCACTAGCATGAAGGGTGAAAATAAAAGCATAAAGTTAGCTCATAGCATTACATGGTCTCTGATAAGTTAATTTTTATTGAATAAATACTTGAATTAAACCAAAGATGAATAGATGAAGTTTTGCCCTTAAAACTTAAATAATTAACCAAAGTGAGTAGATGAAGTTTTGCCAATAACTTAAAGGTGCGGAAATGTAATTTTGACATCAGAATCCTGTTAGCTTGGACTATAAACACACTGATCATAGCTTTCATTTTGCTATTTGCAGTTTGATGCAGATTTTATTCACGTGGGATGGGAGCTCTCCGAAGTCTCCCACCTTGCCCATATAATTTTCTGAGGAAAGTGCATATCACAGGATTTAATGGGATTAAGGGGCAACTTGAATTCCTGGCACATATTGTGGAAAATGCCCCTGCCCTGAAGGTTTTAACTATAGATCCAAGGAAGAAGTTGGGTCTTTGTGACTGTAAGGCTTCAGATTACTTGGCTAGTCGAGCTTCCGTTAGACGTGAGCTTAAGGGAAAACTCTCACCTGGCACAGAACTCAACATTCTTTAGGAATTTGTTTAGAAAGACTGCCAACTGTAAGAGGTCGAGTGTATAGGAGCAACCATTTTAGTTGTGCATTTCTATCGTCCAGGCCTTTGTTTGAAGAAATTAACGTATGTAAAATATCTAATTATCTTTGTAACATATTTAGTGTCTAACAACTGCACTCTAGTTTACAAATGTTAATACACATAAATATAATATGGAGAATTTTTGGGTATTCTGTGTTGCCTTTTCTTCTCTTTTTTTCTTCGTCAGGAGTTCAGGACATGGAACAAGAAACACTTTTCATCATTGCTTGTCTTCAATCGTCTTGTATGCTAATTTGTTTTTTGGGATAAACATGTGCACTTGTTGCCGTTATGTTGATCTTTGACACGAGACAATATGTAGATGACCTGTCAATTCCTTCGGTCTGGATTGTGTTGATCCTGGAGCATCTTTAAACCACACGAATAAAAACATTGAAGGAATTCTGTAGAAGTAGGCTATTTCCAAATATTCGCAACTGTAAAAAGAGCTTGCAAGCTGATGGCGCTGCCTCGTTACCACTACCACGATTTCCCCTGCACGCACACTGAAATCAACATTATCTGTGGGGGCTTTTGGGTCCAAATGTCAAATAATGAGCAGTTCTGATGAGAACAAAAACAACGAAACAAATAAACGAGCTAAAAAAAGAAGTGAAGCATCTCACTACTTTTTCTGTTGCGCTGCATCTGCTCTCAAAACCAAGAATCAGTTACCTTGCCACACCAAATGGTGAAACAGGATCTAAAAGTGCCCATGAAAGTGCACATAGGTAGGCAGCAGGTTTTTTCTCTATAGTACTCTCTTGGTCATATATCTAAATATGTATAGGAAGTAATTGCTGAAAGATCCTCAGTAGCTTTTGATGAATCTCAATGGCATAAACATCTTTCTAAAAAATGCACCACATGTTCTTTCTTATAGAAGAAGGTTCTTCCTTTCTTGAATTTGGTAGCTTGCAGGTCCACATGTTTGGTCAGACAAGCAAATGATGTTACTCCACCTATTCCTAAATATAGTGTATGTCTAGATGCATATATACAAACATCTATAAACCTAGAAAAAACAAACGACCTACCATTTGAAATGGTTCGAGTATCATTTTTTTTTTTTGCCCAGTTGGCATTGCAGTCAAGGTCCAAACTTGAACGAATATGGAATGAGCATGGGATGAAAAGGTGAGTCGGTGCCTTCATATCGCACACAAAAATCAGGCAAAAGTACTCGTTCGACACACCCTCGACTCTATGAGCGGTCTGTCTTCCAAATATGAATTGTTCTTGATGATTTTGTTCCTGGAAAAATCATGATTTTTAGGGGCAAAATCATCAAAGAGCAATTCGTATTTGGACCGCAGACCACCAAGAGGGTTGAGGGTGTCTGAACGATACTTTTGCCCGCTTTGTGTGCGATATGAAGGCACTGGCTCACCTTTTCATCCAATGCTCATTCCGTACCGTTCAAGTTTGGACCTTGATTGCAGTGCCAGCCGGGCAAAAATAATAACTCTGTCCGTTTCAAATATTCTTTAGTGCCATAAAAATCATTCATTGTTCTTCCTTCAAGCACTCATGATCTAGACTCTAGAGATATTCACGAGGCAGAGTGAAATGATGCAGACTAAATAAGGGAAATTTTACAAATTGGATAGGTATTTTATTCGGTTCTTTACAAGTTGCTAGCTCTAACATGTCACAATGATGCTCTTTGAAAGGAAATCCTCAATGTAGATTATTAAATAGTACTGCCTCTTGACAACTTGGGGCTTCTATTTTAGTCTGATGGAGCAGCAAGCTAGTAGAAGTAGGGGAGCAAGGATGTATCGGCATTTACATCTCAGAAAAAAGGTTACTCAATTCTCCTGTAGTCCTGTTCATATTTCATATTACCTGATTCTCTTTCTTAATTGTATAATAACATGCCAAACTTGTGATTTATGCCTGATTAATTAACAAGTGTCATCTTTGAGGAATAAAGTTGGAATTCTATTTAGCTCATCAATCATTACTAACTTCAGTTAATTTTAAACACGGGGAGACCAAAGTGGTAGTTACATCTGAGCCTGAGAGAAGATGAACAATTCTTGAAGGGAGTTTTGTTCCATTTTCATTTATATTGCTATTTTTGTACCCCTAAATTATCTATTTTCAAACGTACTCACTCCATCCTAAATTACTAGTCGTTTTGGATTGTCTACATACATTCTTTTTGTTATACACCTAGATATATAGTTATGTCTAGTACATAACAAAATAAATGCATCTAAAAAGTCAAAACGACTAATTTGACATGGAGTGAGTACATTGTTAAGGATGTATGGCACTCATATGCCATGCATGTGGTTTAATAAACTAATATTTTCTTTGCCAAGGTGTATGCTAAAATCAATTCAAGTACAATGTATTATATTGTTGAATAAATAGTAACCCTATGCCGCTATAGATGTGAGAGGGATGGATGGAGAGAAATAGATAATAGTGGGAGAAATATTGATATTGCTAGCACGGATGACTACAAATTCAAGAGGCAGAAAAATGAGGGAAGGAAAAACATAGGAATATTATAGGAGCTTGGACTATATGAAATTCAGAAGTAGCACTAAGATTATTTGTATGGGATGATTATGCTCCGCATAAACGATTAACGTGATCCCCTTTAACTGACAGTGGATATTCTTATCCCTTTCAGTTTTAACAGTTTGGAGACAATCTAAACTGAAAACAAGCTTTGTGTTGATGTGCTTGGGTAGAAAGAACCTTTCATTTGTTTTTATTTATTTTTTTGCGATGAAAGAAGAATTATAGTATATGATAGCTATGTACATCAAGATATTACAAGTACTGGATTACAAAAGTATTCACGCCGTGAATAGCACAACTCAAAACCTACCTATTAGATGCTTTCCTTTTTGGATTACCGCACAGTAAAACACTCGGCAATGAAAGATGGCCTGAGAACAATAGTCCAACGAACGACGGCCAACATTCATGTAGGCAGAATTGAGGATCTTCTTCTTTACGGTATCTTCCTTCTTCTTTTTGCCACCAAGAATGAGGAAGACTGGTATGAAAAAATATTCTCCCTAGTCCTTCATTGTCGCCGATCTAACCACAATAAAACGGAGAAGATATTTGGAAAAATTATTCCATGGCGACGACATTATCTCCTTCTTGATGTCACCATCCGAAAATAAAAGTCTCCATGTCGTCACGTTAATGAAGATGCGCGACACCGAATTTGTCGCCCTCATCTTCATCGAATCGCCATGGAGAAGACGATTCCACCCTTCCTCTTCACTGTTGCGGATGGAGAAGGAGATAAACCACCAATACCAAGAAATTTGGTATGGAAAAACACTAACCTTGAAGACTTGATGTACTAGGAAAAACTTATTAAAAATGATGAATCCCCTCCTTTCTGCCCCGCGCATGATACCGGAGGGGTAGGGAGGGGGGACCAGTGGTGGTGGAAGTCGAGGGTTGGCGACCGTGGTTCTAGGGCTTGGTGGCTGTTTCCGACTAAAAAAACGGAACTCAGGCTCCAAATCAACGATGATGAACCTTCCATTTGTTGTTTGCGCAAAACCCTCCCGTTTGGTGTGCATTTGAAACTTGAAGTTTTGCAAAACAAAAAAAATGAAGGAGTTCGATAACCATGTCATTCTCTATTCATGGTCTTGGGTTTTTTCTTCATGTGCAAAAAATGGAAGGATATCAATGGACACAATCCTTCCGTTTTTGTGTTAGATGATCCTTCTTTCATTCATGTACATTTAACATATTGAAAACTATTCGAAAACCTCTTTTACATTAAAAATCTGAATAAAAATATTCCAAAATCGTTCAAAAGTTTCACAAATCACAGCTCGCCATGAACAGCGGTTTCAAAAGCGGCCACCGGCCGTAACCAAATAACTGAAACCAATGCCATGGTTACAAGCGGTCTGGGCTGGAACCCGCCTAACCAAACCCGTCGAAACCGAAAACGATTCAGCCTAGCGGCAGCGAGGGCGGTACCGGTGATCAACGCGGCGCCGGGCGGGCGTGGCGTTGGTGGGCGCTGCATCGACGAGCGTGGCATTGGCGAACATGGTGTCGACCATTCACGGTTGGGACTCATCCAAACCCGCTTGCTGCTTTTCTCGGTCGCTTCCTCTCCTCTCGACCCGTCACCTGACCGCGCCCTCCAGTTCGACCTTGAGTCCGCCACACCAAGTGCATCTCCGACAAGATCAAGGTCAACGCCATGGCCATCAGCACGCACCACATCCTCGGGCCTGACCCCAACTTCCCGATGCCTAGCTCCCGAATTGCACCGCATCTCCCTCAAGGTAAGCAAGCGAGCAGCGCCAAGCAGTTATTCGGTGATCTGGCTTGGGAGGGGGACTACTTGGGTTAACCCGTGTCAAACCGTCATCAGACCAAACCAACGGGCAGGGGCGGAGCCAGGATGAGACTCCGGGGGGTGCTATTTAGTGGAGATTTGACAAAAATCAAGAAACTGAACGGTGGTTTAATGGCTAAGTATAGCAATTTGCATGGGAATTATGCCTCCCAGGGGGGGCTACAGCCCGGGCAGCCCCCCCATGGATCCGCCCCTGCCAACGGGTAAAAAAATCAGCCACCAACCCGTGATATTAAAGCAGTGAAAAATTACACCATACCGATAATATACACATTTATCAAAGCAGGCTGATGTCAATGTTTTGTCAAACCTCTCATGCCATTGTGGATGATGAAGGTGGCATCAAGTTAAGAAGGAAGGAAAATGAGCCAGACCTATAGTAGAGGTCGACATTCGTCAACATCGGTGAGTCATACTCGTGGGGTGTGTAAGAAACTTTGTTGGCTTGTAAAATTAAGTATGGAGAGGTTCGGGCCTTAAAACTGGGGTGTTAAGTTACGAGAATGCATGGCATCATTACGAAGCTCACGTTGAGGCTAAGCAGTTTATATTTAAATAATTGGTCTGATTCTCTCAATTGATAGATAAAGCCGGATATAAATTATACATTATCTAAAAAAAATCGTATAACAAGATTAAACTCGTTGGGAGAGCCAACACAAGGTAAGCAAATACTATCGTGTCATGCGTTCGGTGACTCACTGGCCGTATTTGGCCTTGTACTCCTGCCACAGCTCCTGCACGCACTTCCCCAGGATCTGCACGAAGTAATCTTCGCTATACCCGTTCATCAGCTTGGCGTTGAGCAAGGCCACGAAGCCTGGCTTGAGCGAGTCGCAGTAGTCCAGGAACCTCGCCGTGACGTCGTAGCCTTTGTCCCAGCTGCTCCCCTGCCCGGGCTGCACCCAGTGCGCCGGCGCGTACCCGGCCCGCAGCCGGACGAAGTCGGCGATCCCCTCGTAGACCCACCAGTTCAGCTCGTAGTCCTGCAGCCCCCACTGCCACACGTGTACCGACTCGTGGTACAGCACCCCGGTTACCTGCACGTACGGATCGATGTCACGAACAAAAGAGGGCCAGGTCGAGGAGAGGGGGTGCGAATGCATTATTGTACAGTAGGTAGTCGTACGTATATATACCTCTGTCTTGACGTTGCCGGTGTAGTTGTTGACGTAGCCGGCGTTGAGCACGATGGTGCTGCCTTCGGTGTAGGCGATGCCGTCCATGGCATTCACCACGAGGGTGACGTGGTCGACGGGCCGGCGGTCCCCGGGGCTCGGCTGGCCGAACACTGCCCAGATGAAGCCGGCGGCGTCGGAGAGGACCTGTGCCGCGTAGCTCACGCCGTAGTCCCGGTCGAAACGCAGCCCGCCGGGGGTCGTCGTCGCGTTGTTTATCACCTCGAACGTGACGGCGCCCACCGTGGAGGCAGCGGCGAGGAGAACGACGAGGAGAGAAGCTATGCTCACTGCGTCGAGCTTCATCTTGTTCTAACACCTCGTAGTAGGCTAGTATGCTTTGTGAGGGAACGTGATAGGTGTTCATGGTCGAATTTATAGGCAAGTCAGATCATATTTTGATCTGCTGTTGCCAGAACAGGTATCTTGTTTGGTTGTTGAAATCCTGGTATTTATATATCAAGCATTCAAGCTTGCATTGGCTGGGCGCCAACACAGCTGAGCGAACTGCTTATATTGGCACCACAAAAATGTCCTAGCACTACCGTACGCAGCCGACCGATCGTCGTCGTTACATTACATATCCTTCGTTTGTCAGTAGTAGATAGTCATTTGTGACATTTACATAAGAAACGCCGCAGTGCATACAAATGTCGCCCATTCCTGGATTTGTCGCGTTGCTCTCGCCGGCAATAATGCACCGTGAATATATAGACTAAGAGCAAACACAAATAGAGTTTTGTTATTTATTTGTCAACGGCTTTTTGTTTGATGCTAAATCTGCCACATTACGTTTGATTGTTTTTTTTTTTTGAAGAAAAAGATTACGTTTGATTGTTTTTTTTTGAAGAAAGATTACGTTTGATTGTACTTTAGGATTTGTGCTACAACTATCTACTAGATAGCATGTACAACAAATCTGACATATTTGCTCACATAAAATCTGTCTAGATAACTGACACTCCCATATAAATAAGATAATAAGTACAAGTCATGGGCCTCACGGTGCAATGGCAAAGGCCATTTTGGTTGGAGGCTCCCACCCAGGTTCAAATCCTGGGTGTGACACATTATCCCTGATTTATTTCAGGATTTTCCGGCGCTATGCATTAAGTGGTAGGCGACGTCCCCGTCAACAACGAGACTCCTGTGGTGACTTCGTGAACTTCAAGATTTGCCCGGCGAGTCCTTCGAAGGTGCTCATAGAGGTAGTGTTTGTGTACGTGTGTTCATAGGGGTGAGTGTGCGTGCGTGTTGAGCGTTTACGTTGTACTGTGTAATCTAAAAAAAAAGATAATAAGTACAAGCTATTTTTTTGACCAAAAGTATAGCTGGTTATTGTAGATTGACGCGATGTTAACGTGTCCGGGGTGAGTGAGTAGGGACTGAGAGAGACGCGAAGAGAGAACGAAGACAAGTGAATAGAGGACTAGAGGTGTGCCAGCCTGCCAGGGGGCAATTGATTTAAAACCGAAAGTTTGATTCGGTTATAAAAAAATTCTATTTCTTAGACTGGGCATAGCTGGGCCGGCAGAGGTGGTGGGCTTCCTCCTGCCTCCTCTCTAGCGTCTGGACGGACTAATCTAGGCAATCTATACCTACAACATGTAAGAATGTCATGTGGTTGTATGGAAAAAAAGAAAGATAATGGAGAGAGAGAGAGCATGATGACTCTTATTCAATGTGTGCCCATCAATTGGGCTACGGACACGTATCTTTTTTCCCTTTTGTCACATCTTCTTCCCAACCTCCCCCACCACAGCCCGTGTAGCTAGCGACGTCCACACCACACACCTCCGTTGTTTCTACACCACCCTTCCTTATAGTTGTACATTTGGCCCGTGAAAATCGGCCCGGTCCGTGGCCCGGCCTTTTGGCCCGGTCCGTGGCACGGTCTGGCCCGACATATGGGGCCACGGGCGGCCCGGCCTGGTGCCGGACGGGCCATGGGCCGCCGCCGCCCGGCCCGAGGCACGGCGACCGGGTCCGCCCGGTGGAGAAGGCGTTCCCGGTGACGGCCCGACATCGCCTTTTTTTTTTTCCTTTTTGAGGGAGGCAGCGGCCTGCTAAGAGCCCAAGAGGCAAGAGCGGAGTCGCGGCCTGCTAAATGGAGTCAGCGGCCTGCTAAATTGCTAATCGCCGGACAGCTTTGCATATGCATGTGCATGTGACTCCGTGAGGCTGCTCTGCATCTGCATCTGCATGTGACTCTGTGAGGCAGGAGGCTGCTCTGCATCTGCATCCGAAGCTGCCGGAGGCCCGTGGATCGACGCCGCTGCCGGGAGACCGAGCTTGAGCTGTCGTCAGCGCGGCCGAAGTCACGCCGGAGGCGCCGCCGGACGCGCTTCGAGTCACGCGGAGGCGCCGACGCCGACGGCGCCCGCGCCGCCCGCAGAGGCCTCAGCGGGCGTATTTTGAGGCGAAGCGGCGGCGGCGCCTTGAGGCGCTGGGCGGTGCAGCGCGGCAAAGACCATCGGGCCGTCCTCGTGTGCCTACCGGTGCCGCGCCGTGCTCTCGGGCGGCCCGACGACCGTGGAGCGTCTTTGGCGCTGCGAGCTTCGGCCTCGTAGCACGCGATGGGCACGGGCCCGGCCGGCCCGTGGCCCGACGTGGCCCGACCCGTCTTAGTGCGTCCGGCCCGACGGGCGCGGGCGGGCGGGCCGCCCGTTACATCTATACCCTTCCTAGCTCGTGTCCTCGTATCCGCCCGTCGACCACGTCCATCGATTATCCTCCACGCCCGGTCGGTAGTGCCACCCACTGTTGTCTCGCCCCGGTGACCATTGATCCGCCTCCATCGCTTGTTTGGACACCACGGCCATCCCTCTAGGGCCATAGGACACTGGAGAACCCCAAAGCTCAAAGCGAACCCTAAACCTAACCACATCTGCCTTGCTATTGCTGGCCTCGACCACAAGCCACTGCGCGTGGCGGGCAGTGCACGCCGCGCCGTCCACCCACACCCTACCATCCCCGCGCCGACCACTAGCCTCCCCTACCATCACGGGTCTTCATTGAAGACGACTACTACCATTCACAGCTTGACACATGTTAGGTGTGTCGCTTCTTCCTCCCCGATGCAAACGCGAATAAGGATTTGGGGCACATGATGCAAAGTGATGAGGGATGGGAACATATGAGAGAAATACCCCGCACCAAGAGATAAGGAGAGAACATGAGTTTTTGGCATGTTGCCCCCGGTCTACCACGGCAAACATCTCATTACCATGTGCTAGTAAAAATGGTTTCTTAGTAATGCTAGTAATAGTTTGATTGAATGTACGTGCTCTATGCGCACGTTCTAAAAAAAAACTTGATTGAGTATTTACTACCGAATCGGGGCCTTTCCGTGGGGAAATGTTTCCATGAGCTCCTCACGGGGGCCTTTCCCATGAGAACGGTACTCGCTCACACGCAAATCACCTTTACCATGAGGGGGAGCTCACAGGAAAGGCCACGGCGGGAGGCCGTCCGTCCTCCATCACCCTTTGTCGTGAGCTCTCCCGTCTAGCCCACGGAAAGCTTTTCCCGTGAGCCCCCTTTTGTCGGTGAGCAAAGGCAAGCATTAGGCAAAGAACCCCCTTTGCCGTGAGCGGGGGTTCCCGCTCATTGCAAAGGTGTACCCTTTATTTTTATTTTATTTTTTTGTTTTTGGGCTCCAAACTTTTTCTACAGTTCTTATACATCATATGTCACTCCATATTCAATTTTGGTAAATTTTTTACTTTATTTGGTATATTTAGATAATTATTATCTTCTAGAGCAATTTTTAAAATGAAGGCAAATTTGAACTACAATTGATTAAATTTTTTGAAACAATAGTAAAAATTTTATATTCCTATTATTCAACATAAAGTAAGGCCTTACATATAAAAAAAAAACCAAATCTTGAACATTTTATTATGAAAACACAAACATTAAGCCATGCTCTGGTGGTTTTAAAATTCTAGAAAATCAACCGAAGTCCAAAAATCATGAAATTTGATAATATCTCATGATATCTTATGGCAAGGCTACGGTAAAAATTTGAGAAGGTTTCCCACAAGTTGGCACGCACGATATTCACAAAGTCCAACATCTACGTAGAAGTTTCATGTTTGTTGAGAATGATCCAAAGGTGATTTGATGTGGATGTGGCGAACAAGTTGTGGTTTGTCTATGAAACTTTTTCTATATGCCATAGACATTAGAGATTGTGTCATGTGAATTTTTTTGTTATTTTCCGGATCATTTTGATAATTATTATAATTTTATGTTGTAATTAAGTAAATAGAATTAGAGATAAAACCACATGAAATAAAATTATGTATGGGTGAGTGGATTTGACAAGGTATTTTCAAAGTAAGTTCGAACAAAATTTGAAAATATATCTTTGGAAAAAGAAAGAGTTAGAGGAAAAATATATTTTTACGAAAATTAGTTTGCCGTGAGTATTTTTTTGCTCACGGCAAAGAGGACTCCTTTACTATGAGCGCTTAGGATTGCTCACGGCAAAGTGGGGCGGCGCGTCGCCCACCGCGCCATTTTAGATTTTTTAACCCCCTTTGCCGTGAGTCGATCTTGCGGCTCACGCCAAAGGGGGCCTCTTTCCAATGAGCCGATTGTGCGGCTCATGGGAAAGGCTTTAGGATTTTTTTAAAAAACAAAACCCAACTCTCAAATCACTCCTCTCTCTCTCAAACCGCCGCTAAGGCCCCGTTCCGCTGCCCTCCGCCACGCGCCACCACCGCCCCGGGACGCCCACGGCACCGCTCACGCCTCGCCCCCTCGTGGCCGCCCGACGAGGAGGCCGCACCTGCGGGAAGGATTAGGCCACGCCCTGTGTGGCGTGCTCACGGCGCAGGAGGAGGGAGGAGGAAGGGGAAGGGGGGGGAGGAGGGAGGAAGAGGAAGGAGGTAGAAGGGAGGGGGGAGGAGAAGGAGGAGAAAGAGGAAGAGGAAGAGGGAGGAAGAAGGGGGAGGAGGGAGGAAGAGGAAGGAGGGAGAAGGGAGGGGGATGAGGAGGAGAAAGAGGAAGAGGGAGAAGGGAGGAAGAAGGGAGGAGTAGTAGGACCGCTCTCCCGTCGTCCGTCGAACCCGCCCTCGTTTCTCGGTGCGTCCCGGATCCTTATGTCACTCCCGTGAGTTTCTCTACCTTAACTCCACCGCCGGTCTTGGTCCACCACCGGATCCTTATGTTACTCCTATGAGTTTCTCTACCTTAACTCTAAATATGCATATATGAATGTGAATGGAAATGATCTGGAGTTTCGAATGCACCATGAGATGTGCATATGGACATGTGGTTGTCGGCCATCGAGCCGTTGTTTTGTTGCAGGTTTTGGAAACCCCTCCATGTAGGGAGGTGCTGCCGAAATTTCTAACACTTCATTTTACTTTTTTTCAAGTTAATAGAATCTATGTTGAATTTTGTCTCACAAATGCAATATCTTTTGCATACTAGCGAAGTTCAATCTCACGCCTTGAAACCATCTCTCAACCCATCTCCTCGAAACCCTTGGGACCGAGCTGCTTGAGAGCAACAAGGCGGCCCCAGGGCCGTTGGTAGTGAAGTTGTGATGATTTAGGTGATGAACTTGTGTACTTGAACTTCGTGAAGTCATTGCGATGGTTGCACTCATGGTTGAACTTGTGAACTTGTGACTCCTTGGATTTTATGTAATATATGTGCCATTGTGGATTATTGAGCTATATATATGTGATATCTCGAGAAATTTGTGATATATATGTGTTATATATGCAATATATATATGGATTATTGTGGATTATTGAGCTATATATATATATATATATATATATATATATATATATAACAAATATGTGCTGGAATGAAAAAATAAAATAAAAATTCTTTCTTTGCTGTGAGCATAAGGCCTGCTCACGGCAAATTGACCAATCTTTGCCGTGAGCGGGGTAGTGGCACGACAAAGGGACCAGCTCTTTCGTGAGCTGTGAGCACTAACGGGGCAGCTCACGGGAAAGAAGGGGGTGGGGTGGGGACGCTGTTTAGGTTTTTAACCTTTGCCGCTGGTCAGTAGCGTGTTGGCTCACGGCATAAGAGCCGTGGAAGCCGTCACCGTAGGGCCCCCGTCAACTCGTTCCCGTGGGGGGGCTCACGGGAAAGCCTAAGCCCCCTATCCGCTCACGGAAAGACCCTTTGCCGACGCCTCCTTTCCGTCAAGGCTATGCCGTGAGATACTCACAGGAAAGCCTAAGCCGTGAGCCCCCTATATCTGGCTCACGGGAAAGACCCTTTGCCGACGCCTCCTTTCCCGTCAAGGATATACCGTGAGTTACTCACGGGAAAGCCTTCCCGACGGGGGAAAGGTTTTTCCGTGGCGCCGCGCTCACGGGAAAGGACGCGACTCGGTAGTGATTGTAAGAACTATACTCTGACTCTCGAAAGCACAATGAATAACATGATAAGGAGACAAGTGCACGGGCACAGGAGAGGACAAAAGAAGGACGCATTAAGACGATAGTCTTATTTTAATGAAAATTATTAAGACGATAGTGTAATGAGTACCTATACATACGGAAGATACAGAGCATAGCTAGCATAGATTTTGCTTTATTCTTGTCGACTATCCGGCAATCAAATCTCAGCTTTATCACCATGTTTAAAACAGAGAGTATATATTCTTTTTCAGCTAGCATAGAAAGCTAATGGCTCTGACATCCGATTCGGATTGGACACAAGCTTGGCGGCCAATATTATTCGATCGTGGAGATGAGCCAGCTGCTGGTTCCATTTCACATAATCAAATCTCAGCTCTAGGTCGATAAAGGATATAAAAACTATTAGTCCAGTTGTTGTTGTAATATATATCTATAACTACATCAATAATGTTAGATAATATTTGATTGATAAAAACTATGGAATTAATAATTTGATAGAGCCATGGCCTAGGGGCTGTTACGCAGGTTCTAAGCTCTGGCGCTCAAAGTGAAATGCTGCTTGGAGCAGAGATTCTTGTGTCGGAAATCAAACTGGCCGCAAGTTGCAACCATAGTGCCAAACCAATGCATGGATTGCCGACTTTCCCGCGTGACATAGCTAGGACTCCACGTTCAAATCTTCTTCGTTGTCCACCCCATGCCTCCTCTCTCAGCGGCACGTTAACAATGCTCCATCTGTTCCAAAAAAAAAGAGGGTCATTCTCGCTTCCTGTTACGTCAAACATTTTAAACTTTAACCAGCTATATTTTGTTGTTGCAATGACTTTTCTCTGCCTATTGCTTGTTTGTGTTTGGCCGAGATCGAGAAGAGATAGATATGTGTTTTTTTATGTTGTAGGCATGTTTTCCTATGTTGCAACAAGCGACCTAGATTTTTTTGAAACATTCTCTATCGTGTTTTGCTGTAGGTTTTCTCTAGTTGTTTCAGAAGATGATTCAAGATGAACAAATGTGTTTTAGTGTTGCAACAGGTTTCCTCTAGTTGTTTCATAAAATGATTTAAGATGTTGCAACAACTTGTTTTTAATGTTGCATCCATATCTCTCTCTCCCCTTCTCTTCTCTGCCATGCTAATTTGGGGCGTGCAACAACAGGTTGTTAGTGTTGTAAAACACACGGACTCTGTCCTAGAAGGAAAGGAGAAGGAGGAATCCTAATCCTAGTCCGTTTGTATGTGGGCTCTTACCGAAACTCTTAGGCCTTGGCAGGACTATATATACGTGGGAGCTCTATGTTGTAATTACCAATATTGAGATGAATAAAGAATAGTCTCCCTATCTTGTGTCTACTTGTTCTACTTTTCATCTACTACGTTCATCGTGAGAGACGGAGAGGGGAAGGTCCTAACCGCTGACAACACGTTTCACAATACGTTATCAGCACGACAAGCTCTTCATCGACATCGTTGTTGAAGCCGCCGCCGATCTTCGGCACCGACGCTCATGCCGAAGCCCCGCCGCAACTCGCCGACGACGTCGACATCCCCGCGTTGTTAGCGGAACGGATCTGCTACCTCCTGCCTTTTGCTACTAATCTGCCTTTGCATCGACTCATCGTCACGCCGGCAGGTCCCCACGGCCTAGCCGAACTGTCCTACGCGACAGTCTTCGTTTCTTCTCAAATTAAGAACAAAAGGTACGAATAGCACGTCTCGTAAATTGTGTGTTTACCCTAGCCATTGTGTTGGGTTTCTGTTGGTATTTTAAGTAACATCCGTACATGCATGAAGAAATTTGTACGATGGGCCTAGTAGCCACCACGGTGACATGCAAATTAGGATTAGAGGCCGGTCCAGCAAGATCCACCCTCAGGGTCATTAATTAAAGTTGTCTGTAGCAACACTGACTCGACTCGAAGAAGAGTCACGAGCATATGCCGGCAAGAAGTCGACAACAATTGAGTTATTGACGTCCTAATCAAGTTCGGATTGCATCCGAGTCACGCATAACTTCGAATCCAAACCATCTTTCCTGCAGTTGTTTGCTCCGTCACATCGGCTTGCAGATCATTATTTAAATGCACCCTGCTTTGATCCGCATGCATTGCTGGACAGTTCATATGAATCTATATTATTATATTCTATATATCTACTAGAAGTAGGCAAGTAGCAGTACTACACACCGTTATAGAACTGAATGGACAAATTATTATGGACACCGTGGCTTTGCTCGCCTGCATGCGAGCCACCGTCGCATGAACACACACGACTTCTTGCACTCAAACGTGAGCCGCATCTCACAGGGCCTGAAGCATTGTTTGTGCCGTCTGAAACTAGGCCGAAGCCACGTCACCTGTAGCTGATCGAACCCGCAGTATGTGCCTCCTGAAGCAGCCGGCCTTCTGCGCTTGGTGTGGAAACCAACTGACACGGAGTCCATCTCTGTTTTTGCAACTAAGCCGACCCAAGTTTGCGTTATCGACCAAAACTCACGTTGTTGCCGCAGCCATATCCTCCGCGCGCGGCTGGCACGCCGTGACTCATGGCATCACACAATCAGGCCTGAATGCCGCTTGTCCATATACATGGTTTGCTCCTCCTAACCCAAGCAGGGTTTTGCATGGCATGAAGTAGTTCTTACTAAATTGATCCTGTTGATCAGGCTGTTAGATCGGACAAACAATAGATTGTTTCAAGAACCTGTAGTTTCCAAAGCATAATAATCTACCATGTATTCTCGTCTTTTTTGGCTTTGGAAATTTTTGAAACATGTAGTTTCAACATGCTTGGCAAATTCTTAACTTGATGCAGCTCATCACCGTGGCTAATAAACAGTAAGCCTGCAGCTCGCTACATGTTCATGTATATATATGTACCACGTGTTGATAATTTTTTTTTGTTATGTTATTTGAATGATTTCATTATTATCACACGTCATGAATCATATACCATGTACCTGCAAAACAAAAATCCTATATGTTTATACTAGAAACATGGTATAAGGTATATGGGCTCTCAAAATCCTGCAGACCTTAGACTTATCACCCTTGAGAGTCTCATATTTATTTTTCCTAGCATATGTTTTGTTTGGGATGAATGAATGCTTGGTATAAATTCTAAAAAATTTGCATGCACCATAATCCTGAATAATGCTAGGATGCTTCTAAGAATATTTTTAATAACCATCCACTAGCTTTTTGCACCTTGTTACTCGTTTACATGTAGTAAACTTATATGCACATGATCCAAGTTATGTTAATATGCATGCCATAAAAGAAGAAGCAATATCCTAAAATTACTCCGAAAGTAAAAGTATTTGTTACGGTCATTATTAAATCCATGTAGGATATTTTACTACCATTGAAGTGTAGTAAACTCAGTATATATATTTCCAAATTACTCTCTAGAATGAGTATATGGCCGATAGAAGTAACAAATACATTGTGGGACTCATTGCATGAGTAAAATCCCAAATTATAATTATAGAATATCATATTGCATTGAAAGTCAAATTTTGAAGCTTGTATGCTTAACGCTGCTCTATAAACAATAGCTCGAAAGCTTTGTAAATGTCTAGAAGACAAGATGGTAAATAAGATTTTATCAAACTATATTCTTGAAGAAGTGTCTCTTGTGTATAAGAATATCAAAGAGCAATGTAATACTTGAAGTATTTGAATTTACCATCAAAACTACTCATGAAAATTGAGTTAGAATTTTTAGACAGCTTTATAAACAAGGATATTAAGTTGTAATAATTTTGAATATGTGGCTTGCATATGTTACACTGCTTGAAGGTGTGTGACTACATATTATAACTATTGAATATAAAGCATGAAGCTACCGCTTGTCAAGTATAGAAGTTAAGACATGCGAGAATGTATATTATTTGGAACATATAAAGTTTCTCTTGAAGAAGAACTTAAATCATGTGCTTATTATCTTTGAAGTTTATATCCTGAAGTATTGATAGTAGTGGTGGTGGTGCATTAAGTTTTAATTCTTATTGAATTAAGTGGTTAATGGTTAATTTGTTAGCTTGAAGACTAATATGAAATATTTAATATTCTTAGTTGCAATTCTTGTTATTACTTGAAGTAAAATGTGCGAACTTTTCATGGAATAAATTAGTTTTATATGTTTCTCATATATAAACAATTGCCAATTGCCTATCAAAATAATTTTTGTATTAATTTATCCACAAAGAAGCCTCAATTAACCATGAAGGTTATAGTTCTTTGTGAATCACTACCATATAGGTAGATGGAAAACTGAATTTTCTAAAAAGCACATGAATAATTAGACTAAACTGGCATATTAATTGATCTTGGAAGGATCGATTTAGCCAAATCGTAAGTATTTAATATTTTAGTCCATGAACTAAAAGTTGTATCCTACCCTAAGTCTATTGTTGTACACTGAATAGTACATTGGATATGTGAATTTCATGCCATAATCAATGAATACTAGAAGTATGATTGGATTCTATGAAGTATTAAAAGTGACTATTCATAGATAAAGCACGATGCAAATCGCTACTTGAAGTAATTATAGCATGAAAAGGGCGAGGATTTTTGGGTAAAGGTATAAGAAGATGTGGATAATATATAGGCATAGCCGTCCTAAGTCGATCTTGAAGTGCATGTATCGAGACTTGAAGTTTCGCCCGCGTCCCTTCCGGCCGAGTTAACTTTCTCTACTGCACTAATTGCATGTAAGCTCGTAGCTCTGCATTTTGTTATTATCCATTATGTTAGACTGAATACTAATATTCCACATTATCTCATTGAGCTGCAACTATATCTACTCTTGCATGAATATTAGCATAGCAGCTATAGTTGTAGCTAGTAGCTACCTTTGCTCTTCCCTCATAATTAAATTGGCTAGCTAGCATGCTATGTCTATATGGTTCCCGTTGAACTAAGGAATGATTTGCTTACGATGCATCGTATGCATAAGCAATAGATTGATCTAGGGCCGAGCAGCCTAAGATCGTGGGAGTGAGTTTATGAAATTTTGCTCAATGGAAACTAACCCATTTGATGGGATGAATAGTTGTGGAACTAAGATATTGGATAACATGCGAACACATGGTTGATTTAGGTCACATGTGTTTAGTTTTTTGTGATTGAGTGATTGTCAACAAATAACATTTTAAGTCTATTTTCTTTTATTCTTTATGCTTCGGCTATGTTCACCGGCACACGTGGAGTGTGTCAAGACGTATCTCTTGGTTCGTGTTGTGCAGTGTGGAGCTCGGAGATGGTAGCCGACGGCGAGGTGAAGGGGCCAAGGAGGGCGTGCCGTGCCGACGGACCACGGAGGTGAAGGGCGGACGTGAGGCTTGGACCGAGGACCGGATCGCCGGGTGGCTAGCCATGGTGGCCGACATCCGGGACATCGGCGAATGCAAGAGGGCGCGGGCGGGACCGTGTCGATCGGGTCAAGGCGGCGTCGCGGCGCAGCGGGGAGCTCGGATGACTTGGCGACTTCTTCGGCGGTCAAGACGGCGATGACACGTGTCGAGGAGGTTTGGTGGTTTGTCCTCAAAACCATCGGGTGCGGGTTTCGTGGTTTTGGGCCTCAAAACCACGGGTGCGGGTTTGGTGGTTTGGGCCTCAAAACCATCGGCGGGTTTCACGGGTTTGGGCCTCAAAACCGGGCGTTCGGTGGATCGGAAGGGCGGCGCGTGGCGGCATCCGGGAGATTGCGCGGAGCAAGGCTGCGCGAGATGAGGAGGCGCCGGCGGTCGTCGAAAATGATAATTACCGAGTAGTCGACCAAAATAGCCCTAGGGTTAAAAGATCGACTCATGTATCTTAGGGTAGTTTAGGCGGTAGGGAATATTGGACTATTTAGTGGAGGCTTACCCCTTCATCCCCTCTTGCCTCTCTTATTTTCATTTTGTTCTAGGGTTTGTGTGAGGGGAGAGGTCCACGAATCAAACAATTCGTGCTTGTGAACCTGTGATTTTCGAGTGGGAAGAGCAGCCCCCAAAGCGTGCTTGTCTCCTCCGGGATTCATCTATTTGATCTGTGATTTTCGTTGCTCTATGAAGTGAGTTTTTATTTATTTTCGTCGTGGCTGTGATCTGAGTTTTCTCGAGTTAGAGACGGTCTCTGGTATTGATCTTTTGGGGATTTGTTCGTAGCCAGCTCAAGCTTATCTGTGCGAAATTTGAGAACAAATCATGCAGCTTTGCTCTGGTTTTCATTGGATTTTGAGAGCCGCTCTTTTCTGTTCGTCGCCGTGCGTTTTTTTGGTTCAGGCGGTAGGCTGCTCGCTCAAGTGGCGATTTGGCAGAGTGCATCAGGAGCTGCGTGCTTCCAGTGTCGATTGGACACTCGCTCATGCCCAGGCTGTGCAGGGTCTTCGATTTCAGTTCTTGCCCTGGTCCGTTCTTGCTCTGCCCAAGGACGAGGCTTTTTCTGCTCGCAGTACCAGGGTGCGGATAGATCTTGATTTCCAGTCATTTAGCTGTGTTTTCAGAGTTAAAGCAAAATCGATTTTCCTACAGCTGTTCTTGTCCCTCGATACTTGAGCCTCATCTGCTCCAGCGTTTGGAGATTTTTGTTTGTCAGGCTGCTGTTCATATTTTTGTTTCAGCGCAGTTCGTCGCCAAGCAAGTGCAGGAGGAAGTTTCTGTTTTTAGTGGTCCAAGCTTTGATCTGGCTCACGTAAACTAGCTCAAGTAATCATTAGCTAATCATGAGCATTTAATTCGTCTTGCTTGAGATGGCTATTGCGTTGGTGAGTTTGGTTCATCCTCTCTGTTCCCGTGTCTGAGTTTTGCTCCACGCAAAGCAGTACAACTCCTGCTCTTGTTTTCAGATCAGATCGATCTAGGGGCAGAGTAACCAGCTCAGTGCCCGTGTTCCTCAAGGCTACAGCAGCGGTGGCTTACGGGTGTTTGTTAGCGGTCGTGTGTATCAACCCGCCTGCAATTTCTCTCGGTGTTGGAAAGAACAAATTCTTGGTAGGCTGTGCACCTTCGAGTGTCATGCAAATCCAACGCTTTCTACGTTGTTGTGTCTCTACCGATCTGAGAAATTTATCTACGTACTCTCCTCTCGTCACGAGTTGGCGTTGGTATTTTAGATTTGGAAACTCGCTTCTTCTCTCTATAGAAGTCGGGTGTCTCCTTTTTCTCTCTTCGGTTCGATCTTTGCGCTCCTTGGTCTTGTGTGATCGTTTGAGGTGTCCCAAGTTGTGTTCCTAGGGAACATCCACCCAACCATTTGGGTCGTGGACATCTCGGTCCTCTCTTTGCTCGTGACACCTTGCTACCGTTAGCACGTGTGTTACTCGACTCCGTTTGAGTTTGTTTTTGAGGTTGGGGGTTGAGCCGATGACTCAAATTTGAAAAGGAAAATCGAGGCTCCCATTCACCCCCCTCACGTCGCCGTTTGGTCCTTCAATTGGTATCGGAGCGGGTTAAGGATCATATCCACCTTAATCGGTCCGTGATCCGCAGAAGGCGACATGGAGAGGTTTGGTCACTATGGTGGCAAGCCTCCGGAGTTCGATGGCACCAACTATCCCTATTGGAAGATTAAGATGCAAGCACATCTTATGGGGATGGATTGGAGAGTGTGGGAGATTGTCGAGAATGAGAACTACCAAGTGCTAGCAGCTCGAGTGGGTGAGGAACAAATAGCCCAACACAATGCCAACAACCGAGCGAGGAGCGTCTTGTTCTCTAGCCTCAAAGACACCGAGTTTGAGAGAGTTGCCACTTGTGAGACCGCTCGTGAGGTGTGGAAGACACTAGAGAGCTACCACGAGGGAACCCCACAAGTCAAGGCCTGCCTATATGAGACCTACAAGAGAGAGTACAACAACCTAATCCAACTTGATGGCGAGTCCATCGATTCTCTCTTTGCTAGGTTTCGGGACGATCTGCAACAAGCTTCGGGCGAACAAGCCGTCGGAGACGCTTTGACGAGCACGAGAAGGCGATCTCGGCTCTTGTGCGCTTTCGGATCGGAAGGTGTGGGATGTGAAGGTGTCCACGATCATGGAGTCCGCCAACTACGACACCCTCACACCCGACGAGCTCTCTGACAAAGCAAGCTCAAGTCTTCGAGATCGAGGCCCGGATCCAGGCGAAGCTCAAGAACCCTTATACGCGCCGAGCGTTGCACTCATCTCTCGGTAAGGGCGGTTCCGGTTCTTACGCTAACCCATCCGCAATTTCTTTCGCCTTGTCTTCCTTTGGTGTCGTGGATGAGGAGCGGATGGAGAGCCTTGGGGATGATGAGCTTGCGCTAGTCATCGGCCGATTCTCGCGGTTCCACAACAACCGCTTGAACCGTCGGCGTGGCGGCCCATCCAAGGGCGGATGCTTCGAAAAGGAGATCCGGACCGCCGTCGCCGCATGTCCCAAGAAGAACAAGGACAAGTACTCCGGCGAAGTACTACTACAACAAGTACGACTCCGACAAAGCGCAAGGGCGGTAGCGAGCACACCTCCGGCAAGTACAAGTCCAAGAAGGGATTCGATAAGGAGGCGATCAAGAAGAAGTACCTCAAAAGCGTGCCAAGGAGCACAAGCACGCCTTCCTTGCCTCCCTCGGCGACCTCGACAACGACTCTTCGGACGGGCAATCTTCCTCAAGCAATGAGGAGTCCGAGCGCAAGGTTGAGGACAAGGCTGAATAGACTTTTGCTTCTTCACCGACTCCAAGCCGGGGCTTCTACGCACCATGGCCCTCGATGGAGCGGTGACCGACAGCGCCAAGCCACACGGCAACGATTCTTCTTCCTCCGAGGTACCTCCTACGATCGAATCTCTCTCCGATGAGGTTGAATCTTTGGGCGATGCGCTTGTGTGTCAAGAGAAGTTGCTTAAAAGCGTGCCGCTAGGGAGAGAAAAAGTACAAGGAGAAGTGGGAGATGGCTGTGACGGAGATAGAGTTGCTTAGGAAGCTTTGTCGATGTCTCTAATGAGACGGAGTGTGATGCTTGTCTTTGTGCATATGTCTAGCATCATGTCTTTTGCAGTCCAAGTATTCGGCTTTGCTAGATGAGCATGTTGATCCGAAGTCTAGGCCTGTCTTTGTTGAGTGCGTGCAAGTTTTGTCCGGACTTGCGATCCGAGTTGGCGAGAGAAGGCCGCCAAGCTTCTTTGTGTGCTTGAGAAGGCCAACTCGGATAGCACCGTCTTTGGGATGTGCTAAGTGTGAAGCTTTGGAGTTGGAGCTCATGTCTTGTAGGCATGACAAGGGGAGAGTCGAAGAGGAGATCAAGTATCTTCGCCTGTCTTGAGTTGGGTGTCTTGTGGAGAGCCGCAGCTTGGCATGATGATGAGTCACTTCAAGAGGGGGACTGACACAACGGGATTAGGCTTTGCAATAGGTGGTAAGGGTGAAGTAATCTATGGCAAGGTTGGTCAAGATAGTGGTTTGAGCCTGAGTGAGAAACCCACAAACACTCCTAAGTTGACCAAGATCACCCCACCCGAGCCTACCAAGCTCATTGTGCAAAATGGCATTCTCCAAGAGACCCCAAAGACTCCACCTCCCAAACAAGTGTGGCTTCCTAAACCAAACCACCTCAGGAACCCACTTGACACTTTGCCCAAGATCCCTGAGGAAACCCTTCCTAGAGCTAAGGCCACAACAAGAGTGAACCATCCACCCAAGAGAGTGAACCAACAACCACCCAAGAGAGAGGTGAGGTATCACTGTGAGTACTGGTCGAGAGATGGTCACTTGTTTGAGTTTTGCTTTAGGAGGAAGAGGGATGCTAGGCGTCGAGTTGAGTTCGAGAACTGTGACTTGTATCACCCACCACTTGGCATGTATGAGAGGGGTGTGCGCCGGTTTCGAGGCGCTTTGCTAGGCCAGGAGGTAAGAGGCCCTCGGAGGGCAAGGCCACGCTTTGTGAGACCCGTGGTGGTCGTGTTCTCGCCCGAGTGGAAGGTGTTCCTCGCTTTGGGAGCTTTGAGTTTGACAGGAGGAGTGCACCACACTTTGTTGTGTGTGGTGAGCGCTTTGGGAAGAAGGGTCATGGGATGTTTGTTTTGCCTAATGCTTATCTTGGGCAAGATGGTCAACACTGGTATTCTTCCAAGTTTACTAACCCCAGTGTCGTGCCATTTGCTCATCCCATGTTTTTCCAGTGATGTAGGTGACTAAGTCTTGGGTTCCCAAGTTTATGCTTGTTAACCCTTTTGGGATCCAAGACTTGGTTTTCTTTGTCCTCTCATGTGTAGGTATGAGGACATGGGGTGGAGAACGCGTGCTTGGTGGAACTTGATTCCTTGTCGTGGTGTGATCAAGACTTGATGGTTGTCTACACCACTTTGATGGCCTCCAAGAGGCATGTGCCTTATTGTGACACCTACACACAATCTGTGAGCTATCATATACACTCATGCCTTGTACATTCATGTTTCCCTACTTGTGGTATGAGATGTTCATTTGCTCACTTGTATATTTTTTTGGCACAGTTTGGTTCTATGTCTTGCTTATGTATATACCATGGTAGGCTAGCCATCTTATTCATGATAGCTTTGTGTTATCTTGTGTATTATATGCCATGCTAGCCTTTGTGCCCTTTTGTTTCCTAGTTTTCTTCTGCTAGGTATCTTTGGTTGAGGGGGAGTTGGGAGTTTGCTATCCTTTTGAGGGGTAGTTTTGTAGCTAATGTACAGTTGTAGTTTTAGGTTTGCTTTTGCTTTGTGCATCATATTGTATCATATTGCATCCATCATGTACACTATTGCACTTTGAGCTTCTTGTTTATATTGATCACAATGAGACTATGCTCTGTTTAGTGTAACAATTACATGTTGGTGCTTACAGCTTTGTGTTCTTTACGCTTAATTGATATATGTTATGAGCAAAGTTGTTTTTCATATGAACTTGCTTAACAACGATGAATCTTGCAAAATGTTCACCATTGAGATAGTTCCTAGCATGTTTAAGTTGTTGAGATCCTTCGTGCTTATCATGTATGCTAGGTGACTATGTCTCATTCACTGAGTTATACACTTGCTTAGATGACCACATGCTTTTATCTCGCTAAAAAATCCGAAATCTAAGCTAAGTGTATGGAAAAGATCGAGATGGGTCCATACCGTCCCACATCCAAGTCTTGGGACTGCTACTCATTGCACTTGAGTTGAACCCGAGCTTGGTAGTGTTTGACCCGCACCATTGTCTTAAGCTTCTGATTGCTCACATGCATAGGCTTGACATGGTTGATTAGTAAGGTGGACGGTTGTGGATAACCACTTTCAACATGCTTTGTCCAATGCTTGCAACCGGGCCGCAACTCCGATAACTTGAAGTTTTTGACAAGTGTTGGCTCTGTTTTTGCATGATGTATAAACTGTGCTTGGGGTAGTTCACTTGATATACATGTGTAGCACTTGGTAGATTTCCAGCTTACTTGTGCTATGTGCTATTCTTTGTGGTGAACACCTTTTCTAAATGCTTTCAAGTCATATTTCATATCTCTTGATCAGTTTGAGCACCGTGTTAAGCACTTGACCTTGTTGCCATGACACTTTTTAGAGCATCCTCTCATTTGGATTGCTATAAACTTGAAGCTCCTTTATTGCATTTTTATGCATTTCATAGCTTGATTAGTGCATTTGCCAACAAGGGGGAGAAAGATACAAAGACAGTGACTGCATTTGTCTAGGGGGAGTAGCACTTTGAGCTAGATGTGTTGAGCCTTTTGCCTCTGTCTTGAGGGTCCAGCTGTTTGTGTGTGAAAGTAATTGGTTTGGAGCTATGCTAGTGGTGTTGAGCCCGTTCTACCTCTTCTTGAGGACTAGCTGTTTGTTTAACTTGGTTGTGTCGAGCCTTTTTGCCCATGTCTTTGGGAACCAAGTTTTAGCTCCATGTTTGCTATCCAGTGATTTTGTCTTAGCTTTTCTTCACCTGGATGTGCTATCTTCTACCTTCTTCTGTCTTTGTGTTGAATGTTGACAATGCACTCATCAAGGGGAGATTGCGAACACATGGTTGATTTAGGTCACATGTGTTTAGTTTTGTGATTGAGTGATTGTCAACAAATAACATTTTAAGTCTATTTTCTTTTATTCTTTATGCTTCGCTATGTTCACCGCAAGACACGGGGAGTGTGTCGAAGACGTATCTCTTGGTTCGTGTTGTACGGTGTGGAGCTCGGAGATGGTAGTCGACGGCGAGGTGAAGGGGCCAAGGAGGACGTGCCGCGCCGACGGACCGGAGGTGAAGGACGGACGTGAGGCTTGGACCGAGGGACGGATCGCCGGGTGGCTAGCCATGGTGGCTGACATCTGGGACATCGACGCAATGCAAGAGGACGGGCGGACCGTGGTCGATCGGGTCAAGACGGGCGAAGCGTGTGTGCAGAGCGGGGAGCTCGGATGACTTGGCGACTTCGGGCGGTCAAGACGGGCGATGACACGTGTCGAGGAGGTTTGGTGGTTTGTCCTCAAAACCATCGGTCGGTGGGTTTTCGTGGTTTGGGCCTCAAAACCACGGGTGCGGGTTTGCGGTTTGGGCCTCAAAACCATCGGCGGTTTTCACGGGTTTGGGCCTCAAAACCCGGGCGTTCCGTGGACGGAAGGACGGCGTGGCGGCATCTCGGGAGATTGCGCGGAGCAAGGCTGCAGATGAGGAGGCGCGGCGGTCGTCGAAATGATAATTACCCGTAGTCGACCAAAAAATAGCCCTAGGGTTAAAAGATCGACTCATGTATCTTAGGGGTAGTTTAGGCAGAGGGAATATTGACTATTTAGTGGAGGCTTACCCCTTCATCCCCTCTTGCCTCTCTTATTTTCATTTTGTTCTAGGGTTTGTGTGAGGGAGAGGTCCACCTAATCAAACAATTCGTGCTTGTGAACCTGTGATTTTCGAGTGGGAAGAGCAGCCCCAAAGCGTGCTTGTCTCCTCCGGATTCATCTATTTGATCTGTGATTTTCGTTGCTCTATGAAGTGAGTTTTTATTTATTTTCGTCGTGGCTGTGATCTGAGTTTTCTCGAGTTAGAGACGGTCTCTGGTATTGATCTTTTGGGGATTTGTTCGTAGCCAGCTCAAGCTTATCTGTGCGAAATTTGAGAACAAATCATGCAGCTTTGCTCTGGTTTTCATTGGATTTTTGAGAGCCGCTCTTTTCTGTTCGTCGCCGTGCGTTTTGGTTCAGGCGGTAGGCTGCTCGCTCAAGTGGCGATTTGGCAGAGTGCATCAGGAGCTGCGTGCTTCCAGTGTCGATTGGACACTCGCTCATGCCCAGGCTGTGCAGGGTCTTCGATTTCAGTTCTTGCCCTGGTCCGTTCTTGCTCTGCCCAAGGACGAGGCTTTTCTGCTCGCAGTACCAGGGTGCGGATAGATCTTGATTTCCAGTCATTTAGCTGTGTTTTCAGAGTTAAAGCAAAATCGATTTTCCTACAGCTGTTCTTGTCCCTCGATACTTGAGCCTCATCTGCTCCGGCGTTTGGAGATTTTTGTTTGTCAGGCTGCTGTTCATATTTTTGTTTCAGCGCAGTTCGTCGCCAAGCAAGTGCAGGAGGAAGTTTCTGTTTTTTAGTGGTCCAAGCTTTGATCTGGCTCACGTAAACTAGCTCAAGTAATCATTAGCTAATCATGAGCATTTAATTCGTCTTGCTTGAGATGGCTATTGCGTTGGTGAGTTTGGTTCATCCTCTCTGTTCCCGTGTCTGATTTTTGCTCCACGCAAGCAGTACAACTCCTGCTCTTGTTTTCGAGATCAGATCGATCTAGGGGCAGAGTAACCAGCTCTCGTCCGTGTTCCTCAAGGCTACAGGCAGCAAAGTGGCTTCGGGTGTTTGTTAGCGGTCGTGTGTATCAACCCGCCCGCAATTTCTCTCGGTGTTGGAAAGAACAAATTCTTGGTAGGCTGTGCACCTTCGAAAGTGTCATGCAAATCCAACGCTTTCTACGTTGTTGTGTCTCTACCGATCCGAGAAATTTATCTACGCACTACTCTCACGAGTTGGCGTTGGTATTTTAGATTTGGAAACTCGCTTCTTCTCTCTATAGAAGTCGGGTGTCTCCTTTTCTCTCCTTCGGTTCGATCTTTGCGCTCCTTGGTCTTGTGTGATCGCTTGAGGTGTCCCGTGTTTTCTAGGAACATCCACCCAACCATTTGGGTCGTGGACATCTCGGTCCTCTCTTTGCTCGTGACACCTTGCTACCGCTAGCACGTGTGTTACTCGACTCCCGCTTGAGTTTGTTTTTGAGGTTGGGGGTTGAGCCGATGACTCAAATTTGAAAAGGAAAATCGAGAGGCTCCCATTCACCCCCTCCGGTCGCCGTTCGGTCCTTCAATTGGTATCGGAGCAGGGTTAAGGATCATATCCACCTTAATCGGTCCGTGATCCGCGAAAGGCGACATGGAGAGGTTTGGTCACTATGGTGGCAAGCCTCCTGGAGTTCGATGGCACCAACTATCCCTATTGGAAGATTAAGATGCAAGCACATCTTATGGGGATGGATTGGAGAGTGTGGGAGATTGTCGAGAATGAGAACTACCAAGTGCTAGCCGCTCGAGTGGGTGAGGAACAAATAGCCCAACACAATGCCAACAACCGAGCGAGGAGCGTCTTGTTCTCTAGCCTCAAAGACACCGAGTTTGAGAGAGTTGCCACTTGTGAGACCGCTCGTGAGGTGTGGAAGACACTAGAGAGCTACCACGGGAGGGAACCCCACAAGTCAAGGCCCGCCTATATGAGACCTACAAGAGAGAGTACAACAACCTAATCCAACTTGATGGCGAGTCCATCGATTCTCTCTTTGCTAGAAGAAAATTCCATGTGAATTTGAATGTTGCATATTTAATACATTTCAAGTGTATGATCCATTGTTTTATGAGTAATTGGATCAATTTTTTTTTAGGCCGATTAATAAAGAAGCTAGAGAATGAAATAGTTTTCTAAACTATGATTTGTGCATATTAGGGGAGAACATCCCTTATTTTGTAGGAATGTTGAACATTCTTAAATGCACTTTTTAAGTATTCTAGCTCACGCATAATGAATAATAACCCCCATTTTGAAATATGTGTGAATATTTCTTGTAAAGTTTAATCATAGCATACATAAATGGGCCTCCACTTGTAGTTGGAGATATATGAATTTGAATTAAACCTATGATAGGGGATATATTTTGAAGTATGCTATTAATGATCTAATATTGGCATTAGGGGAGAGAAAGCCTATATTTTGAATGCCAAATATTATTTCCACAAAAGGAAAAATGATCTTAAGAGAAAATATTCCTTAGAGCTTGAAGCGAAATAGTCACACACTAAGTCATAAAACAGTTTGACTAATGCTCTTGTGAAGCCCTGAAGCAGCATATGCCGGATATTTTTAAAATGAGAGGAGTAACTTGAAGTTATAAACCAGAAGTTGTGTTTACTAGTAGTAAACTAAATGTTATATACTATCAATCTAAAATCTATGGGTACGCCCCTGTGGGTTCTAGTTTAGTGTATACACGTTAAATAGAAATGAAATGGAACTCCTCCATTCTCGTGAAGAGAACGCCTTATGAAGAAGGTTAAGCACCTCATGAAGAGGATCATCATGAAGATGACATCCAACACAATAAGCGCGCACCTCACTAGTGTTGGGTATGCAGAAAAATATACCATCTCTTGTTTGGAAAATGATAGAGATAGAATATTCTCACATTGTGAGAGTATTGGGAGAAAGAAAATAATTGTCGACAAAGTACCTTTTTAATTACAAATGTTTCTCTTATGAGAACCCGGATCCGAAAAAAATAAAGTACATGGCAAAATCGCTTGTAGCGATTATATCGGGTCAATGAAGAAAAGCAATTGAGGTTGAATCTCCTATTAAGAAGAAATGAATGTTCTGCTATATCTCTCGCAAATGAAACGAATAAATATTGAATATGCGGTTAATAAGTGGATTATGAAAATCCATATAATTCTCGAAGAATGTAAATCGCAACTTGTAGAAATCTCATACTAAGTATTAAAGTCTAAGGTATATATATTCCTAAATGAATATTCAAGTCTCAAGAAGAGAGCATGTCCTAGAAGGATTACAATCAATTAATGATTTTATAGTGAATAACTCAATGTCATTGTATATATCACTCATCTCTCATGTAGTAGAGAATGTATCTCATAGAAGAGAATTATTAATTCATTAAGAATGAATGTACATCCTTGAAGGAATTAATCCATGAAGGATTTACAGTCAATTTTTGAATAAACACCATTCATCCCTGAAGTGAATATAGACCCGAGAGAAAGAAAATGAGGAATCTTAAATACCGTGAAGGTGTCATCAAAACACTTTGAAAGTGTATGAAAAGCTAGCAATGTGGTGTTGATATCCTCTATATACCATGGAAGGTATAAGAATAATGGTGGTTTTGGCAATTGAATTATCCCCTAAATGCCAAATGCAAGGCTGGATTTGTACAATCAAAATCTCGAAGATTTATAGAATACATTTTGAAAATCCACTAAGAATTAATTATAAGTATCCAAACTCTAGTATAAGTTTGATACACTATCTAGAAGATATTGAACATTAATTTATTTAACCCCATAATCCTCTGAAAGGATCTATTTCTCTGAAGGATAATATTTATTTGTTTTGCACAACTAATAGGTGGTCATTATGCATGAAACATATTGCTCCCATATAAGTTATAGAAGAATTATGAGCCAACTTTTATTTACACATGTTTATGAAAAGTGTGGTTTGAACAATGAAGTTCAAAGTTTGGCTTTATGAGGGGGAGCATATTTTATTGAATCTGCCTCTAAGGTAAACAACTAGAATTACAAAGATCGAGAAGATCATATTTGCTAAAACACTGAAGTTTATACGTAGATTATAAAGATCAATATCTATTCATGAAGAATAGAATATCCTGAAGAATATATGATCAAGAAGGTTAAATGTTGTACTCTTTTTTTCCTATGTGAGTTTTTTACTTGAAGGTTTCTCACACAAGGTTTTTAATGAGACAACATGTGCAATACAATTGACGAATGTGATGTACTCTTTTCTCCAAGAATCGTTTTTTTTTTTCCCCACTTTGGGTTTTCGGATGGAGTTTTTGATGAGGCATATGCATATCGTGGTAATCGTCCAAGGGGAGTGTTGTAAAACACACGGACTCTGTCCTAGAAGGAAAGGAGAAGGAGGAATCCTAATCCTAATCTGTTTGTATGTGGGCTCTTACCGAAACTCTTAGGCCTTGGCAGGACTATATATACGTTAGGAGCTCTATGTTGTAATTACCAATATTGAGATGAATAAAGAATAGTCTCTCTATCTTGTGTCTACTTGTTCTACTTTTCATCTACTACGTTCATCATGAGAGACGGAGAGGGGAAGGTCTTAACCGCTGACAACACGTTTCACAACAGTTAGGTTGGTGCGCCGTTGTGCTCCACCGAGCGTGGATGCTCCACACTGTGGCCGATGGAGTGAGGCGAGTGCATGGAACATGATTGGAAAGAAGGCTTGGTGCGCGGCGTGCTAATTTTTCTAATCAATGGAGATCAACAGAGCCTCCGGACGTTCTTGAGCTAGTAATTCATAATAAATTTATTTAATGATACGAATGTTTGTTAATGTTTTGTATAAAAAGTAGTCCTTTTGGGACCGAAGGGGCATATACTTTGTATTTCCTTTTTCATAATAAAACTAATAATACAAATTAGTGTACGTCGACGCATGGTTCAATTTGATTATCTGATGGGATTATGGTTCAATAATAAGCAGTAGAGCCCGCACTGATAAAGATCCACTGATCGCGTCGCAGGTACTAGCACTTGTAGCTACCACCAACACAGATCAGCCTCCATACTTGGCCTTGTAGTCCTGCCACAGCTGCTGCACATTCTTCCCAAGAATCTGCGCAAAGAAATCATCGGAGTACCCGGCTTTCATCTTTGCGTTGAGCAGCGCGACGAAGCCCGGCTTCAGTGAGTCGCAGTAGTCCAAGAACCTCGCCGTGACGTCGTACCCCTGATCCCACCGGTCACCCTGCCCCGGCTTCACCCAGTGCCCCGGCGCGTAGCCCGCCTTCAGCCGGACGTAGTCGGCGATGCCCTCGATGAGGCCGCCGTTCGCCTGGCCTTGCCCGTCCCACTGCCACACGTGCGTCACCTCGTGGTACAGCACTCCAGCCGCCTGATCAAACATTCATATACATGTTTTTATGTTGATTAAGTAATTTGTTCACACGGTAGATTAGCCACGGCCCTAGTTTAATTAACGTTACCTCTGTCTTGACGTCACCGGAGTAGCCGCCGACGTACTGGGCACTGAGGTGGATGGCGTTGCCGCTGGTGAAGGCCACGCCGCCTATGTCCTCGACGACAAGGGTGACGGAGCTGACGGGCTTGCGGCTGCCGGGGTTGGGCTGGCTGAAGGTCTTCCAGCAGAAGGAGGAAGCGTCCGAGAGCACTCGCCTCGAGTACGCGACGCCGACGTCCCGGCCGAACCGCTTGCCGCCAGCCGTGCTCGACGCGGCGTTCGTCGCGCTGAACGTCACCGCGCCAACGGCCCTGCTGGCCGCCACGCCGGCCAGGAGAAAGCGACCGCTACTACGACGACGGTGGCACGCCTCATCGTCATCTTCTCGCTCCCTGCAGGCGCTATGGAACTGAACGGGAGTGGTGTGATGAGGGTTTAAAATAGGCGGGCAACGGGCAAGATAACGTGCGTGGCGTCACCAAGAGTTTTTGGTGGGGCGGCGTGGGGCATTTTGGTTGACTCGTACTCCTGGCATGGAGTCGTCAAGCACTAGCTCGGTTGGGAAATTTGACGAATGCATGAGCGTCACTAAGATTAGTGCTGGCTCGCGCTGCACTCTTGCTGTATGGACGCCATATGGACGCGCACGTCCCGCGCCTGCACGTCCGGTTTGCTCTGCGTTAGTGCTGCCCGGTGGCTGCGTTGCCGTGTTCTTGTCAAAAGCTGTGGAAAAGAAGGCGCACGGGATTCGGCGGATCGCAGTTAATAGGGTTGTCAATTTAGATAAGATCTACGCAAAAGGATTGGCGACGAAAAATTTCTATATGTAAAGAGAGAAAATTTCTTGTCTACCTCATTTTTTCGGTTTGCCCATATATGGGCCTTACTTGGACCTTACTCGCGCCCGTCCTCGCCCGCTGCCCTGATCTGCCCGGGCCTGATGTGCTGGCAGCGCCAGCCTCGCTCGCGTCGGGGTGCGAGCCGCCGGCCTCAATCGCTGCCGCGCTGCCGCGCTGCGCCCCGCTCAGCCAAGTCCACGACAGCCACGCTCACCCGCCAGCGCCTCGCGTGCCCACTTGCCTGCCAGTGCCGTGGCGGCCCTCGCCCGCACCTTTGCCAGCACCCCGGCAGCCCTCACCCTGCGCTTTCATGCTTGCGTTCTGCATCTGAAGGTCGGAGAAACGAGAGAACGAGATGAGAGTAATGATAAGCTATGGATAATTTAAAACAATCCGTAGCATCGCACAGGCTTGTTTTGCTAGTAATAATAAAGACGAACAATTGCATAATCATAAATTTTACCCCATTCGAAACTATAGATCGTTCTGGCTTTCTTCATTCATCAATTTTGTTATGTATTTAGAAATATTATTATATGTGCATAACAAAATGTTGCTGCCGAGCGCAACACACTCTTAACTCAACAGTGCTTTAGCTTCCTAGTCACAAAACTAGTTTCCTTCCCAGCGCACAACTGTTAGCTCCACTATTTGAGATGGTGCCTCCTGTCACTGTGTTGCCCCTTGTTACCTTATGGCACCTCACCCTTAGGTTATAAGGGGTAAGTGTATCTTAAATCTTGCTTACCTTAATGAAATACGGGCATAGCACGCTTTAAAAAAAATAGATATGTAAAATTTGAAGTGAATTATAATTTGAAACAGACGAATACTTAATGTACCACTAGTGTCCTGACATGATCAACAACCACCTTATTTGATCCTGTCACATCATGCTAGATCATTGACGTGTTGACCATGGAAAAACCATGACGTGCCGTTGTCGCTGTGTGAATGTGTGATAGGCTCTACAGGTTTATGATCAGGGACAACCGGACAGGGCACGTTCGTTGCTTAAGAGCTCGTGACCTTGCTGGGAAATACAGTTGTAATAATACATGTATTCCTTGGTTCTTCTTCGCCGCCTCGACGATGGCAGCCGTTCCTCGTACATTCTAATTGTGAGCAACGACCTCTCTTTTGCTAGGAGCAGATGGATGCACCTTGGCGACCCAGCAAGGCACAGAGTCGGGCGGATCAATCAAGGTGGAGGAGCAACGGTAAGGGCACACGATTTCAAGGGTGGGCCGATTTGCCAGCTTCAGTGGGGTGATCTACATCTAATGAGTTTCTTTCAAGTTCATTTTGGTGCACGTTGTTCGAGGCGTGGTGGCTGATTCGATAGACTGCCATGAAACGACATCGATATCTTTAGCACTATCTTGAGTAGTAAACTCAATTCTTTTTTTGGATGTAGATCTTTGGTACATACATCTTCATGTACTAAAGTTTTTTTTATTATTAGCTTTTGTAATAAGTTTGGCTATGTGTGGTCACGCAGAGGCTTTTAAAACGTGTGTCGTTACCGCGAGGCCGGAATTTTAATTCCATTATCTAAAAAAAAATGTATTCCTTGGTTGGATTCTTAACTAGCTGCTAAAGAAAGCAACAAGCCTTTTGCTTTCTTTCCTGAGTAGTCAATTTGGTGCTTTTTTTTCCGGCTTCGATTTTCTCTCCCATAGCTTATCCTTTACTCTCTCATAGCTTTTTGTTGAGTAGTCGATTTTCTCTCCCATAGCTTTCCGAGTAGTCATCTACCTCCTTGGAGGCGTCATTGAGGCTTCGTTCCTCGGGACAACGCGCCCGCAGGGACTGATGTTTGTTTTCATGTCGCGGTCGGCGGTGGTTGTGGCTGACCAAACCTAGCATTGCCGGGTTTGTCTAGAATCTGGGCGAAAACCTTACCTGACCTTGATCCGGTCCGACGACGATGGCGCTCCTGGCGTCATGCCCCTCCTTGGAGGCGTCGTTGGAGATTCTGCTACTGCTAGCTGCTCGACAGAGCTGCATCGGTTAAATCCCCTCCCTGCTGTGGATGTCACGTTCCATGTTGAAGGCGTCGTTTTTCTTGTGGCCATTTCGTGTTCTCTTTAACCTCTCCTCTTTCATTTCTTACTGTTTTGGGGTGAGACTTGCCTTGGTTGTTGATCGTCGCCGACGCTCCAATGAGTGTCCGCTTCTGGCGTCTCTGCTCCATCGGCGCTCTCCTTGATGGTGCTAGAAAATCAAATGTCGGGTGGAGTTTCCACCGCTGCTGCCATCCACTTTCATGGATCCCTCCCCGTGGAAGTCGTTGGATGCTGGTATGTGGGCCTGGATGTGATGGAGGATGTCCCCATCAGCTTGTTCGTCATCTCTCTTGGTTTGTCATCTCTATTGGTTCCCATTTCACTGTTGTTCCTTTCTATTTCGTTCCTTAGAGTGGGGCGGCAGCGTAGCTACGTGGAGTGGTGCAGGGCATAAGTACCATGGTGAAACCGACAAGTATGCTGCTCAGCGGTGGCACAAATTGGCACTCGATTGGCGACTCTCGGCTTATTCTAGGATTACCCTTGTTGTATGGTGGTGTTGTTATGTTTTAGTGCTGCTGTAGTCTCTCTCCCCCCCTCTCTTGATGTATCGAACTATGTAATTGCTGCCTTGCACCCTTTTCACCCACTGGCTTGCCAGAATCTGTGGAATGAAAAGCAGGTGGAGATTGTTTGGATCTCCCCCTAGTTGACCTCAAAAAAGTAATCAATTTAGTTAGCCTTACTACCAGCAGGCAAGTTGGTGTGAGTGTGAAGAAGGGCAGGCAAACCAAAGGAGCCCTAAAATCTGGAATACCAAAGCATCACACGGTTGCTCCACGCTCAATACATTATAATTATTTGATACTTTAACTGATTTCCTTTATTTATTTATTTTCTACATACTGTGTGCAGACATCAACAAAATATTATTTTCAACAATATCAGTACTAGTAGCCACACACTACCCGGCCACAGATGACGATCAAACACCTATTATTCGCATCATCAGCTCCCGTACTTAGCCTTGTAGTCCTGCCACAGCTGCTGCACGGTCTTCCCCAGGATCTGAGCGAAGAAATCGTCGGTGTAGCCGTCCTTCATCTTGGCGTTGAGCAGCGCGACGAAGCCCGGCTTGAGCGAGTCGCAGTAGTCCAGAAACCTCGCCGTCACATCGTACCCCTGATCCCACCGGTCTCCCTGCCCCGGCTGCACCCAGTGCCCCGGCGCGTACCCGCCTTCAGCCGGACGTAGTCGGCGATGCCCTCGATGAGGCCGCCGTTCGCCTGGCCCTGCCCGTCCCACTGCCACACGTGCGTCGTCTCGTGGTACAGCACGCCGGTGACCTATAGGACGGCACACGGCGCAGCGCACAGAGATGTTCAACAGACATGCTTCCTGAATTAATCCTGATGTAGTATGGCTGGGTAGGTATATACCTCGGTCTTGACGTCGCCGGAGTAGCCACCGACGTACTGGGCGCTGAGGTGGATCCCGTTGGCGCTCGTGAAGGCCACGCCGTCGATGTCCTCGACGACGAGGGTCACCGCGTCGACGGGCTTGCGGTCGGCGGAGCTGGGCTGGTTGAAGGTGTTCCAGATGAATGTGGACGCGTCGGAGAGGACCTGCTTGGCGTAGTCGAGGCCGACGGCCTGGTCAAACCGCTGCCCGCCGGGGGTGCTGGACGCCGTGTTCGTCGCGTCGAACGTGACGGCGCCGACCGTTGCGGCGGCCAGCGCCAGGAGGGAAGCCACAGTGGCGACCTGAAGCTTGTTCATCTTGTGCTCTTGCTCTGTTGGTTAGCTACTTGCGGTGCTTGGGTTTATATATAGAGAGCCTAATATAATAGGTAAAGATGTGACGAGAGATTTTTTTGGCCATGGTGACGAAGATAAGTTTTTGTCTAGTCCCATAATAAATTAATAATAATAAAGATTGAACCTTAGTACGTAGGGTTTGTTCAGGTCAAAAGGACTGACTTGGACTTGTTCCAGTTTGGATGGGTTTTCTTTTTCTGGAAACTTGGTGTGGAAAGCCATGCATGTGCCATTTTTCTCCAATATAAAACTTGTTTGCTGTTAGGACAGTCACATTCAAGCCGTGTTTGCCGACATAAAAGAGTCAACCAATACGTCCACACAACACAATCTAGCATACGTACTCCCTCTGTGCCTAAAAGCTTGTCGCCATGAGATGCGTGTCATAAATTTGACTCAAATTTTAGAAAAAACGTGCAATATTTAAATCTTAAAATAAATTTGTTAAAAAACTAGACTTAAAAATCTTTCCAATGATGCTAATTACTTAGCATAAATATTTATATATTTTAATATATAATTATCGATATTTATTTCTCGGAAAGCGTGGTGACAGGGCTTTTTAGAGACAGAGGGGAGTACAAGTTTGCGGAAATGAGTCAGTCAAGAACACTCAATTTCTCGACACCTGGATAGAGCCAGTTTTCTTCTGACTATAGTAATGTGAATGACGCGGTGACGAGTAACATTTCGTGACGCAGACGGCGCCGAGGCCTGGAGTAATTAACGTTTCCGGTGCCAAATAAATGGAACCGGAAATATCTGGTCTCGTTTAGCTGCGCAAATAGTTCCACAAACTGATGACTCTTCAGTCTTCAGTCATCAAAACTGTATGTTGATCACATCTTACGGTACGTTGGGTAGCATGGGAACAGAAATCCTTGGAGAAAATCAAGCCACAATACGTGCAGGACCCTCCCCGGAATTGCTGAATGTATCAATCAATCAATCAATACTGCATCCCAGAGCCACACATTCAGCACCGACACAGTCTTTGGACTACTCCCTAGACATGAGATTAGTTTGGTCCCAAAGTCACAGTCATGAGATTATATGCTATTGTTGCTGCAAAAAGGTACTGCATTATCCCAACAACATATATAGCTTTATTCTAGGTTGGTCCCAAAGTCAAATAATTATAAATCTAATCAAATTTATTTAAAAACTTGCTAATATATAATACCAAATTAAAACTCTAAGATTTCAAGTGGAAGACTATACTTATACGGTGTACAAATATTGACGTATTTCTCTATATATTTAGAAAAGCTTAAAATATATAACAAACCTTGGAGGAAGTGTCATCTCGTTTCCTTAACTCAGAAAATACTTTGGGCCCATAAACTTAGTTTGGGGTGTTGTCGAGGTTCTCAACTGAAAAAAATGTCATTTTTTTTTTATCCCTAGACAGGTTCTGAAACAGGACTATGCCCAAAATATTTGAATAGAGTATCTCGTCTAAGTAATGTATTTTTTCAATTTAGATACCCTTTTATGCATATATATTAACTAATCCATGTGGTGCACTTCTCTTGGAGGTCAATTGTTAACATATGTTTTTATCTTCAGGTGCAAAATTGGTTGTGTATTGTATGTAGGTTTTGTTATTAATGGCGGAACTCAAACAAAAATTTAGGTGGGGCATATATCAGGGGACATTATTTTGCAATGACATTGCAAAGATGCACATCAATGGCTGATCAATGATGAATTTAAGCATTGATTGATGATTCCACTTATTATTGGAAGATAGTACGTAGTCCATTAAATTCAACAAAGACCCACCGAACTATAATAAGTGTCTAAATTAAAGAACAAAATTCAACAATCCAAGAGGCTTGCTATCTTCGTTAAAGACCTAAAGTGGAGCCTGTATCTTTTCATTGTTTGTTGTGATCTGTTTTACAATAGTCCTCCTAAGTCCTATGTCAAATTTCTGGCTCGGCTCCTATTTTTGATGTATTTGTCTTGAAATTTATTAAACTAATCCATGTGGTGCATTGTTGTTGGAGGTTGATTATTTATTAACATATAATCTTCATATGCAAAAAGTGTTGTATAATGTAGTAGTTGTTGTTATCTTTGTTAAGACCTAAAGTGGAGTCAATATGTGTGTATCTCTTTGTTGTGATCTTGTTTATTACAATAGTCTCCCTATGCCAAATTTTTGGCTCCACCCCTGTGTTTGATATAATTGTCTTGAAATTTATGAAAGACATTCAACAAACATCATATTCGTCCAATAAACATATTATTCAATCTTTTTTATTACAACATATTATTCAATCTTGACATCATGCTAGAGCTTTTTTTTTTTTTACTCTCTTATATATATAAGCTGCTGAAGTGGTGCCAAAACAGGACTTTTATCAGCTCCCGTACTGAGCCTTGTAATCCTGCCACAGCTGCTGCACGTTCTTCCCCAGAATCTGCAAAAAATAATCTTCGTTGTACCCGTCCTTTAGCTTGGCGTTGAGCAAGGCCACGAAGCCCGGCTTGAGCGAGTCACAGTAGTCCAGGAACCTCGCCGTGACGTCGTACCCCCTGATCCCACCGGTTTCCCTGCCCCGGCTGCACCCAGTGCCCTGGTACATACCCTGCCTTCAGCCTCACATAATCGGCGATGCCCTCGAAGAGATCCCCGAATGCGCCCCGTAATCTTGCAGCCCCCACTGCCACACGTGCACCACCTCGTGGTACAGCACCCCGGTCACCTAGTAGAGGCCACGGTGCACCGAGAGATGTTCATTTAGAAACAAAGACATCTGGCGATGGATGGATGGATGCAGATAGATTGGAGAGACAGCAGAGTTGGGCGCTATGTACCTCTGTCTTGACGTCGCCGGAGTTGTAGCTGCCGACATACTGAGCGCTGAGGTGGATGTCGCTGCTGAGGGTGAAGGCCACGCCGCCGATATCCTCGACGACGAGGGTGACCGCGTCGACCGGCCTGCGGTCGGCGTCGCTGGGCTGGTTGAAGGTGTTCCAGACGAAGGTGGACGCGTTAGAGAGGACCTGCTTGGCGTAGTCGAGGCCAACGGCCTGGTCGAACCGTTGGCCGCCGGTGGTGTTCGACGCGGTGTTCGTCGCGTTGAAGGTAACGGCGCCGGCGCCGGCGCCGGCCGTAGCCAGGACCAGGAGGGAAGCGACCGTGGCGACGTGAATCTTCATTCTTGTGGCGTCGGTATACACTTCTGGCTCTGGGATTGGCTACTAATGGTCGGTTAATAAGGTACTACATTATATAAGGAAGGAAGCGTAGAGTATACGAGAAAGAAGTGCATAACAGGGAGATAAGATGAGATGACTTTTCCAAAAGCAGAGAACTTTTCACAAAAGATTGAAGGAGATGTAGTATGTTTGGTCAGGGTCTAAGCAAAGACTTGGACTTCGTCCAGATTGGTTGTGTTTTGTGTCAATTTGGTGGAAGAGGAAGGCCGGAGACATGTCTTGGTTTTTCTCCATAGACAGCTATATATAAACCTTGTTTGCTGCTAGGGCTATTGATTGATCGATACTTTATTGTACACTTGCAGAAATGTGTCAACAAAATCATTGACGTCTGCACGTACGATTTGTGCACGTAATAGTTGCCGCGTATATATCGATCTGGATATAGCTAGGTAGGCTGACGCGTGGCCTTGCTGCCCATATATAAGCGGATGAACCAACAAAAATAAAAAAAACTCTAGCATACGTACGCAAATCATATTTTTTTAGCAAATTAATCTGGAGACGACGCAAGTTTTACAGCCTAGCGTATGTCTTCGCGTACGGCGCACGCACGACGACTCCGCGTAACACCGTCTCCTACTCGGTGACTGCACAGTCCACACGCGTTTCTCGCCAGCACAAAAGCTCATCGATCGCCGCAGTTTGGCTTAGTACCATACCGGAGCATTTCGGTGCACACGACCAGCATAACGACCTGCCAGTCCAGCTGATCCTCGCCGGGCCTCGTAGCGGTGGCCCACGTCATCCCAAGCTTGGGGGCAAAGGTGCTGTCTTGAAGGAGCGCAGAGCATCGTAGAGACTGGAAACGACATCCTTGGCTCACTGCAGGATTAACCGGTGTGACGGTCAAGATCGTAAATCCGGGGGCAGCCTGTACGCGGAGGGTGGCTCGCTCCGTCCTTTGGTCTGCTCTCCATCGAACCACCACCTTTTGCTTTTTTTTTTTTTTTCTTTGGTTCTCTGTTAATTTCTCCATGTTGTCACAAGCTTTTCAATTTTCCCCAACATATCCTGCAAGGAAGAGACTATTAACGCATACTACTTATGTTCATGCATCTTCACGGTTTCAGGCCATTTTTGCTTCCTTTTTTCGTCGCCCTTGGTGAGATTGAGGTCTTCTTGCAGTGTTGCGACAAAAAGCAGCCTCCAAGCAGAGATGGATTCGCCATGAGCAAAATCCAATTCTTCTTTTTTTCGAGATCAAGGATATATCCCGTTTTTCATTAAGCAAAAGAGAACGGTAAATAGACCTACACATAGTTGGTACAATAGGATTCACAAATAATCTAAACATTACTAATGAAACCCCGAAACACAAACGAAAAGCAAAAAAAAAACGAGGGACGAGGACCCTCTACCTAACAACCCGCAAGCTGAGCCCAATACAAGAGATAATTTAACACCTAGGTAGCCAGTAGTGAACGGAGCCATAGATGATAAGCAGCGTCAAAGCATCCGCTAGCACTCTAGATGGCAAAGCAACTGTCAAAGCAGACGACCTCGGGTGAGGAGGTACTGACGATTCACCAGCGGCAAAGCATCCGCCCAACCAACGACCAACGGCCAAGACTACGACAACAACGAACACCAACTATACATACCTAGGTGTGGAAAAAAAAAAGCTCAATTAGGTGTAGCAAGGCGACCCGAGCGAAACCACGCAGGAGCGGACTGTAGGAGTGCCCAAGCATTACCTTCAAGAAGGGGATCGGCGTCCGCGAACGCCCGATGACACCAGAGAGAGCACCAAAGGTCTTTTTTGACCCCAACCTGCACGACGAACCGCAACCACCTCAAGAAGGCCGGAGGCGCGGCTAGCGCCGCCATCGTCGCATAGCCGGACCGGGGCTTTCACTCCGCAACCAGCGAGAGCTGCATGCACACTTCTTCGCGCGCCAAGGCCGGTGAGGAGGTCCGGCATGCCTGCAGCGTCACCATGAAGCCCAGATGCACGCCGCGACTACCTCCTCGGCCCCACCACCACGGCGGCACCGCCACCGCAACGCCTTGACGAACGGAAGAAGCAGGTCGCCGGCCACCGCACGACAACCCGCCCCGCGCGCCCTATCGTGCGCGAGCCGCGATGCGATTAGAGCCTATCCCGACCAGCGCCCTTGCCGATCAGCCGTGGCGGAGCATGGGTTCGGCCGACGGCGCCAAGGTAGCCCACACCGGGCCGCCGTCGTCGTCTAGGCCACCGGGAGCCCAGCTCCACCCAAGGGGGGGGCCCATATCTGGCCATAGGGGACCGGGATCCGGCCGGAGGGCCGCCCGGTGTCACAAGCCGCCGCCCCGAGCTTGAAGGGCGGATCCCGCTAGGGGATCCGCCGGATCCGGCCCCCAAGGGGCATGGATCCGAAGCGCCGGCCGGCCGCCACGCCGAGGACGCTGGAGAAGAGGATGGTGGTGGTGGAGGGGGCGGGGTGGGAGGAAGAAGAGGAAGGTGGCTTGCGACGGCGCATCGTTGTTTAGGGGCCGCGGCGGGCGGCGGCGGTGGCCGTGGAGGCGACGGGCGAGGCCTGGGCAGCAAAGGGGGAGGAGCCCCCCCCGAGTCGCCCCTAGCAAGATCCAATTCCAATACTGCGCCATGCCTGGGAACCCCAGCTAGTCCAACGTTGATCACAAACAAACGGAAATACTATTGACCGGCAACGGATTTACCAACTCTTTTATATGGGAATGGGATCCCTTGGGTCTGGGTTGTAGTTCCAACTCTTTGCAACGATGTTTGCCTAGTGGAGGCATTGGATCATTTTCGTAACAATGTTTGCATTCCAACTCCTTTGCAACAATGTTTGCCAAGTGGAGGCATTGGATCATTTTGGTAACAATGTTTGCATTCCAACTCCTTCGTATCATCGTAAGCCTGCCGCCTGTTGAATGGGTCGTTCGTTGAACTTCGACTTCGAGTAAGCCAGCGTTCCAGCAAGCACTACGTACTATATATGCAAGTCACGTCTCCCAACAATGCCAAGTATCTACAACAAAGATGAAGCTTCACATAGCCACCGCCGCTTCCCTCTTGCTTGCACTGGCCATGGCCACGACCACCAGCGCCGTCACGTTCAACGCGTCGAACACGGCGAGAAACACCATCGGCGGCGTGCGGTTCGACATTGCCGTGGGCCTCGACTACGCGAACCTGGTGCTCTCCAATGCCTCCGCCTTCATCTGGAGCACCTTCAACCAGACCAGCCCTGCCGACCGCAAGCCCGTGGACGCCATCACCCTCGTCGTCGCCGACGTTGGAGGCGTAGCCTTCACGACCGACGACATCATCACCCTCAGCGCCCAGTACGTCGGCAACTACTCCGATGGCGTGAAAACAGAGGTTGATCAGAGATCGATGCAATGCAGTGTGTTAGTATGTAGCTCATGTTTCGACTAATTTCGAGGTCAGGCAACTAACTGGATGTTTCCTAGGTCACCGGCGTGCTGTTTCACGAGTCAACGCACGTGTGGCAGTGGGACGGGCAGGGGCACGCGAACGGCGGCCTCATCGAGGGCATCGCTGACTACGTCCGTCTGAAGGCAGGCTACGCGCCGGGGCACTGGGTGAAGCCGGGGCAGGGGGAGCGGTGGGATCAGGGGTACGACGTCACGGCGAGGTTCTTGGACTACTGCGACTCGCTCAAGCCAGGCTTCGTCGTGCTGCTCAATGTAAAGATGAAAGGCGGGTACTCCGACGATTTCTTCGCACAGATTCTTGGGAAGAATGTGTTGCAGCTGTGGCAGCATTACAAGGCCCAATACGCGTGAAAAATAGTAAAGCGTGTGTTGTGTTGTTGATCAACATACAGAAAACTGCTGAACATTATATTGCCTACCAACGAACGACGACTCATTAGAAGTAAGCTATCCGTCTGTTCTTATGGATGATGGATTCGACTTCATTGTTGTTCGGAAGCACGATAATCGTTTTTCTACCCAATAACTTCTCTATTTGCCAATTCTCTTCTCCTGTATAAATTAGTTGAGCGGTGAAGTTTGTTACACATTTGCAGTTAAAGGCAATGAACACACTGAGTCGATACCGAAGGACAGGAGAACTGCACTAATTTTGAGCTGGCAATTGGAACTCATGGGCTCATGGCCTACTCAAATTTCTGACCCCGATTCCTATTGGGCCCAAACTAGTCGTTCAGTTTCCTTCTATCCCTTCGATTTTCTTTGTTGGACACTCTGGCTATGCAGTACGTACTCCATGCCTTCTTTTTATATATACAAACAAACATGCAGGTGCGAATTGGCATTAAAATTCTAGTTTTTTAATTGAAAAATTCCAATACTCAGTTAACAGTACCAAATTGAAAATCACATCCATCTATACAACGGACAATACTTTGAAACAATAGGACAAATACCCTGATTTAGAATCAACCATCAACCTACTATACAGTAGGCTACATTACAAACTACTGAAGCACAAAGTACAGAAAATTGGTCCCCCACCCCCCACACACACACACACACACAGGTGGCATCCGCTACAAGTTGACATGGTGTCGATACGAACTGGTACATGGATTTTGGAGCCACAGATCACGTGAGAGGTAGAGAAGTTGACCACTCGAGATAGATATGGTGGCCATGATCAAGTGCACACCGCTAGCTAGCATGTCAAGTATGGACATACATCATGTTTGATCTAGCATTTTACATTCCTATGATCGTGCTATCCATCTAAACAACATCTTTCATGTTCCTAATCCTCATAAAAGTTTTTGTTCAGTCAATCTTCTTGCTTGTGGTAATGTTGTTTATCTTTAATTTCACCCTGATCATTTCTCTATAAAAGAGCGAGCCATGAAGAAGATGGTTCTGGAGGGCAAGTGTGAGGAAGGGTTGTACCCTCTCAAGATCAATCTGAAAAAATAGGCGCTAGGCATCACCAAGGTGTCTACCTTTGTGTGGCATAATAGATTAGGTCACGCATCTACTTCTGTAGTTCAACAAGTACTTAATCACCACAAGGTTCTTTTTTGGAGATCTGAATAAACATGTTGTTGTGATGCATGTCAGAAGGGGAACAACCATTGGCTTTCCTACACTCGCTCATCTAGTGTGTCATCGAGCCCCATGGAACTCATATTTTCTGATGTATGGGTTCTAGCTCTAACATCCATTGGTCGCAAATAATTATTTTGTGCCATTCATTGATGATTGTAGCTAGTTCAAAGTTTGCGTGGATTTACCTTTTGCTCCACAAATCTGAAGTGTTTTAGAATTTTTGTGATTTCTAGAACCTTGTAGAAAGGCAATTTGATAAGAAAAATCCTGTCCATCCAAATGGATTGAGGACGAGAGTACCAATCGCTAAATTCTTGTTTCAAAGCATTGGAATCACACATCGTGTCTCTTGCCCACACGCGCATTAGCGGAATGGAGTTGCTGAGAGAAAACACCAACACATTGTCGATGTTGGCCTTTCCATCTTATCTCATGCATCTATATTCCTCTCAAGTTTTGGGATGAAGCTTTTAGCACAACCGTACACCTCATCAATATCCTGCCATCGAAAGTAATCAATAATGACACACCCTTTAAACGTCTTTTTTTTCAAAGGCCACCAGATTATTGATTTGTTCGTGTTTTGGGTGCGCTGTGCTCTTACGGCCAAATATGCATCCTATAATACAAGGAAACTAGAGTTTCGATCTAAACACTATGTTTTTCTTGGATATAGTAATCAACATAAAGGTTACAAATGCCTTGATCCGTCAGGAGGGAGAGTGTATATTTCTAGGGATGTAGTGTTTGATGAGCAAGTTTATCCTTTCAGTACCGTGCATCTTAATGATGGAGCACGTCTATGGCATGGGATCTCCCTTCTTCCTCATTCTTTGTTACCTCCTAGCATGAACTATGGGGATGCCAATTTGACTATTCCACATGCATTGAGTTCATCTCCATCGCATGATATAACCATTGGTGGCCGAGATTGCAGTTGATTGTAGTAAATTCTAGAAGAAATTGGCCATAGGGATTAGATCAACCCTATCGTCCCATGTGCCCCTCAAAAGGAGACAACACTGATTCGGAGATGCTTTGCCCCGGTAGAGATTTGGGCGCGATGCGCCTTCAGCATCAGCCTCGCCACGACTCCAGCAAGATGCAGATCTTCTACGGTGGCACGGTGCTACACCTGACTGCGGGCGAACCAACTGCGCCATAGCCGGATCCGCTCCACGGGGGACACACGCCTGGTCCGATTGCGGATGCATAGGCGGATCTTCAAGAGGGGTCGTCTATGGCTGCTTCACCCTTTGCTTCACATGATGCCGCTACGCCTTCACCACCTCCACAACGACCGGTTACCAAACTTTAGCATGGGATGAGTAAGCCCAAAACTCAAACTGATGGTACAATAAGATGGGGTTTGTTTGGTGTATCTATTTCAAAGGAACCGGCTACACCGGATGAAGCACTTTGCGACTCAAGATGGGTGGCTATCATGGATGCCAAATACAATGCCTTAATGCACAACAAAACGACATCTTGTACCTCCACCCAAAGGGAAAAACATCCTAGATTGCAAATGGGTTTAATTACAAGGTGAAGAAGAAGGCAAATGGATTAGTGGATAGATATAAATCACGACTTGTAGCAAAGGGTTACAAACAAAGGTATGGTCTCAGTTATGAAGACACCTTTAGCCCGGTGGTCAAGGCGGCCACCCTATGACTTGTATTGTCTATTGTAGTATCCAAAGGAAGGACACTTCTTTAGTTTGATATGCAAAACACATTCCTACATGGGATACTGTAGAAAGAGGTATATTTGTATCAACCACCTAGTTATGAGGATCAATCCAAAAAGAATTTTGTGTGTAAGTTGGACAAGGCCTTTGTATGGTCTTAAGCAGTCGCCTAGGGCCTAGTATGCACGGCTATGCGGCAAGCTTGAGTCACTTGGGTTCATACCATCCAAGGACGATACATCCCTGTTCAATCTGTAACAAGTGGACATACTATATTCGTCCTAGTATATGTTGATTATATAATTGTTGCCAGCTCTTCACAGGAAGCTACAAGTGGGTTGCTTAGAGATCTTGAAAAGGAGTTTGCACTAGAAGATCTAGGGGTTCTACAATACTTCCTCATCATAGAGGTAAAACGGTCCATAGATAGCTTAATCATGACACAACAACGGTATGCTGCGGATGTTGTGAAGACAACAAGTATTAGCCTTAGTAAATCGATTGGTAATCCATTGTCAAGTGTTGAAAAATTAAGTGTAGCTGAAGGCACAAGATTGGGACCAGAATATGCTACGAAGTACATGAGCATAGTTGGAGCGTTGCAGTATCTCACTCTAACTCGTCCTAACATTTTTTTTGCGGTCAATAAGGTGTGTATGTCGGTTTACATGCACCCACCACCATATACACTGGTGTGCGGTGAAGAGAATTTTGAGATATCTACATGGCACATCCAAACTTGGGTTGAAGATAAGAAAATCAAAGTCAATGATGGTGAGTGCATTTTAGATGCTGATTGGGCCAGATGTGTTGGTGATTGTCTTCCTCAGTTCCAATCTAATTTCACGGAATGCAAGGAAGCAAGTTGTACTGTTTCCAGATCGAGTACAGAAGCGGAATATAAAGCATTAGTGGATGCTACTGCAGAAATGATGTGGATACAAAAATTGCTAAAATATTAATTGAAGATCCTAGATTCTCCAGCCACGAGACTGTGGTGTGATAATGTTGGGGCAACTTATTTGTCAGCAAATCATGTCTTTCATGCAACAACTAAACATATACAAATACACTTTAATTTTGTGAGAGAAAGGGTTGCACAATGTTTGTTGGATGTTCGGGTTTTCAACTTTGGAGATCAAGTTGCTAATGAATTTAAAAAACTATAAGCTCGCCGAAGAGAGTACAATTTAGAAACAATCTAAACCTCGATGCAGGTTAAGATTGATGAGGGTTGTTAAGATATAGTTGTTAGAGGGCCATGCACCCGATATAGTTAGTCCAATTACTGCTGACTTGTGTTGTAATTTAGGAAGTAGTTAGTTAGTATCTTCTTGTAATCCAAGTTTGTTGCAATCTACTTCTTGTACAAGCCATGCCATGTAGCGGTTCCCCGGCATATATTAACATGTACCGAGAGCCTGCACTACGGAATCGGGGCCTAAGTCGGTGTGCCTGAGGCACACGGCTTAGGCCGAAAAAACACTAAACTTAGGCTGCCACGTTTTCTAGCCTTTGAAGGCCTAAGCCGAGTGCCAAATATCGGGCACTACGCCTTAGCCTAAGCCAAGTGTTTTTTTTTTTTTTAACCTAAAGGCGAGTGTCAACGGCGCACTTTCGGCTTACAAAAGGAGATAACGTCGGCACTTTTAGCGGAGGGTATAAACCCGAGTGCTTGGACTAGGCACTTTCGGCTTAGGAATTTTTGAATTTTTTCTGTAATTTCTAAGCCGGAGTGCCTTTACATAAGACACTCGGCTTAGAATGGCTCTAAGCCGAGTGTCTTGCATGGGCACTTCGGCTTAGATCCATTCTAAGCCGAGTGCCCCATGCAAGGCACTCGGCTTAGAACTTTCAAATAAGTTTTAAAACCATCTAAGCCGAGTGTCATGACCATATCACTTTCGGCATAGAGTGCATCCTATGCCGAGTGGTATGGTCATTGCACTCGGCTTAGAATTTTTTTTATTTTTTTTAAATTTCGGCGCATATATAGCAATTTATAACCACATTTATATATATAAAAAATATCCACGGTCCACATTTATCACAAATATATATATATATATATATATATATATATATATATATATATCACAATAATATAGCGTATGTCATCACAGCCATCCGAAACTAAATGTGCATCACAATTCACATAGTCCAACACAAAACAAACAAGTCCACCAATGTAGCCAACACACATAAAAAGCCCAAGAGTGTGCTGGGGAACAAGTCCACTACGACGCGGATCCGGGAGGCGCCCAAACCCGAAAAGGTGGAAACTACTGAGCCGGAGACTCTCCCGCTTGGCGCCGATTGATGCACTTCGGATGTGGGTCATTTGACGCCGCCAACTGGTGCTGCACAAAGAAAAGTATACTGTGTGAGACAGGATTTAAGAATAGTTATAAAAACTTGTAAAAAAGCAGCCGAGTGTGGTAAAAGTTAGAAATTTTGGCAGCATCTCCCTTGCATAGGGAGGTCTATCAAACCTGCAACAAAACAACGGCTCGATGGCCGACAACACATACCCATATGCACACACCGTGGTGCACCAAAACCAACATTTCATTTGGATTCACATCCATATATATTCCGCGAGGCACATTAGGAGTTCAAGTGTTAGAAACTCACGGTCGCTTCGATCGGCGGCAGGCTCCATTGGTGGCGGAGGCCCAAATATCTGTGGTGGCGGCACAGCACAGCAAATCCTCATCTGTTAGTTCACATAACAAAGTGGCCTTACAAGAAATCAAGATTTCAGACTTCAGAGGTCTAAACAAACTTAAAAGTTCAAGAACACCATAAGATGGCTGTAATAAAATGACATGGTCCATTTTTATAGGATGACCATGCTAGCAGAAGTTCCAGTTCATAAAAGCAAATACTCCATGCGCTCCAGCATATTATTCAGAAGAATTCAGGCTTTACAAGTCAGAACAAATTTAAAGTTCAAGACCAGAGGTGCCTCTTAGAAACTAAAATAGTGCTTTTTGTTGGATTACCATGCATGACAAAGTTCTAGCAGATAAACACTTCATGTGATCCTCGTATTTATGGATATGATGTGATTGCATACATGGAATGCAACAAGTACTGTTGAAGAACAGTACAAAGACATTTGTTAGTTGTTCAACACTCTGAAAAGTCACAAAACCAACTGTCATTCCCTTCTTCTTCTTTGCTGTTGCATACGAGATTTCCTGCAGCACCATCATTCAACTTGTAACAATTAGGTTGGCAAATCAGCAAACTAACAGGATTCACAAGTGCATATCATTATTCTTTTTCCATGCGCTGGATGCCTACAACTCTGCAAGGGAGATGGAAGAGGACAGTGAGAGGACTGTCCACAAACCTTGTGGGCAATGCCTCGAGCAGCTGATAGGCATCACCATAATCAGCCGTTGCCTGCAAAATCTGGGCGATGGCTGGCGCGCGAGGTAGTACAGGAGCCGTCGCCAGCTCCTCCTCCGTCTCCTCCCCCAACGGCCCACCCTTGTTGAAGCCGACTCTACCGGCATGGACTGGTGGTGGCGCGCCGGGGCCGGGACAGACGAGTTCAGGAGCTGTGGAGAGGAGCAGGCGCCTACCGTCGCGTGAGCTCCGCTCGCCATCTCCCCGAACCGCAGCTGCTCTCGCGCCCGCCGCCGCTCCCACCGCGGCTCCATGGACGGGGAATGACGTAGCCGCCGCTCCCCTCCGCTTGCGCCGCCGCCACGGCCGGGGACGCCGAACCCAGCCCCCGCCCCTGCTCCTTGTCGCCTCGCCTCGCCGCTGTCCAATCGAGCGCGGCGGCACTGACACCGCCTCGCTGTGACGCTACACGCGCGGACCAGAACAACGTACGTCAGTATGTACGAGCTGATGGAAATGCGCTCGGCGGCCGGGGGTGGGCGGGACGGCGGGCCGGTCGGCGCTCGGCGGGCGGGGCGGGCGCGGCAGGGCGGGCCGGGAGCTTAGCAGGAGCAGAGTGTGAGGGAGAGTGAGGCCGTTTCGGGGGTCATGGGGAAATTTTATTTGGTGATCTAGGCACTCGGCTTAGATTAGAAAAAAAAAAAAAAATTCTGACATACTCTAAGCCGAGTGCCAACCTCTACGGCACTCGGCTTAAAAATAAAAAACAAAAATTTTCCAAGGACGCCGGCGCTAAAAACCAAAAAAAAGAAGCGAAACTCGAAAAAAGCGCCAAAAAATGACATTTGTAAGACGAGTGCCACAGGTGGTGGCACTCGGCTTAGAATAGAAAAAGAAAATAAAAAATCGCCGTTAGCTTTCTAAGCCGAGTGCTAGAAACTAAGGCACTCGGCTTAGAATAAAAAAAAATTAATTTATCGGTTTTTCTTTTTCCCTACTCCTTTATTCCTAATTATTTTCCATTAAACTTTTAAAATACCATTTCAAATTAACTAAACAATGAAAAATTATAATTTCATGGAAAACGAACCATTATTTGATGTGGTTTTAGTCAACATTCCATTTATGCAAACGCAATAAAAAATTAAAAATTATCAAACGGATCCAAAAAAATCACTAAATTTTGACTTGCAACTATATTTAATATCTTGTGGCTATAGAAAAAGTTTCAAAGTCAAATCACAATTTGACCATCCCTATATATCCAACACACGGGAGATCACTCTCACTAACTCTGAAACTTCTAAGGAGATGTTCCAGCTTTCAAACGATGTTCGTCACAACTTGCTCTAAACCTTCTCAATTTTTTTTTTCCACAACTTCCACATGTGATATGACGACAACTCGTCGAATTTAAGTAATTTTTCAACTTCGTTTTCTTTTTATACAATTTAAAAACCGTTCACCCACACGCTTAGGTCGCTCTTTCTCAAACGAGATCATTGAAAACTATAATCATATCATCTTTGGGGACTTAAATTAGGTTAACTAACATGAATATCAATTTTACACTCAATTTTTTCAAATATTTGAATGACCTGTAGTTCAAATCTCACCCGATAAAAAAAATATTGTTTGAAATGCAATTAATTAGTTATATATAGTAAATAAATTGAAAAAAGCACCAAACTTTGTTAGGGGGTAGGAAACGTGATATGTGTTGAGAAGAAAAAGTTTGAAGGCATTTGGAAAAAAAAAAAATTCTAAGCCGAGTGCCATTGGGGGCACTTCGGCTTAGACCCTCTAAGACGAGTGTTTTTTTTTCCCGAACTTCGGCAAAATAAAAAATAAGCGGGTGTCGCACTCTTAGCCGAGTGCCATATTTTTGGCACTTCGGCTTAGAAATGACGGAGGGGCCGACGGCGTTCGTGGGCGCCGCGGTTGAAACTTCCATTGACGAAGTGGCGGCGTTAGGCACTCGGCTTATCTCGCCTCTAAGCCGAGTGTTTTACCTAAGCCGAGTGTTTCGGTTTTGGCACTTTCGGCTTATCTAACCTCTAAGCCGAGTGTTGTGCCTAAGCCGAAAGTGCCCCCGGTTTTAGCACTCGGCTTATCGCGTCTAAGGCGAGTGTTGATTTTGGCCGTGTGCCCGTTGCCTAGGCACTTTCGGCTTAGAGGCTCTAAGCCGAGTGCCCGATATATGGCACTCGGCAGGCCCGAGCACACGGCCAAGGTGCCGTTTCCGGTAGTGCTGAGAAGGTATCTCGTTTACCCCACTTTAGCAAATACGGCGGGCTTGCTGACGTGCGCCGGCATCAGGGAACGGAATTGGTAGGCCACTGGCCACGTGATCTCGGTCTAGCTGTGCATGACCCTCCCGCAACGGTGCTGCAGCTGAGGCAGACACGACATGCGCGAGGACGACCGTCGCCTTGTCTTGGTCTTGGTCCTCATAGTGGGAGACCGAGGCACATAGGTGGAAGAGCGCCAAGCGCTAGAGTTTAGGGACCTAAACAATAGTTTTAACAGTTTGGGGATGGTGGTGGTGGGGTGTGTGTGTGTGTGTGGGTGATGGGATGACACAACAACACAGGTTTGAGGAGCACCAATATACTTTACTCTCCGATTAATAATATGATAAATTAAAGTTTTTTAGATATTACATTGGAACCACACCCTTTGTTTACCGAATACTAAGATACACTACCGGACTCGTGTCCTTTTCCGTGAGCCTCGGGAAAGGGCTTTATTATAAGCCAGAGAACTTCCTGGCCATGCAAATGTAATATACCAACCAGGCTATTTTTTTTTTTTTTTTTGAGATTACACAAGACAACGCAGGCGCTCAACACGTACGCACACTCACCCTTATGAACACACGTCACGTAAACCCTACCCCTATGAGCACCTTTCGAAGGACTGAGCCGGCAAATCTTGATGTTCGAAATCACCACTCGCGCCTCGCTATCGACGGGGGCGTCGCCTACCACTTAATGTACACATTTTTGCGCACGCCATGTTTTTTTTTGTCAAATAATTTTTGCAGCCCCCGATAGATTGCCTCTCGCCTTCACTGGTAAACTCCACAACGCTGAAACTTAAAGCGAGGTAATTACCTTGGTTATTAATTAATTGGTACGCCATACGCTGTCACAGAGACTTCCACAACAAAAACAAAGAGACCACTTGGGAGTTGGAACAGCTGGTGCAGGCCACAATTGGAAACCTGTCACCCCTCGAAGGAGATGGCGGAGAAGACCTGGGCTAAATTGGATTCCTAAATCCTCGCAGCCGCCGGCCGCATAAGATACGGTACGTGGATTCACCTGTCTTGAGCGATCAAAGTGTATATACTGTACCTCTACCTTGGAATCTCATTCACTCGGACATTCAGACAGAGAAAGGGACGTGATTGCTTGCAACATCATGAATCTGTGATGTGTTTTTAAAGGCAATCTGTGATGTATGTTGTGACTGGAGGTGGAAAGCAGAGCAGAAGTTGAACATCGATAGATTTTAGCAAATAAATTAGAAATTGAAATTTTGGTGGGAAAAATAAATTCCTAGTTATTTTTTAACTAGAGGATATCCATTGGATATTCATAGACATCCAACTTTCACCTATAGTTGTGGCATAGTTTCAGTGAATTTATTACTTTATTACCTTTAGGAATGGAAGAACGACAAGAGATCGTCAGCTCCGCCATACCTGAAGCTTTGTTCTACGCGATGTCAATTAGATGTAGAGCGGATCTACACACCGGACTGCTCGAGACGAGGACCGAAAATCTTCTTAATATTTCTTATATTTAGCATAAGATATCTCATAAAAATATAGATTTAGCCCCTACTCGAGAGCTTTAAATGTACCTTATACAATTTTTAGCCCCTTTGAGGTGTTTGTAGATCTGACACTGATTAGATGTGTTGAACAATGTTTGCTGACCAGTTGCGCGTATTCGGTTGCACCTGCAGCTTCATCTCTGTTTGGGGATGAAACAACGTACAAAGCAGAGGTAGAATTTGGACGAACAACAAGTGGAGTAATAACAGGACATGTCAAATACGCCGATTGCTATTTGTTTATTGACTCAGCAACAACCTTAGATATGATCTCATTCGGTAATAACCGTCGTGTGACTGCTCTCGATCTTCATCACATCCCGTCTTTCATTAAGAACAGGCGGCGCTACGTCCATTCGTTTTTCTTCATCGTCAGCTGATTCGAAGTTTTCCGCCGCCGCTGATCGGTGACAACGACAACGACCTAGACGACCTCGACTTCACCTTTGGGAACCTCTTTCATCACGCTGTCATCTATGAACAACCGATACTATACTTGTGATCTAATCTTATCGTGCATCATGTTCAATGCATGCGGTAATACGAGTTATGCTAGTTGTGCTTACATCAGTTGCTATGATCATGCTTTTGCCATATGCTATTGAATCATGCTATGATCCGTGATGTGATATTGAATCATGCTAGTTTGCTAAACATGATTAATCTGGTTTGTTCAGTTCGTCATGATTTAAATATTATGGTTTTAATCTGAAAATTGCCTAATATTTCAACAATTTTGAGACAAGTATATTTTGCAGTTGTCGTTGTGCTCACTAGTTGGCTGAACTTTATTTGTTTGCAAATTACATTACAACACAAACACTCAAACACATACGTACCAATCAACCCTATAAACAATTAAACGCACTCTATTACTCTTGTAACCACTCAAGCATACCCGCCTCCTGCTTCTCCTCCCCAACCACATGCATGGTCATGGCCATGGTCGCCCCCGTCAACCTAACCCGGTGGCTTCCTTCACTGCCCAATCTGGTGGCATCACTGCAGCCTCTGCCTGGCCGCCATTTCTCCCGTCCCCGCCGCCGGGGTCTACTTGTCTCTCTAAAATTTCATCTAAACCAGCCCCGAGATAGAGAAGAAGAAAGGGAGAGGAAGAGAAGGGAAGACAAAAAATCGAGTATTAGGTTGCTCCAAAACACTCGAATGTGTATAACATTTCTGTTATATTAATATGGCAATTTCTAAAGTCTGAGATAATACGTAGAACCTCTCTTTGTTGACCAAATATACTAAGATAATACACAAAGTTGCCCTTATTATACGCCAGAGAACTTCCTGGCCACGCAAATGTAATATATATATATATATATCGACCAGGCCACTTGAAATCTCATCCACGCATTTTTGCGCACGCCACGTTTTTTTTTTTCTCAAATAATTTTTGCAGCCACAGATCGCTTGCCTCTCGCCTTCACTGGTAATTAAACTCCAAAACGCTGAACCTTAAAGCAAGGTAAATTACCTTGGTTAATTGGTATGCCATACACTGTCACAGTCTAGAGAGTTCCACAGAGAGAAAAAACAAACAGTCACATTTTGGAAACGAGTCACCGAAAGATCTGACGGAGAAAACAAATGGGCTAACTTGGATTCCTATATCCTCGCATGGCCGGATAAGAGACGGTATACCTGTATTCACCTGTCTTGAGCGATCAAGGTGTATATACCTTGGAATCTCATTCACTCGGACATTCAGACAAAATAAAGGGACGTGATTGCTTGCAACAATGTGAATCAGTGATGTGTGTCGCGACGTCGTTTCAACGTATTCATTACTCCCTCCGGATGGTATTAGAAGTCGTTTAGGACAGCGACACCGGTCTTAAAACACAACTTTGACCTCTTATTATTATAAAAATATTTATGGAGATGTGATATATGTATATTTTTATCAAAGTATTTTTAAAGACAAATCTACTCATATAATTTTTATATTTACAAATTCAACAACTTAAAAGTTATTGATGATTTATATTCCCGATTTTGATCCAAACCTTGTCCAAAACGACTTCTAATACCAGCCCTGGGAGAGTACCTTTCCTTGGGAATGGAAGCACGAGAAGAGATATGTCCTGTTCTTCCATCATTAAAAAAATATATTCCTCAGCCGACTGTAAAACAATCAATCAAACAACATAGGGGATGCAAAACCAAGGAATTAATAATTAAAAGAGGCTGTGTTAACGCTTCCGGTTAAAACGAACGCCCTAGGAATTGGTGTTCCTTGAGCTCTATATAAAGCAACCCGGTCCCAATAGACCAGTCACCAGCAAGAGTCCACTGCAATCCGAGTTCAGCACAGCAGCTTGCAACCAAGCATGGCCAGCATGAAGCTGCTAGCGTTGCTTGCTCTCTTGCAGGTCGGCCTGCTCCTCCACGCCCATGTCTCCGAAGCCACCAGACATCACAATCCGGGGGCGGGGGCAGCCGTCTCCCGCACTTGCAAAGCCAGCGGCGTCCTCCACGGCAAGGCCGGAAAGTGCAATCCGATCCACGACTCGGAGTGCTGCCGGGCGGGCGAAAGCTACCAGCAGTTCCGGTGCTCGCCCCCGTGTCCTCCAATACACCGGCGACCCTGACGGTGAACAGCTTCGAAAGGGCCAGGACGGCGGCGCCCGTCCGAGTGTGACGACAGCTTCCACAAGGACAGCGAGTTGGTGGTCGCGCTGTCTTCCGGGTGGCTGCGGCTCGACGGCACGAAACGGTGTGGCAAGAAGGTCCGGGTCACCGCCAGTAACGGCCGCTCCGTGGTGGCCACGGTCGTCGACGAGTGCGACTCGGTAAACGGATGCGATGATGAGCATAACTTTGAACCGCCGTGTCCTCCCAACGTCGTCGACGGGTCGCCTGGGGTGTGGAAGGCGCTCGGACTCGATGATGGCGACGGTACGGCCAAAGTCACTTGGTCTGATGTCTGAGCCGTTGAAACGCTGACGAAGTAGCCAACTTCCTGCGCCAAGAGAAGAAAGTACACACATAAGAGTGTGTTCTTCTGACTTGCATGCACATGTGTCATGGGGGTGACCAGTTTTTCCCTTTTTTTTTAAAGATATGCTACTAATTTTGGTCGTGATGGAATAGATAGTAAATAAACCATCACTTCGTATTTGTCGACGTCGTTCAAGTACGACCACTGTACTGTTCGTTTCCCTTCTATAGTTCATGTCACTCCAGAAATAACTTGTGCAAAATTATTCGGTGTATACTATCACATTGTGATATGTTATTCATGTGTTCTTGAATATGTTATCGTCATTTGAGTTTAGCAATAGAATTTGTTACATACGTCACTAACCACTGACTTGATGGTTTGTCGCTCACCACTGGCTTGATGGTTTGTAATATGTGATACTAGGGTTTCGATCTCTCGCAGCTGTGCGTTGTGTAACTCTCCTCCTAATGAAAAACATGCCACTGTGAAAAAATATTTGATATCCATGTAGCTAGCCCTTTTTGGCCTTTTTTTGCTGTGAACACAAGGAATTAATTAGATATACTTTGTCTAGCCTATATATTAGGAAAAAAAAAGTAAGAACGATTCTCAAGAAAAAAAGGACGATATCAGTTGTTGCTGACAATCTCCCGGAGGATGGAACCGCTCCGGGAGGGGTCCGCCCCCTCCGCGTCAGCGTCGCCACTGGTGGAAACCTCCCTCACCGCCACGGTGAAGCACCTCTCACCTTATAGAGCCCCTTCATCCCCGCCGAGCGAAGTGCGTGGGTGCCCCCTCTGCGTCCTACGGTGAGGGGTCGAGGTCGTGTCGGGGGACAAGGAACAGGGCGCTGCTTCCTCCGTCCTCCATCAACCCCCCTGCTAGGTGGAGCATCGAGCCTGATGAGGGGGCATGGTACCCCACCATACAAGTCAAAAGGGGGGAGTCAAACCGAATCAAGCGAGGGACACGTGTGTCGCTGAGGTTGGCCATGGCGCTCGAAGAGGTGGACAAGTGGCGATTCCTAGGCCAAGGGAGAGGTGGATCGAGCAAGCGTGGGTCACCTGAAGCCCGCAACCCGCCACCCTAAAGATGACGATGAGATCCAGGCTTTTTGGGGCCAACTCTAGTTTATCCCCATTGCTCTCCTCCAAATAGAGATAGGGGTGAAACCCTAGTCCGGGTGCGGAGGGATCTTTGGGAAAAGGAGTTCAAAGGTGAGGTTTGCTACCCAGTCAGTAAGGGAGATTGTTGGGACAAACCACCTCACAAGCTCGATTTCGTGGAATCATTTTGGGTAGAGGAGAGAGGAACGAGCTTCATCAACACGGTGAAGGCAGCCATGGCGAATCGGGGGAAGAGGCCATGGTCCACGTTCATGGAATCCGGAGGAGGAGAGGTCATGGGAGGGGCTGGAACCAACTCTCCCCTCACCCATAGCCGCCGCAAACATGCACAAGGGCCGTCGTCGCCCTTCTTCGATAGTCCTGCTCCACCGCCACATGACTTATACCAGGGTCAGGTACCTCCACATCAACCCAATTTCTTTGGGCAGCAGTATTAGGGCCCTAGACCTAGAGGAGGTGGAAGACAACATCTGGGCGAGAGAAAGAGGGGCTGGAGGAGTAGTGGGTAGGTAGCAGGCTAGGATTGAGTAGGAGCCTAAACCGGATGAGGGGGTTTCTAACAAGGATTCTATGGAAGTAGAAGTGAAGATTGGGGTTTCTCTAGACTCTAAGGATAAATTCATAGACATGGTGTGCTCCAAGTGTGGAGAAATAGGGCATTACACTACAGCTTGTAGCAAGGCCAAGTGTTGCTTTATTTGTAGATAAGAGAATCATGTTGTGGAGCAGTGCCCAGAATGGAAGAAAAACTTTGTCGTGGCTCAGTTCTATGGTCGTGCTAACAAAGGACTTGGTTTATCACATTGATGTGGAACCAAGGAATGGGATATTTAGTCACTGGAAAGGGCTTGATAATTTTGGTATTTTCACAATAGAGAGTGGTGATGAGATTGATGAAGAAGGTATAATCGAACATCTGAAGAGGTTGTTTGATGACAAGTGGGACTAGAAGCTAGACCAAATGAGGACTATTCTTACATCATCAAATTCCCCTCCCCCATAGGAGAGTTGAGAACTTAGTTATTGGCAAGGCCAATTTGTTCTATTTGGATGGTACCAATGTGGTTGCTTCTCTCAAACCATGGAATTGGGATGTTGAACCAATTAGCAGTCTGGCAAAGATCTAGATACAAGTATGAGGAATCCCACCAAAGTAGGTTGATTGGTGGACAATTAAGGAAGTGGCATCAAGTGTAGGCATTCTAACAGAGGTAGACTAGACAACTAGAGTTAAGATTTTGTGCAAAGACCCATCCAAGATACCAACAGAAAGGGTCTATGAATTTGGAGGGGCCTACTGTCTGGTCACTTTCAGAGTTGAAGGAATTGATGAGAATGACAGACCTAAGGACAATGGTGATGAAAATGATGGGGATGGCAAGAATGATGGCAAGCCAAAAAAGATATGGGGGAGGTGGTGATAATAGTGATGACCTGGATGATGAGGATCCGCTAGATGAAGATTCTCAAGAGGTAGGGAAACAAGACAAAGATATTGCTCCAAAAATACAAGTAAAGGTTCTAGAAAATGAGGAAAAGGCTCTCAAGTGTAAGGAAGGAGGCAACTCAAACACCAAGAGAGGCACTAAGTTTGTTAACAGAACTGAACTTCGTGGAAGTGGAAGAGGGTTTGGCTTTAGAACACATTAACCTGCTCAGTGCTATGGAGTTGGAGGGCTCTGATGATGAAGGTTTAGTGGACTTAGACATAACTAATGCAGCTCAGGAGGAAGACAAGGAACTCACCAACTTGCTTGCAGAATGGATATACACTTTAAGCTCTTAGAAATGAGAAACAATAACAGGAGGTGGCTTGGGGAGATGGAAATAGAAGAGGGGGAAACTGTCTACCCAACCATCATCCGAGGGGACGTGGAAAAATTATGAATCAAGACAAGGTTACAATAAGAAACAAAAAAAGGAAAGATCAAGTCCGGGGACCTATTCTAGCCGAGAGAAAGAGTACCATGCTGATTGATGATGATGGCAAGATAATGTTTGGAAAAAGCTCAATATTGCAGGAAGAAATTCAACCTAGAAAGCTACCAAGGTGAGCATAAAAATCCTATCAAAATTACTCATGCTTCCCTTACAAGTACCGCTAGTGATATAGGAATTGTTTCTAAAGATGGTTATCCTATTTCTAACAACCTACTTGGATAGTATGGTTCTTCTATACTCTTAGAGGTCAATCAATTTTGAAAAGAACTACCAAAGTAATGATATATTGGTAGTGAACAATCCCCAAAATAGCAGTAATTTGGAAAAAGTTCTAAGGTTATTAATAATCCTAAGGGATCTGGTTTAGACGGTGGACACCCAATGCAAGAAAAGTCTATTCCCACTCAAATTGGTTCTAGCAATAGCTGTGCGGTAGAAAACAATTCTAGTAGTTGGAAGGGTGGTTGCCTTGATGGTACAAAAAGTAAGGACTCTATAGTTGTAAGAAGTGATAGTGGAGAAGAAGAAACTAGAACTAGGGTAGATATGAAAAGAAGAAAAAGAGTAAGAAATGATAGGTCTATTTTGGAAATATCGGAGGCTTAGGCCAATTTGGTAGAATACCTACTCTAGCTAGTAGATTAAGGAAAAATCATGTTGACTTTGTAGGAGTTATAGAAACAAAAAAAGTTCAATATACTAGTGGTTCTTTAAGGTCTCTAACGGGCAATACTAGATATAATTGGTGTTATTTTAGATCTATAGGTTACGCTAGAGGTATTCTAGTTGGTGCTAATGCTTGATATTTTTACTTATACTCCTAGTGACTTGTTAGAATTTTCTGTTAATGTTATGTTAACTAATAAACCGACTTTTCCTGTAAAAGTAATTACAGTTTATGGTTCTTCATATGAAGAGGGTAAACAAGCTTTTATTGATAAACTACATAGTATCCTTAACTAATGGCAAGGTCCAATGATAATAGGAGGCGATTTTAACTTAGCTAGAAAGGTCACTAATAAGAGTAATGGTGTAATTAGTTATAAGTGGTCAAATCTATTTAATGATTGGGTAGATAAATGGGATCTTATGGAGCTTGAATTAAGAAATAGGAAGTATACTTGGACCAATAGTCATGAGAATCCAATTATGGCTTGAATAGACAAGGTTTTTATTAGTACAAAATTAGAGACTACTTTTCCTCATGCTAGAGTGAAGGCACTCCTAGTGATCATAATCCTTTGTTGGTAGACTTAGGTGACAATGTTTAATATGGTAAAAGAGATTTAGGTTTGAAAAGTAGTGGCTTCAAGAGGATTTTCCTTTAGGAAAGACGTGGAGAAAACTTGGTCCATTCCTTGGGAGGAGAGAAAGGCTATTGACATTTGGCAATTTAGAGTTAGAACTTTTAGGAAATTAGTTACGGATTAGGCTGCCAACCAAGTTGCTATCCTTAATAAAACCAAGGTCAGTCTATCCAAAGAATATCATGTGTTAGATCAATACTTAGAAGAAAAAAAGATCTCAATTACATTTGAGTGGGCTAGATACAAACAATTAGAAGAAGAGCTAGATAAAATTTGGTGCATAGAGAAAATAAAAATTAGGTAGAGATTTAGAGATGGAGACATACTAGAAGGGGATAGGAACACAACAAATTTTCATGTTGTGGCTAACTATAGAAATAGGAAAAAAGATTGACTATTTAGAGAGCCCTATTGGGCATATTTATAATCAAAAGGGTATGATGAGGATAACAACTGATTTTTATAAAAACCTTTTTGCAAAAAGAGGATAGAGGAGATATTTAGATAGATAGTGGCTTTTGGGATCAGCGCCAATTAGTTAACCAAGAAGAGAATGATAACTCCTCGACAGTCCCCTTCTCTCAAGCGAGAAATTAGAGAGGCCGTTTTTAGTCTATCTAGAAGGGGCACACGGACTGATGGTCCCCTTTATTTTTACCGAAATTATGGGATGTTATTAAGAGTAATGTTATTGCTATGTTTAAGGATTTCTATGATGGTTCTTTAGACATTTATAGACTTAATTTTTCTCTTATCACCTTAGTTCTAAAATTCAATGATGCATGTGATGAAACAATTTAGACCAATTAGCCTCTTGAACTGTAGATTCAAGCTTTGTTTTCAAAGTTGCTAACTATTAGCTTAGGTAAGGTAGCATAGAGATTAGTGGCTAGTAATCGTAGTCTTGTTATTAGAGGTAGGTATATTTTAGAAAGTGTTGTGGTGGCAGATGAAATAGCACATAGCTTGCACAAAAACAAAGAAAAAGGTGTTATTCTTAAATTAGACTATCTATGAAAAAAAAACCTATGATAGAGTTAGTTGGAATTTTTTGTTTGAAGTTTTAGAATCTAGAGGCTTCTCTCCAAAATGGGTGTCTTGGATTAAGAGCCTAGTGGTAGGAGGATCCCTAGGTGTCATAGTAAATGGGAAGAGAGCCCTTATCTCAAGGCCTGTAAGGGCTTGAGACAAGGTGACCCTCCCTCCAATTCTCTTCAGTTTAGTAGGGGATGTTTTTTTCTAGAATGTTAGATAAGGCTCTGATTTAGGTTCAGTTAGAGGAGTTTGTAATAGCTTTAGGGAAAAATGTATTCTTTCTCTGCAATATGCAGATGATATACCATCCCTGTTTAGTAGTGTCCAGCCTAATTATCTTACCAACCAAAAGCAAGTTGTCATGTGGTTTGAACAAATATCCGGGTTGAGAGTCAATTTTCACAAAAGTGAGATTCTGACTCTTAATTTAGAAGAAGAAAAAACTAAGTTAGTTTCTAGCATTTTTAGTTGTCCTATTGGGACTTTCCCTTTAAAATACCTAGGTATTCCTCTTCATTTTGACAAGTTAACTAGAGAAGATCTCCAACCGGTTTGTAGACAAGCTCTTAGCTAGGATAGGCGGTTGGAGAGGGAAGCTTTTATTATTGGCCTCTAGAGCCCTCCATGTTAAAACATGTCTAGCTAGCATTCCCATCTACTTACTATCCTTTATAAAGTTTCCAAAATGAGCCATTAAGATCCTTAATACTTAGTTGAGCAACTGCCTTTGGATGACTTAGAAGATGCTCATTGATATCATTTAGAAAATCGAGTCGTAGCTATAGCCAAAGAATATGGAGGTCTTGGGCTTCCAAACCTTAGAGATGTGAATATTTGCCTGCGGCTTCTTGGCTTAAAAGATATAACCGGGATGAAGGAAAACTTTGGAGAGAGCTCATAGACCATAAATACAAGACCAATAAGACAAATATCATGCATACTAAAACTTTTGGAGCTTCCACTTTTTTTTCAAGGGTTTTATGTGGGCTGCTCAAGTCGCCAGGTTTGGTTATAGATGGAAAATAGGTGATGGCCGAAGATTAGGTTCTAGATTATAACTGGTTAGGTAACTCAAGCTTGGCTATTCAATTTTGGAACCTTTATAGATATGTAAATGAGAAAAACATGTCGGTTGCCCAACTTTGGGATGGAGAAAATCTTAAATTGTACCTTCACTAGAATGGGTGATGAACATATAATTGAACTTTGAGATGAAGTCTGTCAGCTAGCTTCAACCATTTGCTTCTCGAGCATGAAGATGCCATGATATGGCGCTTCACTTCATCAGGGTATTTTTGGTTCAGACCTTGTATAAAACAATCAACTTTAGGGGTATTCAATCTGTTTTTGTTCACTCCGTCTTGGATATAAAGATCCCCCAAGGGTCCATTACTTCTTGTGGTTGTTGTCAAAGAATAAGACCCTCACTAGGGATAATCTAGGGAAAAGGAGGAAAGTCAAAGATCCTTCTTGCTTGTTTTGCCGTGAAAAAGAAACAGTTCATCATCTATTTTTTTTTTCATGTGTCATGGCTAAACAAATGTGGTGTGTTCTATCTAGAGTTCTAGAAGTGCAACTAGGTGAATCTTTAGATTGTATTGGCAAATTCTGGCTTAGCAATAAGAGAAATGTGTTCTGAATATTTTCACCTCTGCAACTTTGTGGAGTTTGTGGAAACTAAGAAATGATTTATGCTTTCAGAGATAGGGTGGAGGAGTATGGATATACTTCTCTACAGGACAGCGAAAACCATTCAACAATGGAAAATCCTCTGTCCAAAGGAGAAGAGTGATACCCCGATGTTGAAAGTGGCGCAACTCAAGACCGAAGCATCCTAGGTCTTGTGGATGGGGGTGGAATTAAGGCTTGGGTGCTAGACATCAAGCATGACTAGAGATGATCAGGCGTTCTTCAAGAACTGAGACTGTGGTGACAATAAGGTGCATTGAAGGGAAAAGCTTGGGTGAAGGTTTCCAGTTGTTGTTAGGTTGGTGTTTTCATTGCGCTTTTTGTTGTTTGTTGCTCTAGTTATCTTGATGTCCTGGTGTAGTAGGTTTAAGTGTTGAGAGTCGATCCTCCTAAATTGTTTTTGTTGTCCTTAGGCATGTTTTGAATGGTGGCCCCCATCCGGTGGAGCTTGTAAAACGTTTATGGTTCATTAACCTTGTAATGGACTGGGGCTAAGCCCTTAAACTCTAAAAAAAGAAAAGATTCTCAAAGTGGGCATATCTAGCGGCAATTTACAAGACGTGCCCATGCGTGCTCACTCGTAGTGTGTAGGAAAGAAAGAAAGAAAGAAAGAAAGGAGAAAGTTGTGGAATTGAGCTGGAGCTAGGCTGGCCCAAAAAGAAAATAAATTTATGGTTTAAATGAGTGTCAAATTGGGTTTTGAATTTACTTGCTATTTTGATTTGTTATTAAACTCTTCCCACGAGAACTTTTGTATGTTTAGGGGGATGACACAATGGAGCAAGTTTAAGGACATAAACAGTCGATTTGCGAGTTTAGGGACCGAGATGTGAGTTTAGGGACCGAGATGACACAACGCTACAAGTTTAGGGACCTGTGATGGACTTTACTCTTTTTATTTTATATATTGTCTTTTATTCTTTCTAACTTCCATAGTGAATTATCTTCCTTTTTATTATACTTTTGTTATTTGATTTTCAATGCAAAATGCATTAATTATGACATACTCCCTTAGTCCACGAATATAAAGGCGCACACGTATTTTAAAATTCAAACTTTGTTATCTTTAACTAAGGTTTAGCTTAATTATATTAAAAGTTTTATTTGTAAAAGTAGGTCCATTAGATTTGTATTTAGAAATACTTTTTAGTGATTAAACTTTTATATCTATAAACTATATATTATAAGAGAAATTATATGTCAAAATATGTTTTTGAAGACCGCACCAAATCAAATCGTGCCTTATATTCGTGGACGGAGGGAGTATGTGTTTAGCTTCACTTTTAATAAAGGCTAGATAATATCCAAAGAGGTATCACGGTATTTTGGGGTTTAATATTTTAATGTTCCATATGTATAATGGCAGTCCTGGGTAATTTGTCAAAAACACTGACTTTAATTTGTTTTTTTTTTTTTTTTACAATCTTGTGTACACTACAATCGAGTGTTTTAAAGCGGATGGACACTTGATTCATTCTTACCGTTGGATGAAGATTGAACGCTCGAATGTGTATAACATTTCTGTTCTATTAATATTAATTCATATGGTAATTTCAAAATTTGAGATAATGCGTGGAACCTCTCTTTGTTGACTAAAATATACAAGATCACATAAAGCTGCCTTTATTATAAGGCAGAGAACTTCCTGGGCACGCAAATGTAATATATATACCGACCAAGCTACTTGAGATATCTCGTCCACGCATTTTTGCAGCCCCTGATCGGTCTTGTTATAAGGTGCGCAGTGAAAAAAGTCCCAGCTCGTTATATCACAAGAAAAAAACGGGCCTAGCACCCCAGGTCCAACGGAGCAACACATATAAAGGCTTGGGCCTAACTCAACCCAAAAGACTAACCTGGTAGGTGAGGACTGCCCCATCTTATATGTTGTGCTCCCCTCCATCGATTACCCGATGTGGTACTAAACCCAACAATCTCCCCTCGTCACAAATCGGACCCAACTCTTCCATCACATGACAACCCATGTGATCTCACGTAAGATTTTTACAGGCCCCGAGTTTTAATTCTCCAGTCACAAGGCTTTTCGTGACCCTTTGAGACACGGGCTCTCCGTCAACATGTGACCCGGAGATGTTTTCACAGGTTTTCATGACCTTCGGCTCGATATCGCTTGTTATAAGGTGCTCATACCAAGCCCGTGTCTTTTGGGTTGAGTTAGGCCCAAACCTTTATATGTATTGCTCCGTTGGACCTGGGTGCTAGGCCCGTTTTGCTTGTGATACAACGAGCTGAGCCGTTTTCATTGCTGCGCACCTTATAACATGTCTCTCGCTCTCACTGATAAACTCCAAAACGCTGAACCTTAAAAAAGCGAGGTAATTACCTTGGTAAATTGGTAAGCCATACACTGTCACGGTCACGGAGACTTTGAGAGCAAAAAACAAAGAGAACACTCGGGACTGCTGGCGCAGGCCAAAATTGGAAACGTGTCATCATCGAATTGAAGGAGCTGGCGGAGAAGACAAATGGGGCTAACTTGGATTCCTACACACGGATAGACCGTACTAGGATTCACCTGTCTTGAGCGTTCAAAGTGTATATACTTTGTACCTTGGGATCTCATTCCACTCGGACATTAAATCAGACAAAGACAAGGGATGGACGTGATTGCTTGCCACAAAAATGTTGTTCAGTATAAAAGTATATTTCAACAGCAATAGTACTGGTGCACAGACAACCAAAAAAAAAACTGAGATAGCCATTGCACGGGCGTTCAAAGCATGTATAACCTTTGACGGGAAAAAAAATATATACAACGGCGTCGCAGATCGGTCTTAGCTTGATGTGCGTTCTAGCTCGATTGGCTCTGGTCATCAGGCTGCACGCGCCTCGGCTCATCAGCCTTCCACGTAGATAATGCCGGCATTTAGTGGGGAACTGGTACACCTGTCGACAGACTATTGGGTGTCGCACATGAGTACATGACCATTTTGTGGCGCTATCGCATAGAAATTTTTTCCCTCTTTCACCGCCGAAATTCACAAATCTACTCTAATGTAACCAAACGAATCAAAGAGCACATAAGGGGATGCAAAACAAAGAAATTAATTAATTGGAGCTGTGTTAAGAGTGTTAACGCTTCCAGTTAAACGAACAACATAGCAGATTCCTTAAACTCTATATAAAGACCCGATCCCATATACAATCACCACTCACCAGCAAGAGTGTCTAGTGCAATCCGAATTCAGCACAGCAGCTAGCAACCAAGCATGGCCAGCATGAAGCTGCGCCTTGCTTGCCTTCTTGCAGGTCAGCCTGTTCCTCGTCCACGTCTCCGAAACCACCAGGCAAGCAACCCGTGGGCCGGGATTTTGGCGCAGCCCGAGGCACAGCACAGCCGGTGACGGCATGCCCGTGACGGCGTGCCGTGCCGGCCCGGCCCGATGCACCAAGCCGTGCTTGGGCCGGGCCCGCCCTAGTCCGTGGCACAGCACGGGCACGACCTGATCAAATAGACACCCCGGCGGCGGCCCGTTGATTTGGCCTGCTAAACCACACATTAGTGGCCCTGTACCGTACTCTGGCCTGCTCTAGTTCCCTCACCCCGCCGCTCTGGCTCCCAATGTAACCCTATCCCTTCCCCAGCTGCCTCCCTCCCCGGCTCTTCATGCGCCTCCCTACCCCCAAATGGCCGCCGCCGCCCAAACTTCAACCTCGGCGCTCTTCCCTGACCCCGACGACGCTCTTCCCGACCCCCGGTGGTGCTCTTCTCCGACCCCAGGCAGCCAACGTGAGGCGGTGGCACGGAGGCTCGCGCCCGAGCGGCCAATGCGCGGTGGCGGCGCGGAGGCTCATTGCTCACCCCTAGGCAGCTAGCGCGCGGCAGCGCGACGACGGCGTGTCGTGCTCGCCGTGCCGCCCGGCAGCACACCGAGCTCACATGCCGGCCGGGCGCCTAGCAGGCCATGCTTGGGCGAAAGGCCAGGCGCGATCACGGGCGGCAGCGAGCACCGACACGACCCGTTGGCCATGTATATATACAGCCGGGGGCAGCAGCCTCCGCACCTGCAAAGCCAGCGGCGTCCTCCACGGCTAAGTCGGAAACTGTAAGAGGTTTCACCAATCCTACTATTGCCGCGAGGGAGAAAGCTACCCGCAGTTCCGGTGCTCGCCACCCGTGTGCGCTGAGACGCCAATGACCCTGACGGTGAACATCTTCGAGGAGGGGGCAAGGGCGCAGCGAACCGGGCCGAGTGTGACAATAGGTTTCACAAGGACAGCGAACTGGTCGTGCGCTGTCCTCCGGTGGCTGCGGCTCGGCGGCACGAAATGGTTTGGCAAGAAGGTCCGGATCACCACCAGTAAGCCGTTCCGTGGTGGCCAAGGTCCTCGGCGAGTGCGACTCGGTGCACTGATGCGATGATGAGCATAACTTTGCACCGCCGTGTCCTCCCAACGTCGTCGGCGGGTCGTCGGGGGTGTGGAAGGCGCTGGGACTCAATGAAGACATCGGTGAGGTCAATGTAAATTTCTTATGGGAATTTCTTATGTATACTTTGTCTATTGGGCACCGTGTTTATTCACAACATGCGCCCATGCGTGCTCACTTTCGTATAATTTCACTACGAGTGAGCACGCAAGGGGGGAAGTGGTGAAATTGGGTTGTAGGTATTCTGGCCCAAAAAGAAAATAAATTTAATTATGGTTTAAATGAGTTTTAGTTAGGTTTTTAAATTTATTTGATTTTTTAATTGATCATTGTTAAACTCTTCCCACAAAAACTTTATTTCGCAAATCACAGTACAACACAAACACAAAAACACATATGTACAATTATAAACACACTCACATCATACTACCCTTGTAATAAGCACTGCCACGGGACTTAGATTAAACTAGCAAACCTACCGTACTCATATGAGCACATTAATCCTCTAGCTTTAACTTTATGAGAAGGAGTTTGAACAGATAGGCATACCCTGCACTTAATTATGAGCACCGAAGGAATTACCATATTGGTATTGAAAGAATAACGCACCACCCACGCCAAGTCGATTGTTGGAACTACCCTTATGGTTTTGCCCTAATGTGACTTAACCTATACATTTCCCTCCCGTTTCATTTCTATGTATATCACAATAAAATCTATATATAATTCATCATCAGTATTTTTATCGAAGTAGGTGTAGGCTCCACCGTCAGTGATCTATACATGCTAGCTGGGCCTTCCTATATGTATATTTGGCCAATTCCACAACCATATGTTTATATGAAGTCTATACAGCAGCCTGTATCATCTTGCATTGTGCCACTCCACCTTTTTGTCATGCTCATTGGTTGATGGCTTAGGTTCATTGGCATTGTTTTGTGTTATTATCCCACTCCCACCAATGCACCATTAGCTATGTTGATTACTTGTTGGCTGACTAACATTTGGGCCTCGAGCTATGGGCCCGAGCTTAGTATGTCTGGCGGAGAAGACAAATGCGCTAACGTGGATTCCTACATCCCCGCACGGATAAGAGACGGTACTTGGATTCACCTGTCTTGAGCATCAAAGTCTACATCTCTCTCGGAATCTCATTCACTCGGACTTTTTGACAAAAACAAGGGACGTGATTGATTGCAACAAAAAAAGTTGTTCACTATATTTAGTATTTCAGCAATAATAGTCCTCGTGCAAAGACAAAAAAAAAAAAAAAAAAAAAAGATAGCATTGACCAATACACAGGCGTCCAAAGTATATAATAGTACTTCACCGAAAAAAAAATTATGCGACGACGTCACAAAACGGTAATGCGTGACCTCAGTTGATGGCTGACGTCGCCCGTTTAATTAGATAGGCTGCTCATCAGCCTACTGCATGCGCCTCGGTTCATCAGCCTTCCACGTAGATCATGGCTACTCAAGTCGACAGAATATTCCTCGCAAAAATAAAAATCGACAGACTATTGGGTGTCGCACTGGACCGTTTTGTGACGCTATCACATAGGAAAAAACTTCAGTTTTCACCGTCCAAAGTCACAGTCCACTGTAAACCGACAAATTAAACAACATAGGGGGATGCAAAACCAAGGTTAAATAGGGCTTTGTTAACGCTTCCAGTTAAAACGAACGCCAGAACAGATTCCTTGAGCTCTATATAAAGCAACCGGGTCCCAATAGACCACACAGTCACTACCCGTACGTGTCCAGTACAATCCGAATTCAGCACAGCAGCTAGCCACCAAGCATGGCCAGCATGAAGAAGCTGCTAGCGTTGCTTGCCCTCTTGCAGGTCGGCCTGTTCCTCAATGTCCACGTCTCCGAAGCCACCAGGCATCAGAAGCCGGGGGCAGCAGCGTCGGGCACCTGCAAACCCAGCGGTGTCCTCCACGGTAAGTCCGGGGAGTGCAAGAAGCTTCACGGTTCCGACTGCTGCCGCGACGGCGAAGACTACCCGCAGTACCGGTGCTCGCCCCCGTGTCTGCCAAGACGCCGGCGACCCTGACGGTGAACAGCTTCGAGCGTGACAAGGACGGAGGCGGCCCGTGCGAGTGTGACAACAGCTACCACGACGACAGCGAGATGGTCGTCGCGCTATCGTCCGGGTGGTTGCGGCTTGACGGAACGAAACGGTGTGGCAAGAAGGTCCGGGTCACCGCCAGTAACGGCCGCTCCGTGGTGGCCAAGGTCGTCGACGAGTGCGACTCGGTGAACGGATGCGATGATGAGCATAACGGTGAACCGCCGTGTCCTCCCAACGTCGTCGACGGGTCGCCGGGGGGTGTGGAAGGCGCTGGGACTCAATGAAGACATCGGTGAAGTCAAGGTCACTTGGTCTGATGTCTGAGTCGTGACACGCTGATGAAGTAGCCAACTTGCTACGTCAAAAGAAGGAAATTGTGCTACTAGTCTTGGCCGTGATGGAATAGTTACTAAATAAACCATCACACTGTCGAAGTTGTCCCTAAACGTACGATCACAATTAAGGGTGGAAGTTGATGCCCATGGATGTCCAATGGATACCCTCTGGTTCAAAAAAAAAATGAACTAGGAAGAGATGGTCTCCCACCAAAATTTAAAATTTCTAGTTCATTTGCTAAAATTTATGGATATCCAAATTAAATTAACCTTCCACCTCTAATCACAATGTTCGTCATTCCCGAAATACTTTGCGCATGATTATTCATTGTATAATATTGTTGGTGTTTTGAAATAATACCAACTACTAATCGTGTTGCTTAGGCGTCTAAGTCGGATGGTGCAGAGGTCAACACAAGGAGGTTTATCCTAATTTGGGCAGAATGTCCCTAATTCAGCAAGGAGCTTGTAGCTAACTAGTTTTTGCTTTAGTTGTATGTAGGGGAAAATACAAACGATCTAGAGAGTTAGAAGCTCCCAAGTCCCTAGTGAGTAAGTGGCAAAGCTAAGGATGGCAACGGGTCGGGTTTGGATCGGGTGGAGTCTCCGTGCACCCAAAACCGAAACCCGAAGTTGAAACCCGAACCCAAAACCGATTCAGGTGGAAATCCATCACCAAAGCCAAATCCACGGATACCCGAAACCCGAACGGATACCCGAAACCTATAGATATATACACACATATTCATATGTATAAACAAGAGGCAACAAATAATAAATATTTTCATGAGTCAAATTTGAATAAATTTAATAATTCAAGTAAACAAGTTATTATTAACAAATTAAAAAACACAAATAACGAAATGATTTTTTTTTCTTGAAAAGGTAACGAAATGATTTTGCGTCAACCTACAATATATTAAGCGTGGCGGGCACTTCTTTTTCGCCCGATCCGCGGTTAATGCCCCGATTAACGGTGGCGGGGCGATTTTTTTTTTTAAGTGGCGAGCTGATTTTCCGTGACGGGTGTCTTTAAAGGCTCTCCAAGCAAAATAACAGCCCAGCTAGAGGCCCGGGGCAAAAGCCCATTCTCTAATCCTACCGGGTTCATATATAACCAACCCATTGCAACCCTTACCTTAACTCATTCACCTCCACACCAGCCGCCTTGTCCACTCCTTCTCTCTTCTATCCCTTCCTTCACACACCGGCCCGCTCCACTTTCTCTCCTCGCAACGCTGAGCGCCCTCTCTCCGTAGACGCGCCGCCCCACTCTCCCTCCCCCCTCCTCCGCCTCCACTCTCACCCCCGGCGCACCGAAGCCGTGGCCACCCTTCCTCCTCTTCCAGTGCGCGGGGGCCGGCATGGAGTCGCGCGCAGGGCGCCCGGCGGACGGGCACGCTGGATCCGTGGTCAGCAGCGTGAGGGCGGCAACGGCGGCGCTCCGTGATGGTCGGCGGCGGCACAACTTCTTTGGCGAAGACGCGGGCCGGGCTCGCGTGGGGTCGGCGGCGGCGGGCTTTGCGCGGCGGCGGCGCCTCCTTCTCCGTGACCGGCGGCTCGGGGGCACCGGATCCGCGCCCCTTCCTCTCCGACGGCGGCCGGCCGCACGGGGCGGCGGATCTCCCCCTCCTTCTCCGGCGGCCGGGCGGCGCCGGTGGCACCGGGTCGTGCCCCCTTCCTCTCGAGCGGCGGCCGGCGCCGAAGGCGCGCCGGATGTGCCCCCCCCCTCTCCGGCCGGCCCCGATATACAAGCCCGGACCTAGTTGTTTGGTCTTTTTTCCTTTTTATTAACCGTGATGGGCACTTGCGCCCGCCACGGTAAAAATTATTTTGCGTGACCTTTCGAGGGCGATGGGCACACTTGCCCGTCACGCAAAAACAAATTCATTATTACTAGTGAAACATGAGTTTTAATTTCAAATGATTTATTTCGGATATCCATTGGATAACCACGGGTGAAAAACTAAACTCAAAACCGAACTCGAACCCGAAAACTATGGGTGAAAAACCAGCACCAAACGCGAAACCCAAAAAACCGAAACCCATGGATACCCGCCCCGAACCTGATCCACTGCTATCTTAGGCAAAGCTCTATGAGCGAGTGAATTTGTGAGAGTTGTTTTGTGGTGGAATGTGTGTGAGGTGTTTTCCTTCGTTGGTCGTGTTTCGACCTGTGCAAACCCCTCCAGTGTGGAGGGCGCCTGTCTCCCCTTTTATAGTCAAAGGGTAGGGTGGGATTACAATCGAGGTGTTGTGGTCATGAAGAAAAAGAGGTACGAGAGGGATGGCATGGCCTTCTGAAAGGTCCCTTGTGGTTTTTGGTAATTAAGTGTCAACATTAGGTGAACTAATATGTGTGATTGAAATAATACACGGAGATTAGTTCACGTGTGGTGACGCAATGAAGGAGCTTTATTGCATATGAAACATAACATGGAGTCATGTGACCAAGGTGGTGAAGATCAAGACAAGGCTTGGCTTGACGGACCGGTTGCAAGTGTGAATGGCAAGTCGAGGCGGTGAAGCGATGGACCGCGAGGCGGTGAAGCTTAGGCAAAACTTGGCGCCCGACGGACCGGCGCAACGGTGAAGAGCAAGTGAGGTCAAGATCGATGGACCAAGAAGGTCATGTGATGATATGAAGTGGATCATATCATTTGGTGATCGTGTTGGTGCATGTATTGCATCGGCACTTGGAGATGGAGCGGAATGGAAATGCGCAAAGGCAAAGGTATAACCTATAGGGCATTTCATTTAAGCGGTCATTGGTGCTTAGAGAAGTTTATGACGGATTTAGGATAGATGGCCGTACTATCAAGAGGGGCAAACTTGTTTGCATATCGGTCATCTAGTGCCACTTGAGCGATCTAACTGCGATGTGTTAGGATCGAGTGGTGTGATAAGAGGAAGAGAAAATCTTTGAAAATGATTGTGAAAACGCTAACACACATGCACATGGTGATGTACACTTGGTGGTGTTGGCACATTTGCAAAGGGAGAAGTTGTTTCGGTGTTTCTCGGACACTTGGACTGCTCTTAGAGTGGAATACTGCTTTGATCCATTGTGAGTTGGATCAAGTAACCATGTGGGTTGTGTAGCCCTCTTAGTAAGCTTTCCATAGAGTCCAAGATCATCGAAAACAGATTTCGGATGAAGGAGATATCGCCGTTTTACCGGCGATGTGGTCTGACCGGGACGCGGTGACCGGACCCGCGACCGGAAGCATCGGGATCGACCGGATGCACCGGTGTGTGGTTCCGGTCAAAGAAACAGAGCATATTTTTCGTGGTCGTTCTTGGGGAGTAACGGACGCATGCACGGACTTCGTGACCGGACGCATGTTTGCCTGACCGACGCATGCACGGGGATTCTATTTTTGGGCAGGATGGCTTTGTCGGTTCTGACCGGACTCATCGACATGAGTCCGGTCGGCGCGTCCGGTCGGTCCGCAGGAATTGCATGTTCCTCCCCAACGGCTCTATTTTGGCTTGTGGCTATAAATAGATGGGGTGGCGGCCATGGCTGGTGCTTAGCACCTTAGGGACTTTGTGTCCATGCTTGAGAGTGCTTGAGAGCCCTCCCACTCACTTGTGATTGATAGAGTTCATCCAAATCAAAGTGAGGAGTGATTCTAGTGCATACGCGTTGAGAGATCGCATTCGTGGCACTAGGTGATCGTGTTGCAAGCCGGTGTGCTTGTTTCTCTTGGAGGTTGCCACCTCCTAGACGGCTTGGTGGCAAGAGACTTCGTGAAGCACGCAAGGAAGCTTGTGCGGTGTTCGAAGGAGGATTTGTGAGAGGTTCGTGCTCACCTCGCGGGGATCGCGAAGAGCGGCGACACTACTAGAGCGTGTCGGTGAGTACCTCCCTTGTGCGTGTGGTGTCTTGCGGTGCCTTGAGAGGCTCACTTGAGAGTGGTGTCTTGCGGTGCCTTGCGGGCGTGCCTTGAGGGGCAAGTGATCGGAGAATCACACCGAAGAACCATCTAGGTGAAACACCAAAGGAACCACCCCAAGGTGTTGGTCGACACACAACGAGGAGTAGGGGAAGTTGGCAAGCTTCCCGATACCTCGGTAAAAATCACCGGTGTCAACTTGTCTACTCTTCTCGGTGGTTTGCATTCTCCAAATCACAAGCTTTGTATTTACATTCATATATACCTTGTGCTTGTGCTTGTGGAGTAGCTCTTGCAATTACTAGCTTGTGTAGCTTGTTAGTTGCTTTGCTTAGTTTGTGTAGCTAAGTAATTTGAGCCTTTGGGTTAGGCGTGTGTCGCCTTGTCCTTAGTGCATCATGTGAGCTTAGGATTGGCTTTGTGCTTTTGCTCGTTAGAATTGTGTAGGAGCTCACCCTTGTTTGAAGTACTAGTGCATAGGTTTGTGTGACCTTGCAATAGAAACGGTTAGGAGCTCAAGCTAGGCTTATCACCTCATTTGCTCTGTGTAGGATCTTTTGTGAGGTGATTTAGAGTCATAGCTAGAGGGGTGAAGTCTTGGCTAAACGAATAGTTTCAATTCCACATTATATTTGTTTAGCCGGGCGCAATTAGTTTTAGAAAGGACTATTCACCCCCCCCTAGTCCCCATCTCGACCCTTCACCTTTATCGTTTTCCTCTCCATCCCTATACTTCGAGTCATGTCATCGTGATTGTGGTGTGGGTGATTGTACCGTGTTGATTTACTGTACTGGCCGCCCAATCAAGGTAGAGCCTCTTTCCTTACGGGATGGCTCAAGGGTGTATCGTGGGCATCTGCGAATCGGACAGCATGATGTCATGCAGCATGGGCAGGCGTGCTAATGTCCGGTCGAGGCGGTTGGACTCGACATTGGTAACCTTTGGCACGCCTACAATGTATGGGTCAGTGGAGAGAGAATACAAACACGCTGTGTTGTACTTTTGCTTTACGTGTCAGGTGGACCAAGGCACACGGTACATCCATGGCTAGCCTGTTTTGCCCGAGGGTTCGTTCTTGGGTTATCCCTCAGGCGAATCGGTGCCCCGAGGCTTGCGGCGCAGGACTCGGCCGTGGTGCGAATCCGGTGTGGAGTCCGACCAAACCTAATCTCATCCTTTTGAGGGGTGCAAATATAAACAAATTTAAGTCATTCTTAAGGACATTTTGTTAATAAAGCATGCCACAACAAAAAAACAAGTGCTATTTTGCACAACGTTTTTAATAGGACTGAGTGGTGTCAAACTTAGGGTTAAAAAAGTTAAACTATAATTTAAACGAATTTAGTATTATACCTTGGAATCTCATTAACTCGGACATTCAGACGAAGACAAGAGACGTGATTGCTTGCGACGCTGTGATGTAGCTTCAGTGAATTCATTACCATGAATGGAAGCACGACAAGAGATCATAAGCCCCACCGTACCTCAAAATTCTACACGATTTCCATGAGATGTGTGTTGAAAAATATTCGCTGCACCAGTTTTGTGTGTGTACACGTAACAAGCGGATGAAACAATGTATTACTCATACTCGAGTTTATTTTTTTACAACAATATTACTGATCATACTCGAGTTACAATTCGGACGAACAACAAATGGAGTTCGCAAATATGCACAAATATATATATACCAATATACACACGTTGTTCATTACAGGAATATTTCAACAACGTTATTCCCCGTGCATAGCCTCCCCGAAAAAAGAAAAAAGTAGCCTCGATCAATACACGAGCGTATAGTCTTTCACCGCCCAAAATCATTGTCTACTGTAAACCAACCAATCAAACAACATACGGGGATGCAAAACCAAGGAATTAATGGGGCTTTGTTAACGCTTCCAGTAAAAACGAATGCCATAACAGAATCCTTGAGCTTTATGTAAAGCAACCAGGTCCCATAGAGCACAGTCGCCAGCAAGAGTGTCAAGTGCAATCCGAATTCATCAGCACAGGAGTTAGCAACCAAGCATGTCCAAAACATGAAGCTGCTAGCGTTGCTTGCCCTCTTGCAGGTCGCCCTGTTCCTCCACGCCCATGTCTCTGAAGCGACCAAGCTAGCATCACAAGATTCACAAGCCGAAGCCGGGGTCAGGCTCTGGTACCTGCAAGCCCAGCGGCGTCCTCCACGGCCACGACGGGAACTGCAAGAGGATTCACGGCTCCGACTGCTGCAAAGAGAGCGAAAAGTACCCACAGTTCCGGTGCTCGCCCCCAGTGTCCGCCGAGACGCCGGCGACCCTGACGGTGAACAGCTTCAAGAAGGGCCACGACGGCGGCAGACCGTCCGATTGTGACAACCGGTTCCACGAGGACAGCGAGATGGTGGTCATCACGCTGTTGTCTGGGTGGCTGCGGCTCGACGGCACGCGCCGGTGTGGCAAGAAGGTCCAGGTCACCGCCATTAACGGCCGCTCCGTGGTGGCCAAGGTCGTTGACGAGTGTGACTCGATCGGTGAACGGATGCGATGAGGAGCACAACTTTGAACCGCCATGTCGTCCCAACGTCGTCGACGGGTCGCCGGCGGCGTGGATTCCGCTGGGAATCGATGATGACCTCGGTCAGGTCAAGGTCACTTGGTCTGACGTCTGAGCCGTGAAACGATGAAGTAGCCAACTTCCTGCGCGTGAAGAGAAAGAAAGTGCACGCGAATATATAGCAGTGTGGTCTTCTGGCTCTCATGCATGCATATGTGTCATGGGTGTCCTTCTAGTGTTGACCGTGATAGAATAGCTACTAAATAAACCATCACTTGGTATTTGTTGACGTCGTTCCTAGAAGTATGACCACACTGTTCGTTTCCCTCATATAGTTTCATGTCAATCCCAAAATAATTAGTGCATAGTTATTCAGTGTTTACTATCACATTGTGACATACTACCTCGGTTCCAAAATATAAGACGTTTTAGCTTTTCTAGATGCATTTCTTTTGCTATGCGTCTAGTTATACACTATATCTAGATACAAGATAAAATGTATCTAGAAAAGTCGAACGTCTTATAATTTGGAATATATAAGGGAATATTATTTATGTGTTATAGAAAAGGCTATCGTGTCATTTGAGTTTAGCAAAAAGATTTGTTATCCAGGTTTTTTGAGATTACACAGTTTAACGCAGACGCTCAACACGCACGCGCACACTCACCCCTATGAACACACGTCACGCAAACCCTACCCCCTATGAGCACCTTCGAATGGCCGAGCGGCAAATCTTGAAGTTCGAAGTCACCACTGGCGCCTCGCTATCGATGGGGACGTCGCCTACCACTTAATGCATAGCGCCGGAAAAATCCCCGAAATAAATCCAGGATAAAGTGTCGCACCTGTGATTTGAACCCCGGGTGGGAGCCCCCCTAACCAATGGCCTTTACCATTCAGCCATGAGCCCCTTGACTGTTATCCAGGTTGCTTACCACTAATTTGGCGTGGTTTGTAATCTTTACTGCAAGGGCTCTCTTGTATTTGAAGTGTCGTGTGACTCTCTTTCTCTTAAAGAAAAACATGCTTAGACTAAAAAAGGATTTGTTACCGATGCAGCTAGACCTTTGCCTTTACATTGAAAAAAACGGATAATTTAGATCAACTCCAACAGTAGCACCTAAATCAGGACCCTCATTTGGGTGCTCACCCCATTGGCCTAAATCATTTATGCTTCCACTCTAGCGGTTGTAACCAAATGAAGGCCCCAAATTCCTTCCGATAGCCACGGACACATTGCACCCGCCTGTCGGTGTAACTCTCCTTCCCTCTTTCTCTTCTCATTTTTCTTTGTGATCTGTGGAGGTGTCCGCCCGGAGGAGGGGATCCAACCATCGAGACCGCCTTCACGGATCCACATGCCGCCGAGCCGGTCATCCCTATCCTCCACGAGTTTGGAGCTCGGGTTCGTGGGAGCGAGGGAGGAAGATTCACTAGAGATGGAGGAGCCATGCGAGCCGGGGCGTGTGCGGGTGAGGGGAGATCGTTGGAGGCGGAAGAGCTGCCCGAACTCACACGTGTGTGTGGGGGGGGGGAGATCTGCGGCATGGAAAAGTCACCCGAGCTCGCATGGGGATCGAGGGCGATACCCCGGGGAAGGAGGAGTTGCTTGAGCTCAGCAACATCGATGCATCATGTGTGGACCTTGTCCTTGTCGTCGTCGGGACATGGGGCGCGGGTCTGATCCATGCGAAAACCCTTGTGGGTGCGCGCAAGTGAAGAATGGCAACACGAGCGGTTCGGGAAGGGGAGTGCCCCTAGTAAAACATAGGTGTGCAAGTGAAAAAAAATGCCGGTGACGATTTGAGCGCTCACCCAAATTTGGGTGCTCTAGTAGAAGCCCGTTGGAGCTATGTTGTTGGTTTTTGGCTTAGGTGCCCATATTAGCTATGGGTATCAAGTACCGACCCTTCGTGAGCTGCTCTTTGGTATACTTGGTCTAGAAAAAATTAGTAAGAAAATTCTAATGTAGCGGCCGCCGCGGAGCTGGCCGGCGGCGGGGGCCGCGTGATCGGCCGGGGCGGCGGCGGCGGGCGCCTTTGTCCGTGGAGTGGCGGCGCTGGAGCCGTGGCCGGCGGGACGCCGACGTCTTCGTTTCGCGTGGGGTCGGAGTCGCAAGTCGGCCGGTGATGTGGCGGCGTCGGCGAGAGTCGAGGCGGGGCGGCGGGTTCCTTCACCGTCGCCCTCTCTCCCTCTCTCCGTGGCGATGCCGATGGGATCCGACGCCATGGCGGCGGATCCGGTTGGTTGGCCATGATGGGGCGGTGGTCCGGGGCACCTGGACTTGGGGGCGGCGGCCATGGTCGGCGTGCTCACGCACCTACCGGCAGCCATAGCTGCCAAAGTTGGAGGCGTGTGCATCGTGGTGGTGCCCTTGCCTGGTGGTGTTTTTGTCTTTCGGCGAGGGCGATCCGTCCCACGGCCGTCGGATCGACGAAGCGGGGCGGTGGTTGTCACGCCCACTTCTTAATGGGACTTTTAATCTCGCGTATTGGCGCGGGATCACGCTACCAATATGTTACCGAGTCACGATGGAAATCAGTTATAGATGAACTATTCGAGCATATATTGACATAGGATAGATGTACTTACAGCGGTGTTGAAGACACCACTCTGGATTATATTGATCAGAGTAGCCAACTGTGAAGCAGTGGTTTATCTGTGACGGGTCTGCTAGAGGGCTAGACCGTCTGGGCACAACTCCATGTTCCACAGGCAACTTGAGCGCGGATGGAATTCCTGGACTTCTACGTCTTTCTCCTAAGCAACGTCTTGTAAACTTCTACGTCGTGGGTCTCCTACTTCGACAGCGACCTTACCTTCGGATATGCCGATATCTGTAAAAATAGAGGGGTGAGTACAAAGCGTACTCGGCAAGTCCCAACCGGGGGTTGTAATTATTAAGGGTTTGGGCCCTAGCAGAGTCTCTAAAACTGCTCTCGCTAGTTCCCGGTTTATCTCATGTCATCACCGCTGTCATGACACCACATGTTAGTCATCATCAAAATGTATATCTAATCATAGATGTTCGTCCTAGCACTTGCCCATTCCAAGGACGTGGCTATTCGAATAGATTCAATTAACTCTGCGAGAGGTTGTACACTTTTCCCCACACGATAGACACCGCCCTTACCACCGCGACTTGGCTTAGAGCGAGGCCTAACGAGATCCGTACCCGCTTGGGTGCTACCCTAGGTATATTGGTATAATCTTCACCACGACTTCTCAGGGGTTGGAAGGACAACACGCCACCCTAAGATGACGCATCACCCTAGACAATATGGTGATACCAAATCACCCACGGCTTTTGCAGTAATACCTAATTACCCAACCTATACTGTCAACACCACTCTCAATCTCAAATCATCAATATGTGCCTCTAGCACCGCTACACCGCGCCAAACACTTCCGTGGAAGACCACTCAAAGATCCACGCCAACCGAACATGGGGCCACTCTCCCCACATCCGCTCCCAATAGGTCGTTTGCACCCGCTCCGGCCACCTTGGATCCCAATTATACCTCAACCCAACGGGGTGTGAATCAAGCCGCCCCATAAACGGCGTGTGGTCATGCGTAACATTATACTAGGTAGAAGGTCTATGAACCGGTCCTTAGGGGAGGCGAGTATCTCTCCGCAGGAACCCCTCGCGGCGATTCCCGACGTGGTATTTAGGCTCTACCAGACTACCACTACTCACCTCTTTTGTTGGTTAGGGTTCATTAGGCATTCTCATGTTTCTCTTGATCACAACGTATGAGCGTAGATAACGTGGATGATTACGTCATCCGGCTTAGCTCCATAGCTACGTTATCAGGCTCACACCACTATTTACTAATCCGATTTATTATTATCATCATCATTATATCATCATATTAAGGTCATGATTAAGGGGGTAAGGACTTGCCTGGGAGGTTCTTACGAATCGGCACGGCGTCGAACGTCTCTAGCTTCACTTCGGACGGAAGCTCCTAATCGGGTCGTCGAATCTACCTTACGTCTGGCGATAAACCCTAGCTTGAACTAGAACATATAAAACAAACATAGAACATTATGGTGGCAATGGGTTAGATGCATAGTGCTAGATTTTAGATGAATTATGGAAGTCGTTTCACGCGAAACGGAGTTAAATTGCATGAGTTATGGATTTTATAATATTAATCCCTAATTAAATCATTAGGGTAATATTATAATATAATTTTATCATGTAATAAAATTGGAACTAATTACATGATAAAATTCTATAAATTAAATAATGAATTTACAAATTTTCTAGAAATTTTTCGACACGGAAAGTCTACTTATAAACATCATTGTACAAATACGGGTAGTCAGTAGCAATTTACAATGTGTACACGTAAAAACATCCATACACGTGGGTGCCACGTGGGTCCACGTGGACGCCCGCGTGGCTGCCACGTGGGCGCCACGTGTGTGACGGGATGCCCTAACCGTCGTGGACGGTTGGGATAACAGGGCGGTGTCGTGGCGGCTTCCTATTGGTGGAATCCTTGGCGGCGTCTTGGCGCCCGAACGGCGTCGCGGCGTTTCCGTCCGCCCGCGTCCGTCGCGGCGGCGTCTTGCCGGAGAGTCGCCGGAGTGGCCCATCTTTGCTCCGGCTCGCCGTGGAGGGTCCCCAGGACTCCTCGCCGCCCGCCGGGTCGAGGTGGATCTCGGTAGCGATGGGGCGATGCTCCGGTCATGGTTGCGGTGGCACCGGCGGAGCTCCCCGACGGCGATGCTCGGCGGCCGCCTGGCCTACGAGGGGCAATATCCAAGGGAAAACGAAGGAGTGGAGCATCGGGAAACTTATCGACCGACCGACACAGCCCAAGATGATCCCTTCGCCGGGAACGCCTAACCCTAGCTCGCGGCGGCGGCGGCGCTCGGGTTGGGAAAAATGGCGCACGGCGATGAAGAGTGAGGGAAGAGGGAGACCGGGGCGCGCACTGCGTGTTCTGGCCCTAGGCGGAGCTTGCCAAGTTGAGGGCGAGCCCGATTGATGGCCGAGGGGGTCTATTTATAGGCGCGGCGCGCGCGCGCCCATGGCCGGAGATATTTTCTCCGCGGGCGGCGATCTTTTCCGCAACCTTCCCTGTATCGTGGACCGGGGATCGGTGCTCCATGAGCCGGGACGCTACTGCGGCTCGCCTCGAGCGTGAGTCGGGTCGTCGGGTCGCGTCGTCCACAGCGGCGACTGTTGCCCGCCATGGCGGAAGCTGCCGTGTCCGGCTCGCGTCGCCATCGTGTCATTTGACTCGGCGCCCGTGCGTCTAGATGCTCTAGGGCGCGTTGCGCCGCGTGGTGCTCGTGTCCGGCCGGCGGGCCGGCTCGTCGCCTTGTCACATCTCCTACAGCTCACGCTTCGTCCGCTTGCCGACTTCCCCGTGGGGTTTGACGCGGCAGCAGGCGAAGTCTTGGCTGGCTCCGGTGTCGCGTAGGGCGGCGTGGATGGTGGCGCTCCCCGTGCTCTCATCACGCGGCGGCCATGGCGATGACGGGGCGGGGAGCAGCGGCTCGTGCGGCGCTGTGCCGCCGTCCTCGTCTCCAGGGCGAAGATGGAGGAAGACGACGACCGCGGGTCCCATCCGTCGGCGTGAGAGAGAAGGGAGGCCGAGCGGGCTTCGTCGCCTAGCTGCTGGGCCGTCGCTGTTGGGCCGGCCCGTTCGCGCGCGTGGGGAAAGAGGGGAAGGGAAGGGAGGAAGGGAGGCCGGCTGGGCCGGGCCAGAGAGGAGAGAAGGGGAGGAATGGAGCCCGTGACTCCTTTTCTATTTCCCTTCCTTTTCTTCATTTCTCCTTCTTATTTCTTTTCCCTACTTAATGTGTGACATCCATATATATTCATGTGATAAACATTTATATAAGTACAAGTATATTTCCATGATTTATATTCATGAAAATATTTATCAATTTGTACTTATATAAATAATTACATATATAGGTGCACACACTTTATTTCTCAATTCTATGATTTCATGTGTGACATATATTTTACAAATATTCTCACAAGCACACTTATATTCCCATGACTTTTATTGTCGAGAATAATTATTTATTGTGCTCATAAAAATATTTATATATATTTTCGGTACACACTCGTTTCGGTATTTTATTCCCGAGAGAAAATTGTAAATCACTTCTCATGCGATATTATTCTTCCATAAATAAAACCTAGATCTTACCTTGCATCCTCGGTCACCATAAAAAGCTCGACAAGCAACAAACAAGGAAACCTAATTTTCTATATGATGGGATTTTGAAATGCGGGTTTTCGAAAACAGGTTTCGGTTTAGCGGAAATTAAATCAAGTTTTAGTTGTAATTAGAAAAGTTCAAATTTTTAGTAAATTTTAAAATGATGCAAAACACGGGTGTTACAAAGGGTGGAGTCTTCGGAGGCAGTGGTTTGGAGGCGAGGCGGACGACGCGGCGGTGGCAGTGGAGCGCAGGGCGTTGGGCGGAGGAGGCGAAGAGTGGTTCGACGGTGACGTCCACTGTCGGGCCTTTTTCTTCTCATGGTGGCGCAGCCGGCCGTCCATGCCTGGGCGTTGGAGAACCCAGTGCGGGCTGATCCGGCGACACCAGGACGATGGGCGTCGCAGTGCGTCGACCATGGTGGGGTGATTTCGGACGGCGGCGACAGAGAAGTGAAGTGGTTGGCCGTATTGGGGATGCGTGATTCGGCGTCAAGGCGTTCGGATCGGAACCCCGGTGGCCGGCCATGTGGCTTCCACAGCGTTTGTCAAGGTGGAGGAGTTGTGGAAAGGGACGGCGAGGTTGGCAGTGGACGTCGGCATTCGCTCCAGATCGGTTCCGGCGATAGTGCACGTCGCTGGTGTTTGGCATAACCGCATGGCCCCAGGGGACATGGCATTGGCCGCTCACTGTTTTCGATGGCGGTGACGCCTGAGGGCGCCACTTTCCTCGCTGGAGGCGCCGTCTTTTCTTCAAGAGGATCTCTACGGGTGAAAACCAACACCGGTTGGGTGGGCGGCGATGGCGTCTATGGATGGCATTTTCTCGTTGGAGACGTCGTTTGTGGAAGATCCCTTGGGTGTCGGCTGGCGCCGACATCAAGGTGGCGGTTCATCGCACACGTTTACGGGGCCTTATGTTGTTGCCAAGATCCGGAGTCTCCAATGGTGGAAGGGTTACCGTTGTTTTCTTTTAGGTGCACCGGTGTTTTTCGGGTGACTTTGTTTTACCCAGAAACACCGTCTTTCGGTTGTAATTTTGTTGGCCTGATGCATCCTCGGATGACTGAAGCCGGAAATATAATTTCCTTTATCTAAAAAAACTGTGAATTTACGACATGTGTCCATGTGTGCTCACTCATTCGTAGGAATATATAGATATGTAATATTCTTGTCCTTTGCTTCGTATTACCATTGACAAAAATTCTCAATTTTGCTAGTAATAACAGAAAGAGGATGATCAACATTTTTTTTTAACTAACCTCTCTCGGTGTGCCGCCATGGTTCATGTGCGGGGGCCAAAGGCCTGTAGATACCTCCACAACGCACATATACAGGCGGGGCAGGTGGGTGTGGGTCCTGGTTTCACCGTGCGGGATAGAAACGGGTGTGTGCCACGGCGGGATGGAGAGTGCAAGATCGATGTGAATGCATGACGGGTGTGTGGGAGGTGCATCCGGACGGGATGGAGCCTAGTTCCGGACGTCCGGGCACTAGTGGGACTGATTCTTTTAAGAACCAGCGACAAAGTATGTATTAATAGAGAAGTTTGAGAGGTTCATCGAGAATTGTTGGTGAGAGTTTTTTCTTTCCATGTTTATTGAAAAGGTTGCAAAACCAGATCTTTGGAATTAATTTTATTAGAGATGCTCTAATATATATTCTAAATTGGAAGACAAACCAAAATTGAATTTGAGAACCTGTGTTCGTCCAATGAGGATTCAATAGTCCAGGGCCTATTTCGAACGCGTGACTCGACTTTCACAAGACATTACAACGGAACATTCGAATTTCACAAGACATTAAGGAAAAGGAACAGGAAACAAAGATGCTTGTGACGAGAACAAAGCATTCACCCAAATAGACATCAACTAATTTTGCTCAAAAAAAAGGTAGACATCAACTAATTTAACTCTACAAAATTATGTCAACTCTTACCTCAATTAATTGAGGTAAATTACTAGTAATATTACTAGGGCATCCATCCTTTCTACCAATATGCTGCAGAGCTAAATCAGATCAAGCTACTCTCCCTCAGGAAAAAAAAAAAAAAAAGCTACTCTCCCCTTGTGCTAATGCACATCCTTTACACGCCCTTTCAATATCCCGAATAGGCCAGCAAACCAACACCCTAGTGCTAATGCACATCCTTTACACGCCCTTTCAATATCCCGGGAATAGGCGGTGAGCAAGTTATTAACCGAATTGTGCCATTATTTAGCCGTTCCAGATGCTGCACTCGCACTCTTAGGTACCATCATGTTGTTCTCTTCCACATAACCGCATTTCTTTTAGGACAGACGAGTCATCATGAAGCTCAAATGGGGTGCTGCAATACAAATTAGAGAAGAATACAGCAAAAAAACTGAGTCGGTTATGCACAATTCTCTTTAGACATATTTCACTCACAGAGATATCACTGAAACAATGTTTATAATTATATTTTCTATATGGAATTTAGAATCCTGGCAGGTAATTCTTTGTCCAGTTTAGGCTAGTATTGCACACTTGCACGGTTGCACACCATTCTCATACAAAACAGACACACAAGGGCAAACAACAATTTCTACACTGAGAACCAAATAGTATTTGCATTGATACTATTTGCATCATTGCCAAAGAAAACATAAATAATAGTTTAGCATAATCTTCTGGTTATAATTAGAGGCTGTTCTGCATGCCACAAAATTATTCTAAGATACAGTCAACAGATAAAGCAAATAATGTTCTTCACGTTGACCAATAATGAACACAATGGTTCCCCATTGCACAATTTGTATACCCCCTTGACAACAAGCATATAAATGAGATATAAACATGAGACGTTCCTACCAGCAAACTTTCAAACTAAAGATCAAACAAAGTAAGATCCAGATTAATTTGACAAAGAAAGTAGCATTCACAGTCTCACCTATTGAAGTCAAAATCCATCAGATGCTCATCTTTTGATATTTCAACTTCTACGGTTGCATGAGGTCGGGTCTGCATGCAAAAGAATGAATATCTGACTTATAGCTCTAAACCATGCACAGTAGTAGAGTTCACTTTCATTTGGTGGAGTACGTACAAATGGAACAGAACATAAATACATATTCACCTGGAATAGGACAAATGGCAAAGCCACTTCACCAGAAGGTGTGTTTCCTGAACCATACAATTGCTTATTTCGTTGAACCAGGTTTTGTAGACCTACATACTTGACATGCCATAAAAAACGGCCCACAGATATGAAAAACCACAAATTGGTACGTGAAATGTAAGAAATAGCAAAAGCATAAAAATATAAACAAATAAATATTACAAACATTTTCCATGAACCAATACTGTGACAACTAACAAACAAGGTTAAGAATGATGATGGCACACCAGGTTTTCAGTAAAATTAGAGTGGAATTGTGCCCTTTTTTCGGTACACTGCTAGGGCCATTGGTTTCACAAGAACTAGCTAGTCGAGGAGCCAACCTGCTACAGCTTATTGAATGTGACAACTTATGTGTTCTACAAATATAAACAAGCACAGAAGCCAGAGTGGTGGACCTTGATATGGTAGATGTTGTGGACAACATATGCCAATAAAGACACTTGAGTTACACTAAATGTGCAGCATAATAGACAACTATGCTTCTATGTAATAAAAATGAAAATATTTGAATAAAGGATGCACATAAAAGTACGTATGTGTTTGTTTTTCACTGAGACTTTAGTTGTGGTAAATACCATCAGTTCTTTTTCTCTAAGAGCTGTGCCATGTTACAAATGTATGACGAAGACGTGGGAAGAGGAAACTGCTGTCATATACTTACTCGGTCTTGTAGCTCCTCTGCGTCAGCACTTTTCTCGTCAATCCTACTTTTCAGTCCGACAAGCTTCGTCTGTAAAAAAAAAGGATAAACTATAGTGGATAAAAATAGCATAAGGAAATCAAATGCCAAAATGCATTGTTAAGACTTAGAGTGAAAAGAACCTTCAATTCTTCGGTATCACTTATAATAGTCTGCGGCATGCCCTTCCAGTGGATCTCGTTTTTATCTTTACATATAATTTTCCATAGCCATCAGAACATTGAAAGCATCATATACTCTTCGTCGTATATTATTCTCATGAGATTGTTGCTGCATGTTAACATACAGTGAGGAACGGCCACGTATCAAATTACATAAATAAATTCATGTCAAGGAGAAGCCACATTTCTTACTGCATTAGGGTTATCAGGATCTGGTGCCCCGATAAACTCAGCCGTAAGTTCATCTGACACCTGTCAAAATTCCAAAATGTAGTATCTCTAGAGACAGTACCGAACCAACAGGATTTTTATTCAAAAAAGACAAAAAAATATGTAGATAAAACGTAGTAATGCACTAATATTCTCATTTTGAAAGCAAAAATAATGTTACAGGACCATTGGGGCCAGCATGGATATGAAGCAATCTAGTCAATGATCAACCCGTTATTTTTTTAAAAAAATAAGGAGAATAGAGAATTACATGCGCAAGCAGTGCAGACAACCTCTCAGGTTTGGCAGATTGTCAAGCTGGGCATGGAGGACTAAGCAGACTACTCGCGTTCTAAAAACAACTGATGTGCATCATCTAGCTCTACTATCATGGGACCTCCATCATGTATGTCCCTAAACCCACTGCAAGCAGCTAGGGTCTTACCAAGCTCCATCAACCGCTACTTTTGTCCTTCATATATAATGCCATCAAGTTTTTTCAAACACATAATGTCATCATGTTTAGTGTGTTTGTGTGCCTGATGCTAACTGCACAACCCTCTATGAACAATTGAGGGTAAAACCAGAGGATTAAGTGTAGCAGTTTGTATGCATGAACATATATGAACAAGACAGTTTAAGGATCAAATGGTCATTCCCAAGAAAGAAGGATCAAATGGCCATCTTCCTGGTTCATAACGTGACATTAGGTCCATCTAATCTTACTTCCTCTTTCAAATAGTGGATCAAATCTTCGTAGGTAGAGCATAGAAGAAGTACAAGCAAAGGAATAAAAAGAAACAATATCAGAATAAAAGCAAACCAATCTGATCTAGACTACACAATATTTGCATAACAAGAAGAATAAATTGGGATAATAGAATGAAAAGGCACTGACCGCTTTATATGTTGTTCTCCCTTTGCTTTTAACTTTCTCATAAACTGCGAAGGAACAAATGAAACAAGCATTAAGGCACCTATATGGTAATTTTCATTCACTGATTTATTGTACTGTACTCTTCACGTACTCTTCACCATTATGTACTCCCTCCGGGATGGTATTAGAAGTCGTTTTGAACAAGGTTTGGGTCAAACATCCGAATATAAATCATCAATAACTTTTAAGTTGTTGAGTTTATAAATATAAAAAATTATATGAGTAGATTTGTCTTAAAAATACTTTGATAAAAGTATACATATATCACATCTCCGTAAATATTTTTTTATAATAATAAGAGGTCAAAGTAGTGTTTTGGAGACCGTGTCGCTGTCCTAAAAGACTTCTAATACCATCCCGAGGGGAGTATCTATCCTAGCCAAGTGCCTAAATGTTTAGGTTTGCGCTATGCTCCTATCTTAACTTTCCAAAGATAACTGTCATATTGAAGTATAACAAGGAAGGAAAAAAATAGCCTCACTTTTCATACTATACTGGCGTAGTCCCGGGTTACCTTTCCCAGGCCCCACTTCCCGTGTGCATCTCCTTTTCTTCTCGCTGCAGTTTTATAATGCCCCAAAAGCTTAGATAACAAGTAGAAACTCCTGCTATGAATTTCCAACCTAGCTAAAGTAACTGTGTATGTATACAAAAGAGCCTGTGTGGTAGCAACATAAAAAGACAAGGCAAACCACATGAATAGTAGCAAAAATATATATTGTACATTGTCAACAGCTGCTAAGTTCAATTTATGCAGTATAGGTTTGTAGAAGAATAAATTTATGCAGTATAGGTTTGTAGAAGAATACAAGTCATATGTCCAGTATAACAGCTTGACATGGGCGCACATACTTCAAATAGACAACACATTGCATTGAGTCCGCCATTTGAAAAGTTCATCTTATCTAGAAATGCTGACATTATTAGAAGCCAAACCTACAAGACGTGAGCTAGTACATGATTTGCAGTAAAATCACGCTTGCAGGCATGAAAATGGCCACAGATCGCAGACCCTTCGCCAAGCATGCCCGTCCAAATAACAACAGCTAACAGTTGGTCGTGACACACAGATTAGTAGATTACTACACAGAATTAGCAACACCCCCACAGTATTATGTACGTTTCCTGTATCTCCGGGACAACCTTTCTCATGGTGGACACGCTGTAATTGTGAATCATATCGATGCCTATCTCCAAACATAACCGCGCAACCCACAAAGCACACCATAGTTGGAATAACGGGCAAATACAGCTGCACAGACTAGCATTCGCGCTTCACGTGCACGGAACCTACCCATAATAATATACACAAGTTTCCACAAACCAACCTCGTAGGAGGCTGCGACGACGGGCCGCTGATGTCGAGATTATTCAAGCGGCCGAACGTGCAGTCGCTGGCCGGCGTGAACGCCGCCGCGGGCGCGGCCCCGAAGTGCGCGGCGCCGCCAGAGACCGGCGGCGGCGTGGCGTGGACGTCCAGGCCCCTGCTTGCGGCAGCGGCGGGGGCGCTTGGTGGCCTGGGCACCGCGATGGCCTTCACCGACCGGGTTGTGCGCCGCGCCGGAGACCATGGCCGCACGGCGATCGCGCGAATCGGAACCACAGAATCGGGATGGGAGGGAGCGAGACTGTGAGCGCAGTGCGCCGGTGCTGGAGAAGACGGAGACAGCAAGCGCCGAGCGGAGGAAGGAAGAGAAGTGGAGGAGGAGTCAGCCGGGCAAAATGGAGGGAGAGACGGAAATCGTGGAGAGCCACCTCTAGTATCTAGGCGAAATGGAGCGGAGGAAGGAAGAGAAGTGGAGGAGGAGTCAGCCTGGCCTCGAATTATCTAGGCGGTTGCGCATGGATGGATCCTGACGAGGCGGCGGTGGAATTGGGCAACGCAACCGCCACCGCGCCGTGGCAGGCTGCGGCATTTCGACATGCAGGCCGCGAACGCGCCCACCAACAGCAGCTTGGCCCAGCCCACATAAACACGGAGAGCTGATCGCGGTGGACCTAGTCGTCTCCGTGATTTTCCTTGTATGCTAGGCATGCCGTGTAGGGCCAGGTCAACCACATGCGCGCGGGCCAGCGATGGAGCGAGCAGTGTGGCATAGAGGATTTTTTTAATAACCCTTTTTTTGAAACAAATTCCAAAATTGACCTGGGTCAAACATAAATTCTAAATCTAACCTGTTTGGCCACGCCATGAGCCAACGCTGCGGATTTTCAATACTTGTCGCTACCCTGCATGATGGCGCGCCGAGGCGGCCCACGTAGCCGCAGTGCATGCAGTCCACACCGACGTTTACCGCCGCTTTTGACGCGCCCAGCAGATCGTACGCCGCAGATCGAAGGCGACTATGTCGCGCCCAAAATCAAGGCGCGATAGAGGCGTAATACCAGGAGGGCCTCGTTTTCTTTCGTCTTCCTCCAAAGTAAGCCACCGCCGCCTCTCTGTCACCTCGCCCCTGCCGCCTCTCCACACGCGCCGAAGGAACACCGCCGGAGGAGGAGCCGCCACCCCCATCCTTCGCCTTTGTCGGAGGAGGAGCCCCCACCGCCGCCCACATCCCTTTTCCCTATGCGCCTTCTGTTCAGCCGTTTTTTTTTCTTCAACACCTCATGCCTCCGTTTGCACTCGGTAGTGAACTCCTTCCGACTTTGCAGGATACTCTTCCGAGGCGGACTGATCTCAAGTGTCGATCCACCGCTCAAAATCACGAGAGCGTGGAGGGTCTACAAAACCAATCGTTACAAAGAAAATATATAATATGAAAACACAAATGAAAAACAATATACTCACAAACATTCGAGAGCGGCGTTGTTGCTCCGTAGGCTCCCATCGAAAATTGGCACACATTCAATACCTCTGATAGGTTTCTTCATCTTCAGAAATGTCTACTTTGCAAGGATCACCACAAAAGCACATGGGAACTGGAACACCCTTTGGGAGAGGCTTAGGGACATAGGGATCTTCTGGCATACGATCATAGGTACCTCTGAAAATTTAAATTTATTTCAAATCCACCAAACACTAGGGTCACACATTGGATGCATAACGAAAAAAATTACTAATATAAGAACACACAATACTAACTAGCTTTCTTATTCTAGTGTTAAAATTTGTTTCAATTACAACGTCAAACTAGGGTTACAAATTTACCGAATAAAACTATGGTTGCCTCAAAATTCAAGACTAGGGTTGCAAAATAACATGAAAATTATCTAAATTCAAGATATGGCTTTCAACTTGCTAGTGTTATCGATTGCTTACCCACAAATTTAAAAGAACTCTAGATAAATTGTGAGAGTTAGGGGCTTTACCTAGCCTTTTACCACGCCTCGATCCTCCTACGTTGGGGAAGGAGGGGACGGGTGGGGAGAGGGGTGGCACCGCTGCCGCGGGCGCGGAGTGGAAGATGGAGTCGCCGGTGGGCGGCGATCGGCAGGTGGCGACGCCCGAACAGAGAGAGAACGGAGAAAGAAATGAGACAAAAACGGTTCGGGCAAATGCGTCTTGCATAGCCAATCGCTAAGCGCCACAGATCATGGCGCGAGCAGCCGCGCCAGTGATTCAAAGGCTTGCCGTCGGGGGCCGCCGCCGCGCCATGATCCGTGGCGCGATAGGGCGGCCACGTTAGCCGTGGTCCGCGATGCAACGGGCCACGTGGGCGCATCACACGCGCCATCATGCGGGGCGACGGTATTGAAAACCACGCTACCGCTCATGGCGCGGCCAAACGGGTTAGATTTGGAATTTATGTTTGACCCGGTCAATTTTGGAATTTGTTTGAAAAAGGGCTAAAATTTAAAAAAAAATCCCATAGAGCCGGAAGGGATTTTCTTTTTTCCTGCGCCCGTAGTCATGGATCACAGGGTGGTTTAGTGCTACCGATTTATAATCCCTATGTTTTAGTTGTAAGATAAAGAGTAGAAGATACAACATGGTTGGTTGGATCATTAGGGCGACTCCAAAAAACTAGCCAAATGGCCCTCCAAGCTAAAATTTGGCTGCTGAACACTAAAATAGTTGTCCAACAAAGCTAGCTATCAACCCGCCAAGCCATCCGCTCTTCAAATTGGTCTCTTCCCTAGCCAAATTTAGCTAGCCACACTAGAAGATGAGAAATGGAGAGTTTGTTGGAGTGAGATGTTTAATATAGAATGTAATCTTTATGAAGAGACAAACAAAGACTCAAATAGAGAGTAAAAATAGAGAGTCTATTGGAGCCAACACTACTACCTAAAACTGACTACCTATTTCTCTATTTAGGTAGCCACCAATTTTTCGCAGACAGTTATATTGTGCTTGTAACTCCAACAATGACACCTAAATTTGTTTAGCAGTCCATGACATGTGGTCCCCATGTTTCATCCTCTTGGAAGTTCCTCTCCCCACATCACAATGGGTGTTGTGGAGGAGGTCGCCGGGCCGCAATAGAGGAGGGAGCACCGCCGAGAAAGCCTACACTTTGACCGGGCGGGGAGCGCCGGCCCAGGAGGCCTGTGGTTGGGGAGCTGCCTCAAGGCCGGTGTTGGGGCTGTCCCGCAATGCACGCACCGAAGGGGTGGCCGCCTTGAGGAGGGAGCGTTGCTGGGAGGGGCGCCCGCGCGGGCCGCCCCTGCCCAAAGGCGCTGGAGAAGCCTACATTGGGGCCGAGCACCGTCGGGTGGCCAGCTGCCGCCCTCAAGGACGAGGATCGCCATCGTGGACCAAGGCCACCGCGTCGTCCATCGGGGTTGGCCCGCCACCCCCGCTTCTACGAGATGGTCAAGGACAACCCACACCGGCGATGGTAGAGTGAGGGTGTAATGTAGGGGGTGGAGCTCCTCCTTTCTTCGCCCGGCCGAAGCTCCACGATTGCGGGCGGATCCAGCCAGTAGCCTCATCCGCCTCGGCGCGGCCATGGGCGGTGCTCCTCGGCGTTGGCGCAGCCACGGGATGCGCTCCTCCTAGCATTGGCGCTCCTCCGCTCGCCGGCGCGCAGCATCGGTGAGGCCGGCCGGCGGTCCTAACCGCATCCGCCTTGACCGTCGGGCCCCTCCTCAAGGTCCCAAACTCCCGGCCGACGCGCAGCCACGGCGGACCGCCTCGCGTGGCCTCCTCCCCGGGTCCCCTCGCGGCGAAGAGCACCTCGACGTGGCCTGCGCCCCGGATGTGGAGGTCCCAAGCATGGCGGAGGTCCCATGCTACCCGACTTGGCGGCCATCATCCACAGGGCGGCGTGCCTTTCTCCCAACGCAAGCCCTAGTGAACAAGAGGGAGAGGATGGCAACATGGCCCCACATGTCATTCACTCAGCAAATGAATTTAGGTTGGCTGGTTTAGGTAGTGCTTTAAGGAATCGAAGCAAAATTTAGGTAGTATAAAAGTTGGTAGCGACCTAAACAAAGATTTAGGTAGTCATGTTTAGGTACACTGCTGGAGATGCTCTAAGATATCAGATTTGTTTATATTATTGAAATTGTGTCAAGTATTGTTTACTTGAGGAAAAGAATCACTAATACCGAAGCTAGCAGTAGTATCATTGGACTTAATATTAGTAGGTAATAATGTAATTTTCTACCGTGCACAAACAAAAAAGGTGTGATGATCAATGCAACCATGAGGTGAAAAACCAAGAGAATGATCGCCATCAAGCATGTCAAATGTCAAATGACGCAAGAGAGGCATAGAAATTGCCGACATTTTGCTGCTAGAAAGATCTATATTAAGCGACACAAGCTCCATACTAGATCTCAGGCACTCACCAAGAGAACAAATACCAAATACTATGGCTGACGCTAGACTAGTGGTTGTGTTTGGCCTGGCCTTGCAGATCCTGCGCTTCGCCTCTCACGAGGTCGCTGCTGCAACTAGCAGCTGCCATCCCAGTGGCTTCCTTCGTGGCAAGGGGAGAACTCTGCTCCAAAGTGGACAGCTGCTGCGTCGCAGGCAAGCGCTATCCGCAGTTCAAATGCTCGCCGCCGGTGTCAGACAAGACACCAGCTATCATGACTTTCACCAGCTTCGACAACGGAGAAGACGGGACGGTGATCAGGCAGACATCCTGCGACCAGCGCTTTCACCAAGACAAAGAGCTGCTCGTCATACTGTCCTCCGGGTGGCTGCGAATCGGCGGCACAAACCGCTGCAACATGAACATCAGTATCAGTGCGGCGAACGGGAGGTCTGTCCTGGCCAAGGTCGTCGACGAATGCGACTCGGTTAACGGCTGCGACGCGGAGCACGAGTTTGGACCCCCGTGTCGCAACAACGTTCTGAATGCTTCGCCGGGAGTGTGGAAGGCTCTCAGGCTGAATGAAACCATTGGAGAGGTGAAGGTTACATGGTCTGATGTCTACTCTGATGTCTGAGATGGGCGACCGTGATGAGGCATGCCCTGCCATGCAGTGCAGTTCAGTTCAGTTCGCATGCTCTTGGTGGCACTTAAATTTTAAATAAATAGGGCATGCCTTGGGATATGCCATAGCTTCTCAAAACTATACATTATGATCCTTTTTTACTGCTGCAAATCCATAAGCCGATAAGTGGAGTATGTCTTATGACCTTAATTGTGTTGAGAAAAAGTCCTCCCTTTTTTTTCTTTTAATATTCTATAAGCAGCTCAAATATAGTTGAACAAAGACATCAAGAGTACACGACTATATCATCTGTAGCATATTTCAGTTCAAGAACAAGTCTAGATATAACCCTCATGTTTCTCGATCAGTTAGTACTCTGCTTCAAGAAAACTAGACAGATCACTGAACAAGTTCATCAGGGCAGTCATCGTGGACTGCTGACTACTGATTGCTGCAACCAGTCTCGCATCTACAAAAAAAACTCCTGTTTTCGAACCTGATGAAACTCAAATGAACATGAGCAGAGAAAAATCGAACCAGCAAACTGTCCACTGACGAAGAAATATTGAGAGGTAGAGTTTTCAGTGGTTCGGTTTTCCTATAGCAGAGACAGGCTCAGCACCAGGATAATTAGTACGGGAGTGATTAGTAGGATCACTAATTAGTAATTAGTAGGATCGACTACACTTCAACTCCATTGCTGGCGAGCTTCATGATCGGCAGGGGCACCTCATGCTGGATTAAACTCCCGAGCTTCGTCGATGCAGAACAGAAGCCCAAATACTTCGATGAACACTACCCAAACCACTTCCAAGACTCCGATGACTCCGAAAACTGCAAGGACGAGCACCATCGTCATCGCCCCAATTTCCTGTTTCCATGGACAAGAAACAGACCGAGACCCGAGAGAAGAGGAAGAGATCGAGAACAAGTGAGCTGCTCACCGTAGCTCTCCCACCGCGGCATTGGAGGGATCAACGGGACGCGCAGGTAGCAGGAGTAGCCGACGACCACCACCGCGTCGCGGTGGACCAACGACAGCTTCCTCGACCTCCCCAGCCTTCCTTCAGCGCCGGAACAAGTTTTGCCGACTCGTTCAGGCACCGGGAGCAGTCCGCCGCGGTGCGGTTGGCCAGGCACTGGCTGCCCAGCGCCGCCGTCGGCGTGTCGTCGTCGTCGTAGAACCAGCTGCGCCACGCGTCTTCGCGGGCCGTGGACGCGTTGGTGTCCGCGTACCAGAGGAAACAGCCGGCGCGCCACACGGCCCCGCGGCGTCCGTGGCATTCGTTGGCGACGTCCTGGGCGGCGGCGGACAGGCATTCCAGGCAGTCGTCAGTGGAGGAGCCGCCAAGCGCGCCCAAAACCAAAGCAGAGCGCTCGCGCAAAGGCGCAGTCGCCGCCGCCGGACTGCGCGGCGGCGAAGCCCGTGGGCATGGCCGCGGCGGGCACCGGGAGCGCGGCGAGGAGCGACAGCACGTTGGCGCGGAACGCGCTGAGGTTGCTAGAGCTTGAGGACGCCGCGGGGGACGACGGAGCGCAGTCGAGGAGAGGCGCGATGTGGCTGCTCGTGCCTTTCGGCTCCAGCTTCAACGCGATCCCTGGTCCCGCCGCGGCTATCGCGAGGACGAGGAGGATCAGCAGCGAGGGAACGAACTCCATCTTCGACGCCGCGATGAACACGGTGGCGGTGGCGGTGGTTTATGTCAGCTGCGACGGCGAGCACAGGTGCTTGACAGAATAGAAGCTTGATCAAGAATGCATCGCAAGGAATCGGGTGCTGGGCCAGACAGGACGGCTCGTAGTTGTGTTGACCGCCACTCCGCCAGTGTTCTCATGCATCCGTCGCGATCGCGACTCGCGACAACCATCCTGCAACCTTGTTGGCAAAGGCAATCGATTCATCATCGAACTGAAAGAAGGTCGGGCAGCCCGCGTCCTTACGAGTCTTGGTTGTTGGGCATTCGCCGCGTGGTGAGTGCGCGTGACCGGTGACCCCTACGGCTAGCTACCTATAGACATGGTAGGGTAAAGTAGAAGAGAGTGTCACCGGCGACCAGCAAATAGTTGATCTATTTCCATAACAAAAAAAAAAAACATGTAAGAGGAGGGCGTGGATCCAATAGCATAAAATAGTCATTTTCTTTATCAATCACCTCCACATCAACACAGTACGCTAGCAGGCGAACACGATCGTGTCGGTGCAGGCTAGCGCCCAGGGCAGGCTAGCTCAGCGGCCAAGGGCGACTAGGGCGAAGCGTGGCCGGGCGTGAGTGAGCAGGGCGGGCGCCGGGCGACGGCTGCATGGGCAAGCACGGTGGGCGAGCTCGCTGGCGTGGGCAAACGCCGGGCCGAGGGCGACCACGGCGAGCACACGATCGGCATGAGCAAATAGGGAGGGCGCGGGCGGACATATAAGCGAAGGTCCCGCAGACATGGCCATGGATGGCACGGCGAGGGGCTGTGCAACCAATGCCATAAACGCATGTCGTTTCTCCCCAACCCGAAATTGGTCAAGTTTCCTGCTTGCATCGGTGCGATCGTCGGCTTCGTTTCATGCAGGCAAAATGATTTCTTCCTCAACCTCTCCCTTTCTTCACTTTTCCTGTTTTTTCTTACGTGGAGGCCTCTTCAATACAGATGGAAACGACATATATATTAATTGGCGTTGGGACTGCCCTAAACAGATCGATGAAGCTAATTAAGCTTCATATCGAGGCCAGGCCATCGTCGCTTTCTTCCCACGTGCACCTAAGAATTAGGCATACTAGGCTTAATTTTAGCTACTTTTTAATTTAATTAGCTAATAAAATTTGTCCTAATACATCAGAGCTGGTAGACTATGGGCCTGTTTGGCAAGGCTCCTTAGGAGAGGTTTTTCACTTAGAGGAGCGGAGCCGTTTTGGAGAAGCTCGAAATTGGGGCTCCTCCAAAACGGCTCCGGCTCCTACCTTTTCACTAAAAAAAGGCTCCAAACGACTCCTCCTCCTCCTAGACCGTTTGGCGGGGCTACTCCGGAGGAGCCGGAGCCACGAAGAAGCTCTGCCAACCAGGCCCTATATTTTAGCTTTTTAAGAATCACACCGCACAACGCGCACGGCCACACACGCACGCACACACCTAGAAGGTGGTCCCATCGGCCATGCTCCTCCCCCGCCAAGATCGTGGTCCCGTCCGTTGTGCTCCTCCCCCGTCGAGCATGTGTTCCCACCACCCTGTCCCTCCCCAACCCATCCCCAAGACCGCAATCACACTTCTAAGTGCTAAGATGGAGTATGATTTTAGAGGAAATATATAACTAGTTGCGTAAATTTTCAAGATAAAACAAATTTTCTATGTTTATTAAGATTAAACCAAATTTTAGGATATTTAGTTGCATTATTTTTTTATTATGTAAAAATGATAAAATCTTGAAAAATTATTTTTATGAACTTTCCATTATTTTTTAAAAATATCTCTCTTCTAATTTACCTCCTTGAACTTTCTAATTAGTCGGGTCACACCCTCTAATGTGTGGCCAAGATGGAAAAAAAAAACACTATCAAGAGTAGCCAAGATACAAAAACAAATGATTTAAAAATTATAAAGGTTAAAAACTGGTTTTTGTAGTTTATAGGGACAAAAATCTGGCAATCACCATAGTTGGATGAAGATGAAATCAAATAATTTCCCGGAATTTAATGGAGCGCACTCTTAACTTTGCACTGCGCGTAGGCCATAATAACGACAAACGGCCTTTGGGTTTGCAAGTATCATTATATTGGGTACGGGCTTAGTTGGGCTGTACATTGTTACCTCAACTGGCGCTCTGATGATTTTCTCACAGCCCAGATGAGCTAATTAAGCTGTTCAATGAAGATGCACTGGCACTGTGTTGATTCTACACGTCCGTCCGACGCTCTGCCTATCTACAGAGTTCAAAAAAGGACTGACAAACCACTGAACAATCTCATCAGGGAAGGCATCGTGAACTCGTGTCGTGACTAATGTTTGGTGCTACAAGTTCCGCATAGATACATATAGATCAAAATCACACGAACATCAGAACATCCACGTTAAAATCGAACCAGCAAACTGTAGACGCTGAATAAGAAATATATTGAGAGGTAGAGCTTTCAGCCCTTTTTTGTATTTTCCTCTGGCAGCCAGGCTCAAGCACTGGGATATATATACAGTGTAATCAGTACTAGGATCCAACAGCATGCACTTCAATTCCATTGCTGGCATGGCAACCTGCATGATTTCGCAGCGGCCACCTGTCATGCAGCTGGATTAAACTGAATGGCTATGCGGATGCAAAACAGTATGCCGCCTATTTCGATGAGCAGTACCAGAACCACGTCAAAGACGGCTGCAGAGCGCAGATACAAAAAAGCCCCATCATCATCATCATCATCATCATCATCAGTTTCTAAGGAGATCGAGGAAACAAGATCCAGAAACAAGGGAAGAGATCCAACCGGTGAGCTCACCATATGTCATCCACCGCGTCGTTTCAGTTGCCGGGAACAACGGGACGCGCAGGTAGCATGAGTAGCCGACGACGACCACCGCGTCGCGGTGGAGCAACGACAGCTGCCTCCCTTCCCTCAGCGCTGGAACCACTTGCGCCGACTCGTCCAAGCACCGGGAGCACTCCGCCGCGGTGATGCCGTTGCCCACGCACGTCCCCAGCGCCACCGTTCGCGTGTCGTCCCTGTCGTCGTCGTCGTAGAACCAGCCGCGCCACGCGTCTTCGCGGGCCGTGGACGCGTTGGTGTCGGCGTACGAGAGGAAACAGCCGGCGCGCCAGACCGCCCCGCGGCGTCCGTGGCATCCGGCCGCGACGTCATAGGCGGCGGTGGACAGGCATTCCAGGCACGCGCCGGGGTCGGAGCCGAAGCAGAACGCCCGCGCGAAGGCACGGTGGTCGCCGAAGGCCACAGAGGACTGCGTGGCGGCGACGGAGAAGCCCGTGGGTGGGGTCGCGGCGGCGGCCGCCGGAAGCGCGCTGAGGAGCGCCAGGACGTTGCCGCGGAACGCGGTGAGGTCGTCGAGGATTCGCGGGAGGTGGGGCGGAGCGCAGTCGAGGAGAGGCGGGATGTGGGTGCTCGTTCCTGTCGGCTCCAGCTTCAACGCGATCCCTGGTTTGGCGGCCATCACGTGGACGAGGATGACGATGATGATCAGCGCGGAAACGACGGTGGGCTTGGGGCACTCCATCGATCTTCGATCCCGAACACGGTGGCGGTGGCTCAGCACTGGATGGTCAGTGTGTGATGAACTAGAGGTAGAATCTGGGAAGACTTAGAGGAAGAACTCCAGCTCGGATTTCAGTCAACAGAAGGCATTCGTTACAAGCCGTTCTCGGCGCTTAAAAAAAAGGCGACACAGCACCGATGAATTCCCTAACTTGGGTCCAATTCTGGGTCCACCAGTCAGACACATCCTTCCTCCCTGTTGCCGTGCTGGTTCTTTGATAGAGGTGGCAGTGCGTGGCAAGAGCCGGGTGGTGGTCGAGTGTGCCAAGACGACCCGTAGTTGGCAGCCAGTGCTCTTCTTCCATGTCGTCGCGACAGCCTTCGTGGCAAAGGGCAGCCGATTCATGGAACTGGAAAAATGTTAGGCAAACCCGTCTTTGATCTTCCATTCGTCTTGCACGGTTTGGTTGTTGGGCATGGGCATGTGCGCCGTGTGATGACTAGTGAGCCCTACGGCTACCTCTACGGCTTGTATATCTTACCTATATATATTGGCGGCAAACCGTATGCGTCCTCCATCAATTTGTGCCTGCCTCTTCTGGCATCTCGCCATACATATTTTTCGCAAACTAGGAGGATGCACTGCTGCACTAGGGTTCCGAATTCTTAACGCCTAAAGCGATGGATGCAACTAAGGTGGCCTTGTTTGTTTCTAGAGACCTTTTTGTGTTAGGACTAAGAGAGACTTTTAAGACCTTTTCCCAGTCCATAGTCCCTAGTAAATCCAACAAAATAAAATAAAATAAAATAAAATTTGCTCATCTGGGCCGTCAGAGAATCACTAGAGCGCCAGTGGTCTAGGCCCGTGCATGCAGTGGCCCATCAGCGGAAGCCATGGGATGTGTAGCGCAAATTTGTGAGTTCTCCGGCCCATGTGCCGTGCACACCGCACGGTGTCTCTGTCGACTGTCGTACTTGTCTGCAATTGTCAACGAAGTTCCAGTTCAAAGTATGCTTGACTTTTATTCAATCCCCTAGGCATTTGGTTTCCTTGCATTTCGTCATCTGGTCATTCCTGGTTAGAAAATGAAATTAAAGACAAGCACACTATAAAAGTATATGTAATGTTACTAGTTAATGTCATAACTATCGTCGCCCTTTCTAAATAAAATTTGTCAAACTTAGAAAGTTTGAGTAAAAATAGCTCTAGAAGATGACCTACTTGCAAATAATAGGTGCGCAAGAAAATTCTTTGCCATAAGAGAGCCAATTGAGCTCCCTACAACTAGTAAGACAAGACAAATCTTGGTCAAACCTAATAGCTAGTACTATGTTTGTCATGATTCTCATGCAAGGCAGAATAATTGTTTAGAGTGAAATTATGCCTAAAAGTAGAGTTTAAGGACCAATAGAGCCTTTTTGGAAGTTCATGGATGAAACTAAGCCTCGAGTAATAGTTTCGGAACGGATTAAAAGAACAAAAAACTACTCCTAGTACCAACCAATCATCATCATCTGCCGCCGAATCTTGGTTCAATCTCGACGGTAACGTACAAGCGAAGCTTCGGCGTCACTCCTCACTCGTTTGACCAAACACCTGTCGGGTCGTTTTCGGCTCCGACGCTTTGTTTACTTACTTAAGCAGCGTGTGAATTTACACAAACTAGTTTGTATCAACATCGCTCAACCACCGGTCGATAGACGTGCGATGTATCTCTCTCCTTTTCCTTCCATCTGCTTCCGCGCTTTCTTTTTTCTTCAATCGTCGGTGTCTTTGTTAATGGCGTGCACCGGCACATATGGATTGATCGAACCCCACGCGTCGGCGTCTCAGCGTGTGACGAGGAAGACGTGTTTGCTGCAGCGAAGGGTATCTGTGCTGCAGAAGTGCAGTTGCTCTGTGCTCGCAGTAAAGAACGTGTCCGTTACATCCTATTCCTACCTCCTCGGCTGGTCATGGTACGACCTATAGAAGTCTTTTTCTATTATTATTTTTTAATAAAGGATAGAAACTATCCGGCTTCATCTGCCCGTGGGTAGAATCACACCAAATTATTACATCATCGAAAATAAAAGAAAGAAAATACATCCCCAACAAGAAGCTCAAGTAGTCCTATGCGATCTATAACTATACCGTGATGTCAACTCCACTAGAATAAGATCACCAACGTCAGAACAAAGCCGCCAAACACGTTTGTCGGACCTAAAAAGATACTGAAAACGTGGGACATTGATCACCTTTGAAGATTTTTTTGACAACATCACCTTTGAAGATTAGATGTTTCTTTCTTGGCAAAAGCACAAAGCACTTGGTACGTATGCCACCAAACGGCCCGAACTATTACGCCAACAAAAAGCCACCTCCGCCTTGAGCTGTTTAATGAGACCTAGGCGAACAACAACTTCGACGACGCGCCTCCAAGAGAAACCAGGCTAGGTTTTTCACTTTCGGTTGTTGAACGCCCGTGGGCGCGCGAGGGACGGATCGACCAAATGCTTCGGGCCGACGCCTTCAACAAGGTGCATGGCACGAATAGTTCCACCGCCGGCCGGCCGCTGCGTAACACGCTGTGAGTTTTCACCCAAACCGCCGCCACGATCGTCGACTCTACGCCCGATTAACACGGGAAAGTCGCCTTCACCGGAAGGCCTAGAAGGTGGATAGCCCTCGGGCGTCGGCCGGACCCCCAGATGAACGACACCGGCCGCCGCCGTCGAGCCGCCACCCCACGGAGCATCACGAAGTCGCCTGGAGGAGGAGCTACCACCCGGACCGAGGGCCCAGATCAAGGCCCACAGGGCCCAATCCGGCCCGCCGCACCGCACAACGCACCGCCGCCGGGACGGAAGGAGACGCCCGCCGCCACCGGGGAGGGGGGGGACGCCACTGGGTGCGGATCCGCCGGGATGGATCGGATCGGGCCGCCATCCGCCGCTTGTCGCCGGAATCCATGGTCGGAGACGGAGATGGGAAGGAACGGGATGGACGCAGGGGCGTAGAGGTCTTCGGACAATCCCTTTTTCAAGACCGCCGCCACCGCCACCAATCGCCCGAGACGGCGACGGCGCGTGGAGAGATCGTTTGGGGGTGGGTGGGTGGGGAGCCGAGGTCTGCCGAGGAAGTGCTCGCCGAGCCGCCCCCTGGGAACGACGCCGAGGATCGTGCGTCGTCTCGAGAAGTCTTTCTATTATTATTAGACCACAATATTGTAAACAAAGATTAATATAATATATGCTTTCACAATAGTTATAATAAGCGTATGACCAGACCATACTCCCTCCGTCCCTTTATGTGTGTCGCTCGGGAAGCGTGTCTGTGAGGGAAACACGGTTTTGTAGAGACAAACATTTAGGGACAGAGAGAGTATATGCGAAGGTGGCCACGTACATTTGTCGTTAAACAAAACAACAATTATGTCGGAAGTTGTTGTGCAGTCAGTCGACATTTCAAGTCACCGGAAGAAAGAAAACAAGCAGCAGCAGATAAACAATAATACTGTTGCTACCCCAACATGCTCAGCACTAACAGTCAGAGTCCCATCACCTTGAACACCCAACGGCCGGCGGAGGAATCGGAGCAACTCCTGCTAGGCTGCTACCGTTTCGCTTCAAGGCCAGCCATCCATCGTCGGCGGCGTACGTGACGCGGAGCGGCAGCGTCACGCCACGCGTGGGCAGCTCCAGCTATGGCGACTCGCCGCCGCGTGCTGGACTGGAACAGTGGCTGCAGCGTCCCGATCGAAATCACGTGCCCGCGCACAGGAAATGCCCGCCTCCGACACACATCTGATGATCCCTTGCCCCGCCTGCCTGACGGGCTCATTTCCGTGTGCGTTTCGTGCGACCCATGTGCAGCATCAGACATCGAGCCGTCTGTCCATCCACCCACCCCACTTTGAAAAGGAACGCCGCGCCGCACCGCGGCGACGCGTCTCGGCAGCCAGCCAGCCACCAGCCAGCCCGCTCCCCTTCCACGCGCCACCCCCACCACCCGACGCATCCCCACCGCAAAAACGCAGTAAAATAAGCGAAAAGCGCCGCACCCCGGACGACGGACGCGCACTGCCTCTGCGTGCCGTTGGGGGCAGGTGGAGACTTCACGTCCCCGCCTCCCTCCAGCCCACCCCCTGACACGCGCACACATAAACCCCTCTCCTCGCGGTCTCGTCGTCTTCACAGACAAGCCTCCCCCTCCCTCAGCAAGTCAACCGCCTTTCCACCTCCTCGCCGTCTTCCTTGTCCCATAGTGGCGTGACGCCTAGCCCCGCGCCTCCTCCAATCCGATCCTATATAGAGAGCGAGGTCTCTGCAGCCGGAAACAGAGCCGGGCGGGGAACACGCACGCACAGCACAGAGAGACCAGGAGGTTCTTCCAAGCAAAGGCAGTGAGTGCAGGGCAGGGCGAGTGGAGCTAGCGTGACCGCGCGTTGCCTTCGCTTGTTCCGAGAGGAGAAGCAGAGCAGCGGCGCCAGCACGTACCAGCGAGCTCTCAATCAGCTCTGACCATGGCGGATCACCAGAGGATCCACCCCGAGGACCTAGAGGCCGGCAAAAACCGCCCGACGGCGCCGCTGGTACCGGGCGGTTCGTTCCGGTCAGACAAGGGCGACCCCGCGCAGCGCACAAACCACCACCAACAACAACGCGCCTACGTCCCAGGCCCCTTTGCCACCACCACCACGCCGCATCGCACCACAGGCCCCTCTCCCACCACCACCTCTGAAGCGTCACCGCCGCGGCTGCTGCTGCCGTTTCCTCTGCTGCGCGTTGATCACCTTAATCATCCTGGCCGTCCTCGCCGCGGCGGCGGTGGGCGCGCTGTACCTGGCGCTGGACCCCAAGGCGCCTCGCTACTCGGTGGACCGCCTGTCCGTGTCCGCGTTCCAGGTGGACCCGACGACGCTGGCGGCGACGGCGCGGTTCGACGTGACGGTGACGGCGGCGAACCCGAACGCGCGGGTCGGGATCCAGTACGAGCCCGGGTCCAGCCTGGGCGTGTGGTACCAGTCGTACCGCCTGGCGCGCGGCGCGCTGCCGGCCTTCTACCAGGGCCACCGCAACACCACGGTGCTGCAGCTCGCCATGGCAGGGGAGGTGCAGCTGGGCACCGCCGTCGTCGCAGGGTTGCAGGACGCGCAGCGGACGGCCGCCGTCCCGCTCGTGTTCCGCGCTGATGTGCCCGTGCGTCTTGAGGTCGGGGATTCAAGCTGTGGAAGGTCACCGCCAGGGTGCGCTGTGATCTTGTCGTTGATAGGCTCATGGACGTCAGTAGCCCCATCAAGATTAAGGCCAGCAACTGCAAGTTTGGATTGAAGCTGTGATGCATTCAGGACTTGTCTCTTCTCCTGTCTTTGGGAGAGAGTTGAGAGTCGTTCAGAGTCGTTGCGTTACATTCTTCTGGCAGAGTGCTGGCCGTGTACATAGCATATGATTGTTGTTAGAGAGGAATAATATGCATGACTAGATTTTTATAATTCTAGACTTACTTGTATCACCAGTTCACCACACAATTGAGAACAAGACGCAACAACCAACCAAATGGAAAATGGTTCTACTACCTTTAATCCATTACTCGACTGCAGGCCGAGAGAGCAATGGAGCAGAAATGTCAGTGCTTTTACTACAAGTAGCTGGATAATGGTATGACCAGGAATGATCCATATGCGTCATTGGCCAGAGGAGATCTTCCATGATAACGGTAGGTCCTGAACACTGACACATTGTCATTTGCAAGTGCACCAATGCTCAACTGCTCTACCTAAAAGTGATGGTGAAGTAGATAAGAACTAGAGCTAAGTGATTCCTGCCATGCATCATGTATTCATGTATGTGCTTCAAAAAGTCAACACAGTTCACCTGCCCCCCAAGTTGTTTGCCTCCAGCATGGCCAGTTGGCCACCAAGTCAGTATAATAACCGATTGATCGAGATGGTACAACGTAACCACAATGTTTTACGGATCGGTGCATTACATTCTTGGTATAGGAGTATGTTGAAGAAGCCATCAATTATTAGAAATGCAGTCTGCCAGTCCCAGCCTGCCCCAATTATTCTCAGGTGGTCAACCCCCACGTCAGTAAAATAAAACATTGACTGAACAAGGATGCAATTTGTAATCTTTCTGAATTCTGAAAGTTATACGTGAACGTAAAATGCAGGTTTTAAAATCCCTACTTGGCTACACAGTACACACGTACGTATAGTAAACTTTCGACGCTTTAACAATTACTTGGGCTACAATTAAACCGTGATGACAACTTCTACTCCAAGAAAAACTCATCCTGGCAGTTCTCCTGTAATAAGTAGCCGTCCATTACGAAAATCGAAGCTTTGTATTAGGCCTGCTTGATTCCCCAAGATCCAAAACATAAATCATACTCTCCTATCTGAGCAAACTGCAAACACGACGAACCCCGAACCCGGAAGAACTCGGCCGTCAGAGGATCAGTGCGAGGAGGTGATGACGAGGAGCAACAACAACAACTACATGGCGCAGGTGGGCGCCGGAGTCGCCGTCGGCGCAGCGGTCGGCGGAGCCATGGGTAATCTCCTCCACTTTTAATTATATTATACCATATATATTTTTAAAGAAACGATCTTCTCAAGCTATATATCCGCTGATCAGCGGTTTGCTTTGTGGCCTCAGATGTACTATATAAATCGACGCTCTTGTTGAAGTTTGTTTGCCAAATCGTTTGCGTTTTAAGGGTTGTTGCTGGTTTGGTACATATGCCATGAAATTTGGTGAATGTGCTGCTGGTTGTTAAGAATTGGGATGAAGAAAAATGCAACATTTAGTCATCTACTACTCGATCGCCTTAATTTGCGTTGAGTTTTGAGTGAACGGCTTCTAGTGTCAAAAATGTACCGATTAGTCAGTCAGCCTGCTCGGCGCTCCCTGCAGATTTCTGCAAGCTGGAATTTGGTTAAGTTTGCTGATTTGGACTAAATGACAGCGTTTCAGATTGGTTTTGTACTTGCTCGATCGTTGGGATACTAATCTTAACAAAGGATTGGATATGGTCACTGTTGTCCTAGCCTACTGGTCTCTATCATTCTTTACTTTGGACAGTCATTGCTTTTGGTTTTTGTATATGGCATAAAAAGATGCTCCTTTGGAAAGTCCTACTACTTGATATTTCTTTGCGGTGCGTGTTAGAGGACCGGCACTTCTACGATTGGTAGCTAAACTCTAAACATGCTTGGCTTCTTTTTTCTTCTGTACAATAATAACTCTTTTGAAATTCTTGATCTCAATAATATGTAGCTGCCTCTAACAGAAAGTTGCTTATAGGCTGCAGTTTTTTTTTTCATAATGCTCTTGTGCTTCTTAGGATACGAATTTCACAAAAGTAAATTGTTTTCCCTTTTTTCTTCTGCCGTAGGATACGAGTACCAAGTTATTAATTAGCATAATTTTTATATATTTCTATACCCAGGTGCTTGCTATGGAACTTTTGATGCATTCAGGCACAAGGTATGCAAACACGCTGTTTGCCTTTTCTCATATTCAGAACTGCTTTCCCGGTAGTTCTTCTATTTGATATTTGATTCCCCTTTCAATATTTCCTTTCGTAGAGTTCGCGATGAACAACATTAATAAATAAATTATTACATATTGATGCATCGAAACAGTAGGAAAGAAATAAATTGACTGCCCTGTTCAGTCTTTCAAGATGCAATGGATTTTATCAGCTGCTGAACATAACACTACTTATCATGATGCTAATGATGCTTTTTCCGATTAAGACAGTCTTCATTGTCCATTTAATTGAACTTAGTCGGACTTAGCACAAATGTAGCTTTGTTACTTTAACTAGCGGACAAAACGTATCAGAAATAAAATTTAGATTTTTTAGTGCTAATCAGTGTTATTCTGCTCCACAGATCCCTGGGTTCCTAAAGATCAGATACATTGGACGAACCACCGTCGGCACTGCTGTAACTTTCGGGTTTTTCCTGGGAGTTGGTAGCTTGATTCACTCTACAAAATCAACCTAGTTTGCGTCGTGTCCTTTTCTGAACGCTCGGTCGATGAACTTCAGAAGAGATTCTAGTTTCAGAGCGTGTGTAAAACCATTTTATTCGATATTTATGTACAAGTTTATAACAGCTACTGGCTCAGGGTTAAAGAGAACAATCTATCTAATTATTTGATATGCGTGCTGGTCGTAGTTTTTTGCATGGAAGCAAAATTCATGGGTTGGAACGGCTGGCTCTGTGAAGCAACAGAACCAACGATTGGGCCGAAAGCGTGAAGCAAAGGAACGGCCCACACGATTCGTTGATGCTGGCTTATAAAAAGAGTCCCGAAAAACATAGCCGTTGTTGGGCTCCAGTTGGGTGGGAAACGTTCGGTTTTGCTCTGCCTTTTTTTTTTTTGAAGCGCACAGTTTCCTCCGTGGAGACTCTCCGTTGCCGCTTCAATTTTTTTCTGTCCCTCTCCCTCTCCCTTCTGCAATGGCGCACGCCCGCCGCCGCCGGCTGAATCCCGCCGTGAAATCCTGCGTCCTGAAGCGCCCGATTCTCGTACCTACTTCAGATCTGAGACGCTGAGAGCACCACGAGCTCTACCTGTGGGTAAACTTTTAATTAAATATTGTCTTGTGCTTGCTTGTGATTTGGAATTTTATTACGATGCTTTCCGTTCTTCTGCCACTCTCCCATCCCATGTGCTCTCCGGCGGAGTGTTTTGTTTCGCCTCGCATTCGCAATGGCGTCGGTTTGAGTTGTGGTGGTTGTTCGGTCAGCTGTTGTGTTGTGCTATGTGAGTCTAGGGTTTGGCTTAATTTGTGGGCAGTTATTTCACTCAATTTTTAGTCAGTTGTTTCCACCGGTTTCTGTATCAACTTTTACGGAGTGATAGCTAGAATTTCACATCCTTTTAGCGAACTCCATATTACATTATAGGTAATGTCTCACATTATAGGTAATGTCTCAGTTCCCGTTTTTATTTTTTTAGGCCCCTCACATTTTGCCACTAAGTTCTGGTGGATTTATAACCCCTTCATTTTTCTTGCACGGATTGGTCCTAATTCATCTAGAGGCACTTGTTCTTCGGAGGAGCCGCAGGATTCTTGTTATCTTGGGAATTTGCTTGGTTTCCTAGCGGCTTGGAGTTTGTGGCGGTGTTGAGCTCGATTGGTGATTGTTCGAGGCCACACCAAAGGACTTGTGAGGGGTTGATCCTTACCCCGCGGGAGATTCGCGAAAAGGAGTCACTAGTGGATTGATCGTGGCTTGTAGATCCCCTCTTGTGAGTGATTCATTGAGCTCCCACCATGGGATTTTGTAACACCCCCAGGCGTTTGCCACCGCTTAAGCATTGGATTGAGCTCAAGCATGGCAAGTCAAGTTTCTTAATATTGCCATACTAAATGGATTTGAAGTCATGAGCTCAAACAACCCTTGCCACTTTGCTTAAATGACTCTAAAGGAACTCTACAAAATATATTTTTCGAGCTAGATATGAAGTTTGACTTGTAAGAGGAATTGAAGATCATGAGCCATACAACAAATGGTATTATTGAACCTAGTCATGATTCAGCCTCAAGTGTCTCAAACAGAGCTCAATGATGGAAGAAAATGCTAATTTCGAGTGCAGGCCTATAAGTGCAATCAAACCCTAATGGTTGGTTTTGGTGATAATGACCACATAATTAGTGAACTAATAAGAATTATCAAGATGATAAGCAAGTTAATAAAGATGGGAGGCTAATGTATACAAGCATAAATCATATTATAACAACAACTATGGAGTTAGACTCAAAACGATTTTTATTGATTATTGTTTGTTGAAATTGAGTTTAGGAAAAGCCGTACTGCTTTGATGTGCAACCAAATGCTCACAACTCTAAATACATACAACTGCAATCCTAGCTTTGCTAGCTAAGCCTAATTCTTATCCTTTCATATGTTGGTTGGTGTGACACTGCCATGCAACTCGTGGTACCGCCATGACTTACAAGCCTCTCCATGGGTCACCACCACTAGAACTCACCACCAACTTGCATACACGCCTCTCACTCCATTAAAGGCTCTCAAGCTCCACATTCAATTTCTAGGGATTCCCTTAAGTTCTTTTTGTGATACTAAACCCTAAAACAATATTAGAGAGCTTGTCCACATGCGCTTTACTCTAAAGAGAACTTGGACCGCACCCTAGCTAGTGAATTATGTTTGTTACTATTGTGTTTGATTTTCATTGAGTTCCTTTGTGAGATAGCCCTAAAATAACATTAAAATGGCACTTGCATTAATGCAGTATTACATACTCCCACTATGCTACGCATAGAGCTCCAAGTTTGATACTCTTCATAACTCTAACCATCACAATATCACTTTCCACCGGTGGTCATAATGTCTCAAAATTTCACCCATCAAGCCATAGAGATAGGGGCCGTTTGAATGCAATAGGGTTCGAAGAGAATCCATTTAAAAAAACATCAAAATCTTTAATGCTACTTAGAGTTATAAAAACCCCTTCATTGCTATAAAAAAAGTTGTTGCTATTTGTCTAAACTAGGGGCCCCACACGTTGCCACGAGTATGAAGTAGAGAATATAAATATAGAATCCATGATGTGTCTCGCTAACGTGAATATCATGTTTCTTGTGCTAGTGAACTTTAATTGCAAATGCTTTGGTGGGTTCTTTGAGGTGGACATATTTCATGTCAATAGAAATTGCTAGTGGAAAATGATAGTGGATTACCGAGGTAGACACTTTGCATGTCAAGAGAAATATATAGTGGGGTCGATAGTGGATCTCTGAGGGTGGGCGCTTTGCATCGGCAAAGGAGCAAACTAGGGCTCGTGGGTAATCGCGTGATGCGGATATCGCGTAAGTCGCCTTGTCTTGTTTGGTGTCATGTGGAGGTTCATGACAGCAGCCTAGGCAAGTTGTGGATGGTTGACCCTCGCTCCATAGCGAGATCGATGGCAATGAGGATGGCATGCTTGCCACTATGCTTCGACTCGCCTTCGCCTTTACATATTGTTTTATTGAATAGAAATGACCTTACTTGGATGTTCGTACCTCCTCGAGTTAGCCATCGTCGAAAAGACCTTCTCCAATCAACCTTCGTCGAGACCCCCTGATATAAGACCTTCGCTAGGGACCCTTTATCATAGAGACTCGGCCAAGGGACCTCGGCATGGAGCCTTCGGTCGGGGTTTGTGTGGAGCCTTCACCGGCCTCTCACGTGAAGCGGCTCCTTGGCGGGTGTGAGTTTGAGAAGCCACCGTACATGCCGTCAAGTTTGATTAGCTTGACATGACACATGATGGACGATTGTCTTCATAAACTTCCTTTTGATACGTGCTCTTGTTAGCTCGTTAAATCTTAAGGTCATGAGATCACGAGATGGAGGCACACAATAAATAACCTTGCCAAATCATTGGTGAATTTTTCGATGCGATATGAGATCAATAATATTGAGGTGTCGAAAGTGGACAAAGGGCAATTATGTTCTCACTTTTTTTTTGGTTGTGTTTGCATGAAATATAGAATCTTTTGATGAAAGATAAAATGATACTCGGACATAATATAATTTGCACACACACATATATATATATCTATATTTATTAAGGCGGTATGACGAGTCATCTTTTTAAATCGACTAGGTGACATGATATCTAAATGAGTACGAAGAACTTCGAAGTAGAACTGTGAAGGAAGTAGGAAAAAAAAAAAAGAAGAAAAAAAAACTAAAGAAAGCCCAAGCCTAGAGACCACCGCACCGAAAGCAGCCCACGTAACTTTCCCTGACCCTTCTAAGGCCAGTCTCAATGGGAGTTTCATGAGTGTTTCATACACATTAAATACAGCGCTACATCAGCAAAATTTCACTTTTTGTATGAAACTCCTAGGAGAGAGAAGGAAAGAGTTTCACCATGGTGAAACCTTTGGGCACGGATTTCACATGCGTTGGAAATTGTGTGAAACCCCCATTGAGACACAAATAGAGTTTCACCATGCAACTATGCAATTAAACCATGCAATGAGAGAGAGGTTGTGGGACCCTTGAGCCTATGAAACTGTGCAATGAAACTGTACATTGAGGGAGACGTCTATTTCATGTCAAAGTTTCACATCTTGGAAACCGGGAGGTGAAACTCTCCATTGAGACCGGCCTAAATTTCAGGTGCCGCCTCTTCGCTCCCTCTAGCTCTCCGACGAGGCAACAAGCGGTGGGCCGCCGCCCGCTGGTGCTTCTTTGCTTCTATCAGTGCCGCCTCTTTCTCTCTCTCTCTGCCCCCTCCGTTGACATCTGCAGCCGGCACCTCTCCTCCGGTCCTCCCTGCCGCTTCCCCTCCCCTTCTCCCATGCGCCCCCTTGCAGATCGGAGCTGCCATGGCCATGGGAGCCGATGGTGCGGAGATGGGAGTTTGGCCTTCCCAAACCCCTGCTGTTCCTCCTCTGCTCTTCCTCTTTCTTCTCCTCCGCCTCTTTTTTGCTTTTACGGATTTTGGTCGTGGGCGATGGGGACGCCCGAGATTTGGACGCCTAGGCGACGACTTGAAAACCATATATCAAACATATGCTCATTTTTTTTCTCAAAATAATTGTGTGCGGTTCACCCTTGTACTTTTATGAATATTGGATTTGTGTTTGATTTAGTTTAGAGCATATTACTTATGATCCCATTATTGTAGTGTAGAGACCTGAAAATGAGTGAGGGGGATGCTATTCAGCTTGACCTTAAGAAAGGATTACCACAAATGTCTAATGATGATGATTCAAGTAGCCCTGCAATTGTGCACAAGATGAAAGTTGACACAGAAGATGCTGGAAGCAAAATTGAATCACCCACTCCAGAGAAGCTTGAATCTAGAAGCACAGGGGTTGTTGTGAGTTCGCTGGCAAGGAATTTATTTGTAGAGACGTATAAAGACAGATTTGCAAATCAATTCGTGGAAGATGAGGGTGACACAGATGATGAAGGCTATAATGACAGATTTCACCTGGTGCGAGCCGATCTCATATTTCGAGGAGCATTGAACTTCTTGAGAAGTGAGCCATTTTAATTTCATCTCAATATCTCATGCCTATGTGTGCGTCATACTTTCTAGCCATGATTATTCACTTTGTCTTCCTTGTTCACAATGGCAGACACAAGGATTTGCTGAATCTTTTTAATAGAATGGAGAGTTCTATAAGGTTGTTATGCTTACGGAAGAGGATGGCTACATTTAACAATATTGCTGCCCGTGGAAATACTCACAAAAAAGGTAACAACTACGACAAAAGTATCTGTGGGATATTTTTTATTCTTTTATTTGTTACAGTTGGGTGATAACCTTTCGCATTGCGAGAAATTATCATACTGATCATTTGGCCCAAATGAAGCATTTGTTTCGAAAGCAATCCATTAAGAGGATACTTCTACATGATGGGCAAAGCCTATGCATGTATGCCGATATGGAAATCATACTTGTAATGGATGTTGTGCAATGCACAAGTCCTGATCAGTCCCAATCCATGGCAATTTATGAGGCCTTTTACTCAAAGCTTTTGAGATTTTTGGATGCTCATCCTAAGGTACTAGACTTAATTTAATCGGCCTTCCTTAGGTAGTTGTTCATTAGTAGATCTTCACTGTTTATCATTTTCCCTAGTTTGCTTGGAGCACTTCAACCGAAGTAGGTCTCATGTCTTTTTTAGGAGGTCACTCATGTGCACCTTTTGATTCTATTAGTCCTAGGCCGGGATAATTCACTCAAAGATTCTAGTCGGAATTGTTATTTATGCAGGTACGCATATTCCGGAATTCCGGGCAGTCTTACCGAACCTTTTAACTTGAGGTCAAGGGGCCAGTTATATCTTGAGGCATCACATAATGGGCATGTTGTTGAGCCACATCTGCAGAACACCACGAGGATGGATTCTCAAATGCTTCCCACTTCCCACAATCTTTTTCGAAAAGCTAATGTCCCAGAAAGTCATTACTGATGGAGCTAAAAAGACTCAACTGCTACCCGATTCAACAAAAAAAGCTCTGTGAGTGCTTATGATACAGAAGGAACAAACAGAAGCCCTAAAAAGCAAGACAAACATGCTTCGATTCCATGATGAACTCTGAAATTCTGTTACTCCAAGTCGTCATTTGATCTCTTGTTGTCGTGGTACGCCAAAACAAGAGACCTCGTGAGTCACCATTGTTGGCTCAAACACCAGCAATGCAGACACCCAAAATGCCATTGCCAACTCCACTTGAGAAACTCGAGGCCACATGTGGACAAATTTCTGAACCACGTTCAGCCAGTTCTGCCCGCAGATCTCTAAATACATCTTTGAAATTTGAAGGAGGAAGCCTTTCTTATCATGATAGAATGGAACATGAGCCTACATCTAAAAAGGAAAATTTCTCAGAAGACTCATCTAGTTTCAACAAGTCATTAGAGGTATCTTGATTTCCATCCATCACATAGAATTGTATTTATCTTTTTGTGTATGGAATTACATGCTACATTGTCAGAGATGCCGTAGTCAGTAACATAAACTAGAAACAAATGCTTGTGCATGGATTTCTGTGAAAAACCTAGCGCGTAACATGGCAACAGAATAACTGTGGACAGCTATTTCTACATTTAATAGTGCAATTCAGGAAACAGGCATACACAACAGTTCAATAATGCCTAGAACATTAGCAGTGTAGTTGTTCATTTTCTATAGAAACAAGCCAGCCATCGGACTACTAAAATTCCGCAATATCTTACCTAACTTGAATTTTATGTGCTGAGGCACAGTGGTACCAGAATGCCATTTTCTCTTTTTTTGCCTGTAGAAGTTCACTATAGAAAACATGTGCTCTTAATTTTCTAGGTATTGCATGGTGTATGACTAATAGATTTCTTGCTTCCTGCTCTTTTGTTTCTTTTTATTGTAAAAGTTGGAAGACTTCAACAATTCTACAATGTTCAATTTGTCTATTGCTTATTTCCTGACCATATGATCTTTTTCCTTGAAGGAGAATGATCCTGTCTTCTTTACTGATGAAGACAAGCAGGAAAAGATGGCTTCATTACGTTCCACATTTGAGATTGTCTGCACTATTTCTCATTCTACCAAGAATTCACTAATTACAAAACAGGAACTTTTCTACAGTATTCTTGCCAACAACTTGGAGATAGAACAGATTGGTAATGATGATCAGTATAACAACTCCAACATACACTTATTATTTTGTGAGCAATGCTGATTATATCACCGTTTTTACTTATATAGGAGAAGTAGAAGAGCAGCTGCATATTTTTACAGGATCTGGCTCCCGATTGGATATCTAAGAAGGTGATAAATGAAGGAGAAATACTTTACAGGCAAGTTTCATTTGGTAATATTAGCAAGCATCCTTTCTTTTAGATTTTCATGAAATACTGAGATATATTTTTCTTTACATTTGCAGCATTGAGCCTATAACAGATCAGAATTCAGTTCGGGAAAGGCTTGTAGAAGCTGTGTGAGCCTGTGAGGCATGAGATAGCTGGGATTGGTTCAAAGCTGAAGAATCAGACTCGTAGTACTATGTTTGTAACACTAACGGAACCCATCAAGCAGCCACATTAGGTAATGATCATCATGGAATCCTCTGGACTTTCATGTCTTATTCGATTTCAAATCTATTATTTTGTTGAAATTGCTAATGTGCTAATTACATGCTTAATACTGAAATTGCTACAAGAATTAAACTCGCCTGAGTGTAATTATCCTTAATATTTCACAGTTCTGACCTGCTCTGTGATCTGTCTGGAATATTTCAGACCTGAAAACTCAACGTTAGAATTTGTGTGGAATTGAACTGCTGTTTGGCATATATGCTCTGTGATATCTTTGTGAATATATGCCAAACAACAGTACACTAGTGAGGCGACATGTATCCTTATCATTGCGATATGCGTTGTCACACTCCGACGGGGCCGTTGCCATCCTTACCCTTCCTTGGTGCTAGCCGTGACAAGGCGGCGAGCAGCAATACAGGCACATATTGCCGTCCTCACAGTCACAGGTCGTTGTTCAGTTACTCTTTCTCATAATTGCTGGGTTGGCCCGGGAGGTACCTACTGCGGTGGGACGCTGATCCATTAACTTTCCTTCGACAGTGATCATCTTTGCTTGCCTGAAGCTCCCTCTCGCTCTGATTTTTCTTATTTTCTGTGCTCTGGCTTGATGGTTTGAGCAGTTCGTCGTCGTGCATGAGAATATAGTGTGCTTTCCAGATGTGTAGGATCCGCCCATTCCCTGTGCTACTACGCATTGTCTGCATACGACGCGCCATTCGCTTCCTGTCGTGTAGATGTACATGCACCGTGTGTTGATCAGCCTTTTAAAGGCGTTGCCTAGGCGTCTAGGCCTACCCAGCTCGTCTTGAAAAACAGTGACGCTTTCTCGCCTACGTGCCGCCTAGTTGTCCAAACGTACCACTCGTCTGGACGCCTAGCTGTCTTAACACTGATGTTGATAGGATCCAAATTGCGGCCTTGGTTATGACACGTAGACACATCGTGTGTATCCATGATTATTTTTTTTCCTGCTAGTCCTCTCTCTCTGATGACCCGTTTTCCTCGGTGATTCCGTGACCCGTCGTTCCTGTCATCTTGCCGTCTCTGTTCCGCGTTGCTTCCTCCCCTCCGGTGATCGCCGCTTCCATCGACAACGCCTTGATTCGGTCCACTCGCGGTATTAACTTCTGTCAACACTCAAAACAGTCCCAGGCTGTGACCCTATCCTATCATGTGCACTTTGCTTGCTGACATGCCCAAGTGCTAAAGTTCACAGTCCATGTTTCAGCGGTTTGGTCTATGCTTTTGCCGTCTGTCCTTTACTCCTCCTGGTCTATTGGACACGGAGTCGTCCTCCACCACACAGACTAGTTCTCCATTGCCCCGATCCGTTGCACATGGACGCCTTGCTTGAGCTTCTTTGTTGCCGTTGACAGCCATGACACGCTTGACACACCTGCACATCCACAAACGAGGAGACGTGCTGGACACATTTACTCACACCTTAGTACTACAAGAAACTTGTTACGCAATCGTGACGTTAGTTATTTTTTCGTCACGATGTGCCCAATGGATATTTCCGACCCGCTAACTCGGGACATTTTTATCGGGATGGTCACAGTGTATGTTTTTAAATTCGTTATGCTCTTGTGTTCTAATTTTCTTATGTAGCCTAAAACAAGGTATCATACACTTTTAAAAAAAAGATGAAACCCAAAAATCCATTTTTAAATTATTTTGAATAAAATAATTTTGCACTTTGTTGCATATATTATATGTTATGCATATGGTAAAACTTAAAATAGTCTACATATATATGGTGCGGATGGGGAAAAAAATGCTTGGGAACAAAAACATTTGCAACACCTAGGAATCAAATCGAACCCAAACAATCAAAGAGCAACTGAACATATATATATGTGACTGAAATTTTTAATCGTATTTCATGTTGGTAAATAAATAGATTTTTTTTGCTAGCTAAATGAAAAGCTCTCTTTGCTCGCATGGCTGAAAAAAGCTACAAAATGGTCGAAATTGGGCTAAAAATTGGACCATCTTTGATTTTGGCTTATTAATTAATGGGTTGAGCTTAGTGTCCACGTCATTATCCATGTAAGCAACCATGTAAGCAATTGAAGATGCATTTAAGGATGACTAGTAAATATGCCCATGCGTTGCAATGGGGTGTATAATCTGTTGGATGATTAATACGTCAATCAAACAATCTATATCTTGAAGATTTATCGATCATGATTTATATTCTAATAAATTGTTGAATCAAACTAGATGTATCGTCCCTACGTGTGACAATTGGGCTAATTGGGCCTTGGGCTCTATCGGTCTAGCGTGGCGGTTTAGAAACCGTCACCAATACTGTTAATCCATGATGGTTTTCGACAAACCATCACGTAGTATCTAAAAGCATCACAGATGCTGCTCGTTGATAGTTTTTTGGTGATTCATGACAAATTTTTATCATAGATTAACAAGATTCTTATAGTAAAGCTTACGCAGCGTAACCAAAGCTTCGATCATCTCTTTGACACTATTAGTCACTGTATGGATACATATCAACCATGTTCTCATATATATATAACATTGACATTATTCATGTCATCAAGAAGAATATTTTCAAAATTTGTAGTTCTTTTGATCTAATATATTTAATATAGATACTTTGAGTCAAGTGTCATACTGTATATTTCCTCGTATTAACTTCATGTGCTGCTTGGCGGTGGCCCATTCAAACTCTGAAATTGGTGTCATATTGAAAAGTTCGCCATACGGACTGGTTTAGTTGTCTATTTCCTTGTATTAACTTCATGTGTGTTGATTGGCGGTGACCCATTCAACTCTGAAATTGTTGTCATATTGAAAAGTTTGCGATGCATACGGGAATAGTTTAGCTATCTATTTCTGCGGCGGCCTCCTTCCCCCCCACCTTGTCACTATCATGGCCATGGAAGCTCCTGCCTAGACTCTTCTTTTTTCCTAAATATAATGCATGAAAGGAACTAGGAGTCCAGTCGGATTCTTGTCTCCCACACCTCAATTTTAGTTAATATCAATTTATGTAGTATTTGTAATAAAGTTATAGTTATTATTTTGTTGTAATTTCTGAGTAAAGTTGGTGCAACTAAAGATTCATGTGAAAATCTTTGCCCTATGCTCGTCTTTGTTTCTAATTCGCGTTGTGGTGGCCTTAAAATCATATAATTTGTTCATATTTTTAAATCCATGTGATTATTGTGTTTTTGTATAGATGGACTCAATTTTGTATGATCAACAGGTTGGGTCGGGTAAAAACAGAATATACAAATCCTAAATATTAAAATTCAACACTCACATTCATAAAAGTAGAAAAAGAAAATACTGTAAGCAGTGTAAACTTAAGTGCAGTTACACATGAATTGTAAGTCAATAAGAAAATTCAACCACAGACCATTCGAGGAAAAAGAGTCTACATAAGTAATCTTCAGTGTATAGTTACACATGGATCGTGAAGTCAATAAGAAAATTCAACCACAAACCTTTCAAGGAAAATGAGTCTACATAAGTAATCTTCAGGGTAGTTACACACATGGATCCTGAAGTCAATAAGAAAAATTCAACCACAGACCTTTCAAGGAAAAAAGAGTCTACATAAGAATGGGGGTGGTCTCTTCCTAATAGACCACTGTCCACTGGTGCCCGAGAAGAGAACCCATTTCCCTCGTGTTCGCTTCGTTTTCTCTAGAGTCCAAATAAACAAAAACAATGGCGGCAGCTAGCTCTCGCAAGTTTTCCTTCATGTCCATTAGTCTTTTGTCTCTGCTGCTACTGATCCGTGCACCTCGTTCTAGCTCACTGTCCTTTAGCTTCAACTTCTCCAATTCTGCCGGCGACCCATGCGATGCGGAGCTAAGGTGCGAGCATGATGCACGTATGGGCCCTGGCTTTCTTGAGCTAACAAAGAACGAGATACTAGGCGACCCCTTCAGCGTCGGGCGTGCGTCGTATGCGCGCCCGGTGGCCCTGTGGGATAGCAGCACCGGCGAGGTGGCGAGCTTCACCTCCAATTTCACTTTCCAAATCAAGCCCAAAAACGAGACCACCTACCAAGCATGCAACAGGACTGGCGACGGAATGGCCTTCTTCCTCGTCCACTACCCATCCAAGATACCCCCCAACAGCTTTGGGATGAACCTCGCCCTCTTCAATGACAGTAACAATAACGGCAATGCCACCGGTGCCGACAGGGTCGTCGCGGTGGAGTTTGATACTGCCTTCAACAGCGACCAGTGGGACAAAACCCCATACCATGTTGGTATCGATGTCAATTCCATGGACTCCAAGGCCTACGTGAATGTAACTAAGGGCCTGGTCTTTCAAGATGCCATCATGGCCGCCAAGGTCAGCTACAACAAGCTCACACGCAATCTAACAGCCCATCTCCAGATCGACGACGGTGAACCGTACACTGTTTCCGTCCTGGTGGATATGAAGGAGAACTTGCCAGAGGAAGTGGCGGTCGGCTTCTCTGCTGCTACCGGATACTGCATCGAGCTGCATCAGGTTCTGTCCTGGTCGTTCAACTCTTCTCTAGAACTAGGAGCCACAGGAGGGCGACGACGGTGGCGGCGGCTACTACCCGTGCTTGTGCCCTCATTAGTATTAGCTTTTCTTGCGTTGTTGGTCTGCGCTGCCGTTGGCTGCGTTGTGCGTCGACGGCGTATATGGAAGAAGCTGCACGAAGGTGACTCTGACGACGACGGAGAACATGAGCAAGCTGAATTCGAGAGGGGGTAGGCCCTAGGAGATACCGCTACCACGAACTCGCCGCTGCCACGAGCAACTTCGCCGAGGAGGAGAAGCTCGGCCGTGGTGGCTTCGGCAACGTGTACCGGGGCAGCCTCGGTGACCAAGACCGTGCTGTGGCCATAAAGATGTTCTTGGCGGCTGAGTCATCGGCGCAGGGAAGGAAGGAGTTCGAGGCTGAGGTGAAGATCATCAGCCGTTTGCGGCATCGGAACCTCGTGCAGCTGCTAGGCTGGTGTGATAGCCGCAAGGGTCTCTTGCTCGTCTATGAGCTTGTGCGGGAAGGCAGCCTTGACAGACACCTTTACAATCACAACAGTTTGCTATCTTGGCCAGAAAGGTACAGTCACGTACTCAATCAAGAAAGAATTTCACAGTTTCTGGTACATCTTTCCAGTATGTTAACTACTTGTTTTAATGATGAACAACAGATACATGATTATCCTTGGCCTAGGCTCCGCGCTGCGCTACCTGCACACGGAGTGGGATCAATGCGTCCTGCACGGCGACATCAAGCCCAGCAACATACTACTCGACTCATCACACAGTACGAAACTAGGAGACTTTGGCCTGGCCAGGCTCGTCGACCATGGAGCCGGGCCAAGGACGACGCAGGTCGTTATGGGCACCGCCGGGTACATAGACCCAGAGTTCATCCGGACTCGGCGCCCCAGCGTTGAGTCCGACGTCTACAGCTTCGGCGTCGTCCTCCTGGAGATCATCACGGGACGGCGGCCGGAGATGGAGCACCCGGACAAGGTCATCCCGCTACTCAAGTGGATCTGGGACCTGTACGACAGAAATGCTCTTCTGGAAGCCGTGGACAAGAGGCTGCTGACCGAAGGCAACCAGCTGCTGGACGACGGTGGCTGCGAGTGGCAGCTGCAGCGCGTGCTCGTGGTCGGGCTGTGGTGTTCGCACCCGGAGCCTGGCGTGCGGCCGTCCATTGTGCAAGCCATGAACGTCCTGCAATCCGAGGACGTGACGCTGCCAGTTCTGTCGCGGCAGGGTATGACAGGACTACGTCCGACTTTTCGCGTGCAACCCGCGGCTACAACTCGCCGGGGACGGGGAATATATCTGGCGACGACGTGTCTTGGGCGCTTAGTGGGGGCAGATGATGATCGAACAGGCATATATCTACTCCCTCTGTCCCTTTTTATATGTCGTCGAAGCTACAGTTCAATGTCTCTTAATAATTGTCGTTCGCTATGAACTCATAGCTGTACAGCTACTGCATCTGTGCTTGGGTCAGCTTTTATCCTCCTCTTCCCTCACAACTCTCTCACAGATCTAGACACCACCACACCCAAAAGGTACTAGTATTTATTGCAATGCATCCAAAATTGCAGATCCATCAATCAATTCCATGTAGGGGTGTTCACGTATTTAGCCACCTGACTTGATTTCCGAGTCCAACACCCCAACGACACATATAAAGGGACAGAGGGAGTAGCTTGCAACATGTTTGTATAATTCAATATTTTCTCACTTTCACTTTGCTGCATTTGGACCTAAAGCGAAGCCAAAATCTGCAAATACGTTTTTTTTTTGGAATACGCATGAGTGTGTGTATCTTTGTATTAAGGAGGATAAATGTTATGTATAAGAAAACGGTACTTGGCCAGGCAAAAAAAGAAAGATTATATGATGAAAAATAACAACGAGAACAACGCCGGGAGAAAAGCTATGGCTGAGCAAGTGCTTAAAGCCCACTTACTCCCTCTTCAATCCGCCACTCGGCCTTTGCACGGAGGGACTCGCAAGAGTTCAAATGTCATTGTCGCAGCCCCTTCGGAACATCGAGCATTGCGCTCCTTCCAAATCTCCCATGAGATCAACACGAAAAAAGAAAATCCATACCTGCAAGATTGGCGCCGGGAACATGCCACAAAGTCGCCTCCACCAGCATAGAGTGGAGGATGCTAGCTGAGGAAAATTGGTTTGGATTGCCGAGAGGTTAGGAACCAAACCTCCTTTGTCACTGAGCACTCGCACATCAGGTGATCAATTGTTTCCTGAGCTTGATCACAACGTTGTAGCTTGCGATTTATCAAAAACCCTATCATTCTTTGTAAGCCTTTTAGACCAACAAAATGTCGCAGCACCAGTTAGTAGTAGTGAATGAACTTATCGCCTCTTTGTTTATGCCATCTATTGAATAAATTATATATATCCACACTCAAAGGAGGCACTGTATAGCGAACAATATGTAAAAAACACGCTACAAAACACTACTACATAATTTTTTTTCCGTGATGGGCGATTTGGATTTTATGTGGTGGGCATTAGAGCCCGTCACCAATGAAAGGTCATGGTTAATCCGAGATTAACCGTGGCGGGCTACGATGCCCGTCCACGGTTAATGGTTTCAAAAAAAAAAAAAATCCACAGGGGCCGCTAGCGAGCCCGTTCTTGAGCTCTAGATTCAGATCCAACCATGTGCCGCTGCTCCAAGGCTGCGCCGTCGGCCGCCGGAGATCCACCGGATCTAGCCCCGCTGTCGTCGGATCTGGCCCCACCGTGGCCAGATCTGGACCCATGCGGTCGACTCGGATCTGCAAAGAGGTAAGGATGAGTGAGGAAGATAGATCGATGAGTGAGTAGGAGAGAGAAGGAGGCGACCGGCGTACCTCATGACCCGGCGAAGGAAGACCGGCGTGGACGAGCTGCGCCGCCGTGGAGGGAGGGTGCCGGATCCATGCCTCCTTGCCCTCCTCACGCGGATCCCGCCGCGTCCTCGCTGATCCCGCCGCCGAGAGAGAGAGAGAGAGAGGGGGGAAGGGGAGCCGGCCATGCTGCCCTCGACAGGAAGGGGAGCCGGAGCCCACCCTCTTGCCGTGCTTCCCTGGTGAGTAGAGGAAAGGGGGCCTCTTTGTTTATGCCATCTATTGAATAAATTATATATATCCACACTCAAAGGAGGCACTGTATACCGAACACAATATGTAAAGCACGCCACAAAAATCTAGCACGGTGACGTTCAAAGAAGAGGTGATGAATGGTTTTGAATTAGTACAAAAGCAACATAATTTACTAACAGTTTAATTCCTTCAAAGCTAGGATCTAATTGCTTCAAGCTTGGTTAGATTGAGAAGATAAATGACACCTTTATTTTTTTTAGGAAAATGATACCCTTTATTCCATACATATACATAATAACAATACAATGGTAATATGGACTACAAATCTCTTCATCTCCTTATACACAACACGGCACGTCTCACCAACACAACAAACGTACAATCATCAACTGCAGCTGATGTTTACTCCTCAGACCAGGTGATGTCTACCATACCGACGTTCTGGTCGAGCCCCAAGGCATCCCACACAGCTGGAGATGCGTCGACGATATTGTTGTCGCATGGTGGCTCGAAGTTGTGGTCCTCATCACAGCCTTCCACGGAGTCGCACTCGTCCACCACCTTGGCGTACACGGAGTTGCCGTTTGCGGTGATCTTGATGCGGAGCCCGCAGCGTGCCATGTTGCTGAACCATCCCGTAGAGAGAGCAACAACCTTCTCCTCGTCGCTGTGGTATGAGTTGTCGCACTCCGACGGGCCGCCGCCATCTTTGCCCTTCTCGAAGCTGTTAAGCGTCAACACCGCCTTGGTGCTGGCCGTGACCGGCGGCGAGCAGCGATACTGCGGGTACTTCTTACCGTCCTCGCAGCAGTCTGGGTCGTTGCTCTTTTCACAGTTGCCAGACCGACCCGGGAGATATCCGCTGGGGCGGCACACACCTAGGCCGGCACTGTGGCGGAGGGAGGACGCCATTTGGGAAGCAGAGAGCGCGACCAGGAGGAACATCGCCATGGAGGCTGCAGCTCCGGCAGTGGCCATCTTTGCTAGCCTGAAGGTCAAGCTCCCTCGCACTCTGTTTTTCTTATTTCCTGTGCTCTAGTTTATGCTTGATGGTTTGAGCTTAGCCGTCGTCCAATGGGGATTTTATAGTGGGCTCTCCGCTTTTTCTATATTAGCATATATAGTAGTATGAACGCGCTTTGACGTACGGAATGGTTGGGTGGATGTGATTACCTGAGACGGCAATCCGGCCACCAACGACATATTTTTCACCGTGCCGTATGAAATGTGCGAACTTGTTCGATGTGAACAGCATGTGGACTTAATTTATATGTTCGACACAGTAAATTTTTATTTGATATTGGAAAATGTCCAGAAATGGTTGAATTCCATGTAACTTTGCCCAACTCAACCTAAGACATGCTCCAAGATCCCAAATTGCTCCACACCAACACCATGCTGAAATCTAATTTGCCTGGTTTGGATCAGTTTAGGGCCAACGACTATAAGTATTTGAATTGAAAAATGCCTTAATAATAATAACTTCGATTTTTTGCTTTTCTAATAAATACCCCCGTTGTTTCAAATCATAATTTCTTCTGGCTTTTCTAGTACATAGTTTTTGTTATGCATTTTGATATACATTAGGTTTTGATATATCGTAACAACTACACATCTGAATATATATTATATATGTCTAGATACATAATAAGAACTATGTATCTAGAATTTCTTTAAAAAAAACAGTGTATATAGAAAAGACAATGACTTAAAAGTTGGAACAAAGGGATTAATTGAAACCAAAATAAATTTTATAAGTAGAACAAAGAGTAAAGAGACATGATATTCAATTTCAAAATTTGACATTTTTTAGCGAAGCCCCAAAATCACCGAGTTTCATGGAAACTTAGCAAAAGTTAACTGAAATTTATCTAGAGACTTCAACAAAAGATATAATTTTTAAAACTTAAGATATATAAAAAATATTGGCATGATTTATTACTACACATCTAGAAAAATTTGTAACATGAACAATAGGAAATATGAGTATAGAGTTGCAAATTTACAATAAAGCATGCACATTAGTGTAATGCTTAACTTTAGTTTTTTTAGCCAGTCCCAAAATTACCAAAATTCAAGATAAAAGTTTGGTGAAATATTGAACCCTTGTGAGAATGGAAATAAACCTAAATAGAAAAAGGTGTCTAAAACAAAACTAAACTAAGCCAAGCCCTTTTTTTGTGGTGGAATTAAATTTTGTACTAAATTGATTTAGGGTTTAAATAATGCTTTGCACAAGTATATTTTCTGCAAAATCAATTTAGAATATCACTTGAAAGAACTATAAAAATTTACATACAAGGTTTAATTACTATAGTAGCCTAAAACCATCCCATACAAACTTTGTTTAGCAACTAGTGGCAATCCACTAGCACATGCATCAACATGGTCAACTTTTTTACCTTCTAATTATCAAAACAAATCATGATCATGTTAACGGCAAAAAAAAACTTACTTTTTTTATGGTCGTCTAGCATATTAGCATAATCAACATGAGTAGGTGGCGGATCAGCAATCTTTTAGTCGCCCTTTACCTCAGATGTCATTGATGTGGATATTAAAGGGTCCCTAAATATGGGATCTCTACATTGGATGACCAAATCCTCAATCCATCATGCAGCTCAAAAGAACTGCTTTTAGATTGGCACCATATATTTGACCTCAAACATCCTGTAAAGATACTCATCAGGGAGTTGCTCGAACATCTTGGACAACATGATGTTATCTTGGTTATTTGGATGAGTCAAATAGTTGGTCTTCTTGTCTTATCTTTAAACATGTTGATAGTAGATTGGTCTTTCTTCCTAGTGGAGTTGCTAAAAAGTATGTTGACATGAATCCCAGTCACACACTAGCATGGGTTAGATCGCCCAAGGTTGTATAAGGCCTATGCGGCTATGCATGCAACAAGGGAGGTCAAATAAAACAGCTTGGTCGACGAGCAAGTCAGCCATGCTGATTTGACGCTCGTTTCTTGGCCCAAAAACTATGAACACCTCCAGAAGGGCCCGGTGGGTGGAGCTAGAACATCGCGCTTGTCCTAGGACCAATGGTTAATTAGTAACGGACGCCTCGAACACCAAAATAGCATCATGAGATCAAGGTTTTGAATAGTAGGATGTTGGAAGAACTAAAGGTAGGAGAACAAGGTTAGTAAATTGTTTCTTTATTATAGTGTTAGTTACCTCAATCGGTTGATATATATAGATGGGATGATGTTATCTCAGTAGAAAACATCTCCGAGACAAAATCTGCAAGTTCCCTACATGATTGAGTTCCGATCGACGTAGATTTGATGTTGACTCAAATTGCGAAAACCGACTTATTCAGTTTTCGGAAAGCCAGTTGCTTCTAGAACGCACATCCATAGGACGCAAACTTTCTAAGTCGGTTCTATCACTTTCATCCTGAATCTGATGTCAACATGTATTTTTTTCATCCAGACTCGGAATTGAATGACCCATATATGTTTTTATCATCATGACAAAAGAAACGAAACAAAGAAGTCCAAATTGGATGATCTATATATGTTTTCCAATCGTCATGGTGAGAGGAACATAATCGCCGGCACTGCCTAAGGCCCTAAGTTGTGAACACACATGGAGGTGAGGGTTTGGGTACCAGTGCATATAGACCTAGATGACATGCATATGGCTTCACAAAAGTAGAGGCCCGATATTTTATCCATTATCTAAAAAAAATATGGCTTCACAAAATTATAAAGAAATCTGCTTGTGAGTTTCTTCCGCGACCCTAGTCGCTTGATCTACGATCTGCGCTGCTCAACTTCGGCGTAGAGATGGAGTGCTCGCCCTGGGAGACGGTCCTCACCGCCGTGGGCGCTTCGCCGAGAGTCGGACTGCGCCACCGCCAGCCTGATGCTGGCCCCGTCCCATCGCCGTTCCTGGGCGGACGAGGTGGAGGAGGAAGAGGCCCTCGCTGCTATCGCGATTGTTTTGGAGGAATTCACCTGCGCTGGTGCGCCACCCGGCGACCGCGCCGTCGCGGTGCGCGCCTGCCTCCGCCGCTCCTCCTCCCCCGGCTGCGTGGGGGCTAGGGGCCCTGCGGTCGCCACCAGCCGGCCTTTCGTTTCTGCAGGCGTGCCTGGCGCAGGGGAGACGTCGCCGCATCCAACCACGTCGCCCTCCCGGGCCAGCGTCCCGGCATCCTTTTTCGCCGCCCGCCGGCCACATCCCTTGTGCCGACCTCGCCCGGATCCCCCCAAGAACCTCGACGCCCAACTCGTCGGGTCGACTAGTGCCCGACGTCGTCCTTGTGCGGACGATCCAAGCGCCGCCATCGAAGGTCGCATCGCTGGCCTGCGCTGCGTCCCGTTGGCGTATCGAGAGCTATCGGGACGTCTTCACCTTGCGCCGCCCGCCCCGATCGCCATATCGCCGTCGGATCGGGCTGGCCACCGTCGACGAAGATGGTGGATCTTTGGACGCGCGACGGCGACCTTGTGGATGAGGAGTGGCCCGCTTCGATCTGCCATCGGCGGGTGGCGGCATCTCCGCTCATCCCTGATCCAGTCGTCGCGAATCATGCCACCACCAAAGGTCGTATTGCTGCTAATTAATATGCGGTTGGGATGTCGCCGTCGTCAAAAGTACCGCCACTAGGTCGGACTGTACGACCGCTTCGTCATTTGTGAAAGCTCATTGTACAACTTGTGCAACCCGTGTACAGACCTTGGAAACATGGCGCAATGGGCTGCAGACTTGATGGCGGCAGGTGGATCGCTCCCTTGATCCCTTCCATATCCTATATGGATGGGCGTCGGTGGCGCCGGCGCGCGCATACACTCTGGGCGCCTTCCGTATGTTTGGAGGGCTTGCTGTCGCGATTTGTGCCTCCAATGGATCCGATCATTGGATGCGGGCGACCTTAATTTTGTACCGATTTTGTGTACTAAATTAAGTTATCTCTTTTCATTGTTAGTTTTTGTAATAAGGTAGGCTGTGTATGTGTTGGCTTCCCGCGGATACATTGAGGCGGAATGTAATTCCTTTTATCTAAAAAAAGGTACCATAATAGATAAACCCATTCACCACATATGGATTGGAGTGGACGAATCCACATTTACTGGGATATGATGGATTTATCGAAAATCAAGTTCTAAACAAAGTAAGGCGGGATAAATTTCGCATGCTATAAAAAATGGACAGTTGAAATGCTAGCTAGCTTGTTAATGATGTGACATAATTTGAATGCCCGTCGTAGAGCCGTAGATAGACTGATTGAGAAGATGAATGACATCTGTTATTCCATAATATACACGCAATGGGATGCAGGATACATTACTATAGCACATATAATGAGCCACGAGCCAACAACCCTACTCTGAAAGTATATGGACTACGAATATGTTTAACTCCTTATACACATATCACTCCTCTCACCAACAAAACAAACATAACCATCAAGCAACTGCACTGCAGCTGATGTTCACTCCTCGGACCAGGTGATGTCTACCATCCCAATGTTCTGGTCAAGCCCCAAGGCGTCCCACACAGCCGGCGAGGCATCGACGATGTTGTTGTCGCAGGGTGGCTCGAAGTTGTGGTCCTCGTCACAGCCCTCCACAGAGTCGCACTCATCCACCACCTTGGCATATACAGAGTTGCCGTTCGCGGTGATCTTGATGCGGTGCCCGCAGCGCGCCATGTTGCTGAACCACCCCGTGGAGAGCGCGACAACTTTCTCCTCGTCGCTATGGTACGAGTTGTCGCACTCTGACGGGCCACCGCCATCTTTGCCCTTCTCGAAGCTGTTAAGCGTCAACACCGCCTTGGTGCTGGTTGTGACCGGCGGTGAGCAACGATACTGCGGGTACATCTTGCCGTCCTCACAACAGTCTGGGTCGTTACTCTTCTCGCAGTTGCCGGACTTTCCTGGGAGGTACCCGCTGGGGCGGCACACGCCGAGGCTGAGGCCTGCCCTGGGGCGGAGGGAGGACGCCATCTGGGAAGCAGAGAGCGTGACCAGGAGGAACATAGCCATGGCGGCAACAGTGGTCATTTTTGCTAGCCTGAAAAAATGGTCAGGTTCTGCTCGAAGGCTGGCACACTCTGTTTTTCTTATTTCCTGTGGTCTGATTTGCCTGATGGTTTGAGGTTAGTCTCGTCGTGCGTGAGATTATATAGTGGTCTTTCCGCTTCTCCTACGGTTTTAGTATGAAGTGTGAACGTGCATGCGCTCGTCATGGACATAACGTACGGAATGGTTGGATTTGGATGTATGTGATTACCCGAGACGGCAATCCGGTCACCTAATACATGTTTTCACCGTACCGTATGAAATGTTTGAATTCGTTCTATGTGATCATGATACGTTGTACACAATTAATTTCATTTTGATATTGGAAATTGGAAAATCCTAAGATATTGTTGGGTTTCTGCCATGCATGTATTTTACCGAACTCAACCAAATACACACTCTACATGAGCGCCTCCCCACCATGCTGCAAATTAGTTTCAGTTTTGGCCTCATTCACCGTTCTCCCTTATATAATATAGGGGGGAGGGTGTTACAAAGACTAATAGGCTGAGCCTATCCTCCAACGAAGGCCTTAATTTATAACAGATTGGCTTATTGCCCCTCAAGACGAATCTAGCCCAATGCCACTTTCCGAGGACGTCCTCTCAGACGTTTGCTGATTATTAGATCCCCTCCTAGCGACACTCAACTCTTGAAAAGATCTCAACCTAGAGCATTCAATCGCACAATTTGACTCTTCTGAGATCCCTTTGATCGTTACTCTTGAATGTTTTCATCTTCAATCTAAAGTTCTTAAATTCTTCTCACCAACTCTTGAGGATATCTTTACCTCCATGCCTATGGCCTAATGTTATAATCACTTTTTCTCCAAAACACATGTTGGCCACACAAGCAAAGTTGTCCTCAATTCCTTTTCTTATCAACATTTGAGGATAACTTCACCTTCATGTTTTGTAACATAATATAACACACGTTATCCAACACATACATATTAGTGACAAAACAAGATTGTCATTAACCAGTGAAACCTCTTACTGAGGGGCTTAGCTTGGAAAATAAGCTGACATACACAAGACATGTTTCAATCTCCAAAGTACAACATGAGCTCCTGCACATTTAATGCATAATAAGTTGACAACTGCATAAAACAACTTTAAACCATATCCAATATGTTCTTGTTTTTGTAGATATCATATCATAAGAAAATACAACGATGAAAACAGATTTGATTTGGACACCATTTGACAAAGGCATATTGTTATTCTACCATTTGGCATAATCATCCTACCATTTCTTAGTCATCCTGCACACTACAAACCTGGTTTCTAGGAAAACAAATTAGGTGAGAGATACCATGAAGGCGCCGTACATGAGGATCTACCACAGATTCACAGCACATGTATGTACGCTAGCATCTAAGATACTCCTTCCGTATCACTATCAAAAGACGTTTAGAACAGTGACACGATCTCCAAAGTATAATTTTAACTTCTCTTTTCTATAAAAATATTTATTGGAAAGTTATATATGTATATTTTTATGAAAGTAATTTTCAAGACAAATCTATTGATATTATTTTCACATTTTTCAAACTCAACGACTTAAAAAGTTATTAATGATTTATGTTCCCAATGTTTCACCCAAACCTTTTCCAAAAACGTTCTCTTTTTTTGAGATTACACAAGATAACGCAGGCGCTCAACACGCACGCACACTCACCCCTATGAACACACGTGACGCAAAACCCTACCCCTATGAGCACCTTCGAAGGACTGAGCGGCAAATCTTGAAGTTCGAAGTCACCACTGGTGCTTCGCTATCGACGGACGTCGCCTACCACTTAATGCACAAATAGGAAAATCCTGAAATAAATCCAGGATAAAGTGTCGCACCCAGGATTTGAACCCTGGGTGGGAGCCCCCAACCAATGGCCTTTACCATTGAGCCATGAGCCCCTTGACTTTCCAAAACGTTCTCTAATAGTGAGATATAGAGGGAATACAGGCGAATGTTGGTGTAAAGTTAAATTTGCTCTTAGGAGCATGTGCTCCCCACTTGTGAACCACATGATACGCATTGTGATTCGTGCTAGCACACTTCTCAATGCACATTGCTCTGAAAGTGTGCTAGCACGGATCACAATGCGTATCATGTGGTTCACACGCAGGGGAGCACATGCTCCTAAGAGCGAAAAAACCGCTCGCGCGAATGTTGTATGTCGATTCCGCTAGATTGGGCCGGAATTAACACTTGATTGCTGATCGTCGGGTGATGAAGGTGACGTAGGCGGTGGTGATGACGACTATTGGCGGCGAGGTGATGTAGATTGATGACGATGGTGAAGTAGTAGTAGTAGAGAGAGAGAGATAGAGAGAGAGAGAGAGAGGGGAAGGGAGGGGCGGCGCTTTGGTGGAGGAGGCGGCATGGGGCGGCGGTGCTGCCGTGCCCGGCCGTGGCGCTGGCGGGCGGCGGCCTCGCGGCGGCGTGGGGGGGGCGGCGCGGCAGCTAGGGTTAGGGAGAGAGAGAGCCCGAGAGACAAGAGCTGTTGGGAGTTACCCCTTTAATTATTTTCTTCTTGATTCAACTGATTACAAGTCCCTCGTATTTATAGTCCGGGGAAGACTTGCATCTAAAGAAATCTCTGATTGGATTTCCTATTTTATTCCTATTTTATTTCCTAAATAATCATTACTTAATGACGGCGCATGACGCGATCACGGTGGGCGACGGCGCGGCGGCCCGGCCATCAGTCGGCTGCCCCCTCCATTCGCGGTCATGACATTGTATTTTTTAAAAATAGGACGCTGTACAAATTCAAGAGGAATAATTAAAAAGAATAATTATTGTATAAATTCTGAAGAGTCTTGGTTCTTTTAGACATTAAATTCTTGTGCATATAGGCACGTATCCTGAATAAACGCCCGCACGATTCTATGGGCAGATTTAGAGGGTATTTCCCGTATTCCCGGGAATACCGACTCTTTTTGGTATACTTTTAAGTATATAAATGTATATATATATGTGTATTTATATATATACCAACCTGGGCATCAAGTTTTATAGTATTTTCACTAATTGCAGTACAAAAAGAGGTGATTTTTTTTGGTTGATGTGGAAGTAGGAATACCCAAGTTGGAAATCCCGGCTCCGCCACCTCCGATCCATGCTAGATCTGTGCTACATCTTACTCAGTTTTTCTCTCTCAATTTTCGGTGGAGATGTGCTGCGCTGAAAACAGTCATGTGCCCAAAGAAGGGAGCGTGACCCGTCGTAGGATATTTCCTCTGCTAGCCTAGGAAAGCGACAAAGATATATATGAGGTGTTTGTTGGTAACTGAGCATCTCATCAGGTACAAAAAAATAGCCGATCGTCCAAACCGCCACTGTGCGTGTACCGCACGTTAGGGCACGCGATCAGGTCAACTGTCAAATTAATTGCACCAGTCCCGCCCACACCTGCCTTCCTCTCAAAGCTTCATCTCCAGATGACATTGCCGTCGTGCTCTTCCCTCGGCGCCGGTGGCCGGCACTAGGGGAATCATCGGCGCCAACCGGTCGGCACCTATGCTCGCGTTGACCACCCCCTGTGGTGGGCCAGCCCACGGCTTGCCTGGCCCCGGAGGGCCTCGCCGGAGGCGGAGCAGAGACGACGCGGAGGCGGAGGCGAGCCGGGCGACGACGACGGCGGCGGCGGGAGTCGACTTCGGGACCTTCCCCGTGGGGGTATAGAATGGCCGCCAGGGGGAGGTAGGTAGGCCCGGGCGTCGGAATGGTCGTCGGGCGGCTTAGGTGTGGTTGGCCGTGATGGGGGCGGTTGGGCCAGTCGGATGGGGCGCCATGGCCGGACTTTGGAGCTTGGAACGGAGCTAGGGTTAGGGTTGACCGGAGTGGGAGAAGAAGAGAGGGGGAAGGGGAGAAGGCGGAGGCGGTGGCGGCGGGGGTGAGCATCGGTAGGAGGAAGAAGGTAAAGTGTTAGGCGCCCAGGCCCTTAGGTGGGCCAGCCCACAACCAAATGGTTGGCGCCCAACACGCCCCGGCACTAGGGGTTGTCATTGGTGGTGGGTGGTGGCCAGGCCACGTGGTCCAAAGTATTTTGGACGGGCTGAACAAAATGCAACAATGACTTACTATGACCCCCTCACAATAGACAACTTGACAAATATATAATAGCTTAACTTCATCTTATATTGAAAAACATAAAAAAACAACAACTAAAGATGAAATTCGTAGAATACATCACGAAAAAAGGAGGCAGTACGGTCATTCATAATGAGCCCAATTATGAAACTAATAAACGACATGTGATGTTGCCATAAATTATTCCTCCAAAGTAGCAACCTACACAAAAAAGACATACCTTTAGCTGTCTCTCCACCACTTTCCCTTCATCATTCACAAACCTGCAATTGTGAAGTTAGAAAGTTAGTATAACGATAGGAATAATTATAAAAAAACATATGCACAACTGTAACTATGGAGTACTAACTTTAGAATCACTGCCATTTGTTTTTTTATTGATACATCTTGAGACCTATGAATAAGCATCGAGAATTTTCTACATCGAATCTCATCCATAATGACAACAATGACTTCCTTTGCACAAGCTTTTGCAAGATCCTTCTGTATAGGAGATACCATCCGACAACTTTTAGAACCTTTGTCATATGTGTCCTTCACAATATTTACCTTATCTTTATACCATTCAACCATCTCTCAGAATGTTCCCTTGTTGAGGGAAGTATAACTCCCATCATCCCCACGAAAAGGTTCCCCTTGGCATATGAGGAATCTTGCAACATCTAAAGAAGATGTCAAACGAATCTCATACCGTTTCTCTTCCTCCTTGCTTGTGTCAACTAATTTCTGACCCAAACTTGTACTTAGTATAGCATCTACATGAGTCTTGCACACGCTGTGCTTACAAAAAGTATCCTTGGCATTCTTCCAATTCACATAACCATCATATGTGCAAAGACATAATTCGCAAATTTTTCAGGCTTTGCTAAATTAAAGAATAAACAGCAATATAAGCAATAAGCAACATCCTTGGACTCACTATACTCTAGCCAATCAAATTCATCAAACCAAGTCTTTTGGAATGATCTCCATTCACTACCAGTATAACAATAGGAATAATTGTAAAAACATATACACGGAGTACGCCATCCCTCCCTCCCTAGATCTCACGAGCGACAGTGAGTCACACTATTGATCATCAGTTCATTCCTTGTCTGCGCATCAATGCATCCCCCGCACCGGCACCCGTCGTTGCTCCAGCCACTACCCCATGCCTTCGCCCCATTTCCACTTCTATCGCTGCTCTTGCCACTCGCTGTTCACATAAAGAAGACGCCCCACTATGGCATAGCCACACTATCCCCGAGGCTATGACTTCCACCGTCACCACCACCGCTTCTCTCTGCCTCGCCTTCCCACTCTCCTCCCTTGCTCTTTCTCCTCGTCCTCCAATAACTTTCTCTTCCCTATGGGGCGTTGCTTCCCCTCGCCACTGCTGTCTTTCAAGTAGCTCTCAAAATATGCCCCTCGTGCCCATACCTCAGGAGCCCACGCGGCCCCTCATTGACAAGCACACCCTACACCCAAAGCTCAAAGTCTACGGTGTCTAACCCCATTGGGGAGGTACTGTTTGTCAAGATTTTCCTCAATGTCAGAGCGCGCGCTAGGATATAATAAATGTTGAAATTGTACATTTTAAATGTTTTCAGATGTTTTGGAGGAATATTTAAAGTGTTTTATCCGAATGCTGCAAAAGTAGTTGAGGAGCACGTATGTTGCAAATTGTATGTTTCAAATGTTTCAGTTGTTTTTAAACATATGTTGCGAAAGTGTGTTTCAGTTGTTTCAAACGCATGTTGCAAATTTATCGTGTGTTGCAAGGGTAGGTTTCAAATGTTTTATTTATTTTGTAGCGGTACATTGCAGTTGTCTTTCGTTAGCAGACACATGCGAAGGCGGTCCCGATGCACAGATTGCTCTGGAAGCCAAGTGGGCGTTGGTGTTCCTCACTTGCATGCACGGCCATAGATTGCCTCTGGAAGCTAAGTGGATTCGGGTGTTCCTCACTTGTATGCACGGGCATGGGCGTGCAACTCATCTACCTATTCTGTGTTGCAGTTAATGGGGATAACGGGTAGCTAAAGAGGTACGTGTGGCAGAAAGAGAAGGGAAGAAAGAGGGCACGGGCTACAGCAAATGCATCCTTTGATGGGGCAGCGAGAAGGGGAAAAAGATGGCAGGGCACGAGCTGCATCAAATGCAACCTTTGACCGGGCAGCCAAAGGAGCGTGTGTAGAGAGAAGAGAAGAAAGAGAGCACGAGCTGCAGCAAATGCAGCCTTTGACAACTTTGGATGTATATTTAAAGAGAAGATTGGGTGTGGAGAAAACCCGCTGCCGGGGGCATTCACGTCAGTCCAAAAATGTTCGGCCGTTGGATTTCGCGTCGGCGGGTCCTGCTGCCTCCTCCCATGACCAATATATACCGGCCAAACCCTAGCTTCTCTCGCGTCCACATCGCAACTCCTCCCTCCCCAATCTCTCGGCGGCGGCTCCGCCTCTCTCTCTCGTCTCGCCTCCGCCCCTCCCCCAATCTCTCGCGGCACGGGGAGGGCACGTTCACTGATGGCCTGCGCGGCGGTGGCACGGAGGCGTGGTGCGGGCGCGGTGCGGGGCTGCGCGCCCCGGCCGGCGGCAGCGAGCGCCCACCCGCGCAGCGGCGGTCTGCAACACCCACCCGGCACGCCCCCGGCGGCGGCCAGCAGCGAGCGGCCCCCGGATAAAAGAACGGCGTGCGCACCTCCCTTCCTCTTCCCTTCCGGGCTCTCGACGGCTGCTCAAGGCGTCTCGCCCTTCTGGGCCTTCCCCCCTCGCCCTTGGTTTGGTCCCGAATCACCGATGGAGCCGTGGTGAATCCTCTCGCCGCGTCGCCTTGCTGCTGCGTGCTTTGTAGGGTGCCTGGAGGAGGACCGACGCCCTCTTGGGGATCCGTGGCGTGGCGACCAGTCTTCGCGCGCCCTGTGCTGGCCTGGGACCGTCGGCGCGCGCTGAGCCGGGACCGGCGGTGGAGCTTCCCCTCGCCGGACCAAATGATTCACCGGCACTGCGCGTCTTCGGCGCCCGCATCTTCTTGCCTATGGTTCAAGGAAGCGCATATCTCGTGGTCCGGAGGAGACTACGGTGGACTGCGGAGGTCCTCGTGAGAAGCTGCGGCTGGACCTGCCGGCCCCCAAGCGTGGCGGTGGCGGCCCAGCGCTCGTGGTCGGTCCCGACGCGAGCGCCGGCAAATGAGGCGCGGACCTAGGTCAGGACCCATGCCTATGCATCCCCTATGTGTCGTGCCTATGGAAGCGTGGATATGGTCTCCGTTGTGGCACTTTATCCCATTCTCTTCTACGCTATTTTTGGTTGCCTTTTTCTCTATTGTTATTTGACTGTGTTAGCTGAACATCATGTATGTGGCTGAGTTGCTCCCCGACGCTGCACTTGCTAGCTTTTTTGATCGACGGCGGTGCCTCACGGGCTTAGTGTTCCGTGGTTATTTCACTTTGCAGATTCGTGTGTAGACGCATGAGGTTGAAGTTGCACTTGGACAAGATGGTGACCATGAGCTGCATCCCTAATTTTTTTTTGCGGTTGTGAAGCTGTTACCGACAACTCAGTGCAGGCAACGTATTCGACGAATTGCTTGTCTATGCATGTGTGCACAGTTATTTAGTGGAGTATCAGTCAGTTTAGATTAACACATTGATCTTAACTTCATTCTCCATCACAGTTCCTCTGTCACCTAACACTATGCACAACTAATTCCATAGCATGTCTGTTAACCTTGTGAGCTGAATCGTATAGTGTCAAAGTATCTTTAGCTCACAGTTAGTACAGGCCTGATCCAGTGAGTCTTTAGTGTTACTTTCTTTCACAATAGCTTGGTACATAGCTATGAAGGTTATTTTCGTATTGCTTCTTACACCATCTACATGAGATTTACTAATTCTTAGCAGCTGAGTACGTTAATATGAACTTTAGATTGTTCTGCTTTTATTTCTACCTATTTCTTACCAGACCAATAGTGAAGATGATGCTTTTTCTCCTCCCGGGCGAGATGCAACATTTCTTCATCCTAATGTATGTGAGAAGACCTTTCTTTTCAATAAAGAAGTTAGAACTTTTTTTTTTTTTCCAAAATGTATAATAAGAGGACAAACCGGCTTATCAAGAACAGTGGTCAGTAGGAGAACTAGGAAGGTTTTATTAGTATTTTGTTGCCAAAAGATGTGTCAATGGTTATGCCTATACGTATGTTTCCTTGAATAATCCTTCCTAAATATATATGCAATGTTAATCATGGTGTATGCACTGGCCTTAAATAATTTATTGTGCCCTTGCAAATGAAGAGAGGAGAGGCTTCAAGGTAATTTTAGATATAGCGGTTGGTTTTTGTGCTGTCTATACTTGCTTATTTACTCATTCTTTCCTCTGACATCATGTTGGAGACTAATTGGATCCATCATCTAGGTAGCATGGTCGGATCCATCATCACGTTTGTCCATGTCGGGGTTTGCTCATGCGGCATACGATGATTGGATCTGTGTTTAGCTTTCTTCTCCCACTCCCATATTCCTTAGTAGTGTTAAAAGTTTTGTAGGTTTATAAGAGTGAATAAGCAAACAAATGAATAAAAGATATCATGAAATCGATTCGTACAGTCCAGTAGAATCAGAGATGACCTGGTACATCCTTTGCTTTCAATTGCCTCGTGTGTCTTGTGTGTTTAGATATGCCATGTGATGCCTGACATTAAGGTTGGTCTTTACAGGTCGGAATTATCTTGATCTGAATGTTCTATGGATGCTTGACGCCCATGCATATCATGAGCACCTCATCAGGCAGTTTTTTCTCTAGCTATTATGACATCCCCTGTTTTCCCACTATAGATTTCTGATGGCTGAAGAAATTGATTGGTTAAAAAAGGATCAACAACATTGGTGTTTGCCGGCAAACGGAGGCAAGTGTTCATTGTTGAAGCTTGGGGGTGGTTCTGCTAATTTTTTTAACATTCAATTCACTTTGGTAATATTTAGCCCATGTAAACTTTAATGTTTTCCATTTTTTACTCAGTCATTAGAGAGTAGTTAGAGTGTGCTTGATGAGGTCCTACTGTACCAATAGTAGTACCTTTGTCATATTGGTCAGTCAAGAAAATATTTGTGCCGCCTTAAAAAACTTATTCTTAGATGGGAGTTGAGACAGCAGTAGGTTCCAGAAACGTGCAATGGAGAGTATAGTTGTTTATCTCACAGGTCACAACTAAGAGTTAGCAGTTCTTGACATGTATTTTCTTCAGCAAAGATTTTTTTAGATGTCCAAGAAATATGCAGAGCTAATAGTTGTGCTAGGCTAGAGATATAATTCAGAGTTGTCCAGTAATATGGTTTTGGCTGGCCTTGCTTTATATCTGTCTAACTGATGACTGTTCATAGCATGTGGTTTTAGCAGAGTTAATGAATCATATGATGACTCTAGAGATCTATGGCTGTTGAATTTTAGCAGAGTTAATGAATCATATGATGACTCTAGAGATCTATGGCTGTTGAAAGCGTAGTGATGATTGTGCTAGCATTGTTATCTTATACTTTCTTGGTACACATTCATACAGCTAAGAATTTGAATTGAACATGGTAGAATTTCAAATAGATTCAGGTTAGCCACTATGCATGTCATTTGTGTAACCTGTTCTACTTTGAGTCCAATAGTATTTTAGGCACCGGATACACTGTCAAGATGCTCTATTATTGTGTGCTCAACTCAGCATCGCTTACCACTTTCCTATACTGACAATCCATTGTTTCCTTCCCTATCAGTGGTCGGCTCAGCAAAGACGTCGATTCTTCGGTGAGAAAGAGGCTCAATTTCTTAGTGATCAGGTACATGTACATACCATTATTCTGGGTGCAAAATGCTCTTCATTAATCCATGCATTCCCTACCATACTCGATGACACTTTTTCTATTCTCCAACATAGCTGCTCAACCCAGACTCTCAAACAAAAGATCAGCCACTGAGCTATACTCCCAAGAATGCTACAGACATGCTTCAGAAAAGGTATGCAGGAAGATAACTTCTGCAGAGATCCTTACACAAATCTTAGCTGCACTATCTATAAATATGTTGCTTCCTATTTGGATCTCTGCAGTGTGCTGGACCGCAAGAATCTTACTCCTAAAAAGAAGCGCTCCCGTGTGGAGCAGGCTCTGCCTCATGAGAGTGTAAACCAGGTAAAATTGAGTGTTAATGGCATCGATGATACATTCGCTTTATCTACAACTGTTTTAGCTGATGTCGTTTAATAATTGCAGCATATCCACGCTGGTCCAGATCTTTTGGTTGGATGGAGGAACCACGTCCCATGTAGTCGAAGTTCGCGCCAAAGTGTTGTGTATTCCGGTCAGATCTTGGTCTTTAGGCATCAAGAACACCTTAACTTGATTGATCCTGCATGCCTGCCTATGAATGGTGCCAATGCATCTAGCCACCTCAATGTTGTTCGCTGCCAGCAGCAATACCACACCAGTAGCTAGGTTAGATTATTTATGCTGGAACACTGAAGACCATTTTATTCACTGGCTACGCCCAGTTTCTAGACATCATCGGTGAATTGGCTTATGCATGTACTCTGGTACTCGCCACCTAGCTAGGACAGGCCATGAAATCTTTATTTGGTTCGCTTTTTCTGTGTGATCGACAATTTGGGTGGCTTCATTATAAGTCTTACTATTTTCCTTGTGGTTTCCAATATCCTCTATCTGAAGACGCATGAATTAGATTGGATGCTTATCTGGCTAGATGTATTTATAGGTTTCACCCGCGTCATGATCACACGTTTTTCGTTGTGTTTTGTTTCAATCATAGAAAAAGAAACCGGCCAGAGCCCCGCGCGCATGGGCGCGCGCCATAACACTAGTATGTATGAAAATCGCAAGGGTGGATGGCGCACTTGGGGCCACAACAGTTACAGTCGTATTATACAACTCGTATACCAGTTAGGAGGGGCAGGCGGACAATGGGACATGCACGGGCATCCAGATGTGGGCTTGCTTCCGGACGTCTGGGTGCTACAAAGCGTGTGTTTCCAAGTCCGACATGGCGACGTGGCTGGCTAGCAGCTAGCTACTGTTGGCACCCAAAATTGGCTTGGAAATTCCAAACTTAGTCATATTTTGGAGGTCCAAGACACTAGACTTAGCCAAATTTTGGAGGAAGATCAAAATAGGCATCTCTGAAGTCTCTCGAAGTGAGCGACGCCGGCGACCGGGTGCGGCCCGATCAACCACCCTGCGCGTCTAGTCAAGAAAGGCGCGTCTCCAGAACTCTCGAAACGACCAGACGCCGGGCGACCGGAGCGTCCGGTCATTAGGCGCTCGCGAACATGATTTCAGGGCTCTTTGGAATCGACCGGACGCTGGTGACCGAAGTGTCCGGTCGGCCCGATCCTGCGTCCGATCAATACGCAACGGGCCATGTCCATACGATTCTGAACCGATCTCTTTCCTAATCCCGTTTGGGTCGGTTTTTGGAGATTGGAAACATCCAAGGACAGTTTCCTAAAAGGATAAGACCACCCTCTTCTATATAATAAAGAGGTTCATGGCCGATTTGATCTCATCTACGTCCAATCGACAAACACATCTACTACCGTTTTGCTTGTAGGTCAACTTCCCCTCTACCCTGCTGTTCAGCAGCGTTCTCTGCGAATTTTGTCGGTGTCCTAGGCGGCCTTGCTGGTCCTAGGGTATCCTCGCGCGTCGTCCTCCCGACGGGTTTTCCCGAAGGTGCGTTTAGAGGTTCTTCTGGCCATCACCGAGCTCTACATCGGCCCTAGCGATCTCTTAATCATTCGTGGTCGATCACGCTGCGGTGTTCGCTGCTTCAAGGTCGATTGCAACCTTCGTGAGCGTCCAAGGGCCTCCCGGTGTGCTTGGCGTGGAACCCTAATTTCGTGTCAACAGTTACGACATAAACTAGAGAGGCATATATGTACGTTGAACTCAATTCACATCAAAGAAAGTAGAGCTGATCATCGTTCAACTTCAAACCGCCGGAGAGAGTGTAGCGCGCACGTTAGGGCACCAGATCAGGTCTATGGTCACCCCAATTAATAATTGCTCCGAGTTAGGTCCTCACGCGCAGCATTTTGTTGAAACGAAGTGTGACATGGCTGCATATGGGCTACTTGGCTGGGCGGATGGCTAGCAGCCAGCTACGGCATAAGCTACAGAAGACAATAAGGGTGCTACAGAGGACAATAATGGTGTACATTGTCCTTCTCTTTGACTCTAAAGACTTCAAACAAAAACCTAGCTTATCATCTACAAAGTTGTTGACTGAGTCGACCACTACAACTTTTTGTGTTGATCATGTCAGTATTCGACATAATTATTTGGAAATTTAACATTTGAGTTTCAAAGTCTAAGAAATTAATTAAAACACATATTTGAGAATCTAAGTGACCTTGAATAAAAAACTCCTGCACTGTAAAGATGTAAATCACATTAAGAATGTAAAGATGTAAATCGCATTAAGAATATGAAGTTGTAAATCACATTAAGAACAATGATTTTACTCTAGACCATATCAACATCTGGGATTATTTAAAAATTAGAAAATTTGAATTCAAACAACTTAAAATGATTTCTTTTATGAAACTTCAAAGTGAATTTTGATTCACTAAATAAAGCGAGAAATCTAATTGTTTACCTTGATTATATAATGCTCTGTGTCTAGTGGGCAGTGTGTCCAAAAGATGGACGTCAAAGGCGCCGTCTGGTCAAATAATAAGCATCCAAGGCATGTGAGCATGTCTCTCGATCTACACTACGCAGTCAAGTCAAGTGAACCATGGCCCAACTCTGACGAGCCCTGTGCCACACGTTCTCTCGTAGTTTCTTGTGGTTCTATATAAGTCGATGCCACAAGAGTAGGGAGATCAGATCATATATCACCACTTCGCAATTGTGGCACAACAAGCGCATGGCTACAGTGAGGGGAATCCGTGCTCTATGCAGTCCACGCGCTGCTACTTGTCATGGCGCTTCACACACCAGGCCGGCTGGCGCAGGCCTTCCCATACCGTGTTCCCTGCTCCAGACCTGCCAGCCCAGCGGCTCCATCACCGGGCGTTCCGCCACTGCAACACGGAGAACGGCCCGAGTGCTGCAAGAACGGGCAGCGCTACACCACCTACAGCTGCTCCCCACCCGTCACGGGTAGCACCCGCCCATACCACACTCAACAGCTTCGCCGAGGGTGGGGGGGGCGGCGGCGCTGCCGCCTGCACGGGAAGTTCTACGACGACAGTAAGAAGGTGGTCGCGCTGTCAACTGGTGAGCTGGTACAACGGGCGGCAGCCGGTGCAGGAAGCATCGCGTGATCCGCGCGAGCAACGGAACTCCGCCGCATGCGTGGTCGCCGACGAATGTGACTCCACCGTGGGCTGCGACAAGTGAAAGCCAAGGATCAATCAATCACAAGCTGGAACATGAACTAGCTAAACCTAACACAAGATCGCGCAAGAGATCGGGATGAAATCGATGAACACAGGATGAACACGAACGGGAACCGCCAGCGTGACGGTGCCCCTTTTCACCTTCGATTAAACTGGGTTCAAACACGATTACAATGATAACTGAAGCGCTACTCCACACTTCTTACTTCCAACTATTTATACCAATAGCTAACACACACACTTACTGAATGAAAAACCGCTAAACACGCGATACAAGTTGACGTAAAAACACACGCCCAACCGCCGACGTCGTGTCCGCTCACCGCTCCTCCTCGACGCTCCTCGGCAGTTAATCGCTTTTCCCGCCAACGCCTTTAATTCAAATTCTGTCATCGATCTCACTTAACCAGCTTGTCAATGACCTTCACCACACTTTCGGGAACACAAGATTAACTAACTTTTAACCAACATTCTCCCCTTAATCTTGATGTGGACCGAGATCACGAATCCCCAACAAGTACCTCATCACCGACAGCTTTTGATCACTGCCAATGGCTTAGTTAGTGCGTCTGCCTTCTGATCATTTGTCCAGATCTTTCTCACCTAAATTTGGCCTCTCTCAACACACTCTCTAATGAAATGATACTTGATATCTATATGCTTGCTACGGCCATGAAAGACAGGATTCTTCATCAGGGCTATAGCAGCATTGTTGTAAACAAACAATGTCACTTTCTCAGGCTTTCTTGCAGTCAACTCTCCCAGCAAGGTCCTCAACCACAATGCTTGTTTAGATGCCTCAGTTGCTGCCATGAACTCTGCCTCGCAAGATGATAAAGCTGTTGTCTTTTGTTTGTGTGAATTCCAAGTCACCAAACTCTCATTCAGATAGAATGCCATTCCTGCTGTGCTTCTCCTCTTCACCAGATCACCTCCAACATCACTGTCTGAGAAGCCAACTAGCACCTCCTTCTGCTTCGTTTGGGTATAAACCAACCCAAAGTCAATGGTTCCCTTCAAATATCTCATAATTTGCCTGACTGCATTTCTATGCTTCACTGTTGGTTTTTCCATGAACCTGCTTGCTAATCCAACAGAAAATGAGAGATCAGGTCTAGTATGCAGAAGATACCTCAAGCATCCTATGACCCTTCTATACTCAGTGGTATCCACTCTCTCCCCTCGCTTGTCGAAAGATCAAGTTTTGCACCAGATCCATTGGGAACTTAGCCTGATTGCAGTCTGCCATACCAAATTGTGCAAGTATCTTCTTAGCATAGCTACTCTGTCTGATTGTGATATGATCTTCAAGTTGCTTCACCTCTATCCCAAGATAATATGACAGTAGACCCAAGTCACTCATCTCAAACTGTGAGGTCATCTCGCTTCTTGAATCACGCAATCTCGACACATCCTCACCGTCACAATCGGATCATCTACATACACACCAAGTATTACTGCATTCTTCCCAACTCCTCTCTTGTAAACAGCTGGTTCACTAGCACACTTACTGAAACCCAACATCTTCAGTGATTTGTCAAGCTTGATGTTCCAGGCTCTAGGAGCCTGTCTGAGCCCATACAATGCTTTACTCAGTTTCAGAACCATCCTTTCCTTGCCTTTCTCAACATACCCCTCAGGCTGTGCCACATACACTTCTTCTTCCAATTCTCCATTTAAGAAAGCTGTTTTCACATCAAGGTGATGCACCTGCCATCCTCTATTTGCTGCTAAAGCTAGTATCATTCTGATAGTGTCTAGCCTTGCAACAGGAGCAAAGACTTCATCAAAGTCTACACCTTGTTCTTGCACATACCCTTTAGGCACCAATCTGGCCTTATGTTTCACTACCTCACCTTCTGCATTTCTCTTGAGCTTAAATACCCATTTTAGCCCAATTGACTTCTGTCCAACAGGTAGTGTAGCAAGGTCCCATGTTCCATTCTTACAAATTGATTGCATCTCACTATCCATTGCTTTTACCCAGTTTGGGTCCTCAACTGCTTCCTTGAAACATGTGGGTTCCTCCATCACTGTCAGTAATGCACTGATTTGTTCTGAATCAGGGACTGCATTTTCTTGTCCCTCTGAATCTTCTTCAGTCTGTTCTTCTGTGTCTGAATCAAATGTCACAACCTGACTATCTTGATACACATCATTGATGCTCCTAACCTTTCTTGGAGTTTCATCATAATCATCACTGTCAAGTGCATCAATCATCTCCTGATCTGCTCCTTGACTCTGATCAGCAGTATGTGAATTCACTGAAGAACTCCCTGTTGTCGGATTTTCGTCAGACATAAACTGTCCCCCAGTGCTGTCTGCAACAGTTTCTTGTTCTCCACCTCCACTTCCACTCTGACTCATCTGATGATCACCATGAGTATCATTGTTGTTATGACTATTTTCTATAGGATAATCTCATCCTAACCACCTCATGTGGTTCCTTAGCTGCCAAGTCACAACCACATATCTCTCGGATATGGGAGTCCCTCCCCGCATGGCTACATGCACGGGAGAGGTTGCATTGCGTGACTTGATGGTAAAGCTTCCTCCCGTAACCTCCTTTTACGGTGTGTATATATATCACTTATGATCAATGGAATAAAGTGGACGAGTTCATTATGTGGCTCATTTACTTTCTCGCAATTATACTCACAACACGTTATCAGCACCTTCGCTCTCCACATTCTCCACAGAGAATAGCTCAGTTGGTTAGATCATACATGATGAATCAGATCGACTAAATAAGGTACGATGTCCCTCGTTTCTCTTTTGAAGATGGCACGTTGAGCCGACTCCGTCGCCGGTGAAGGTGGATGTGAGGGGACTCGCAGCTCTTCTACGACACCAGCACCTCCGGCAACTGCCGGTGACGCAGTGGTCACCGCACCACCGTCGCAATGGCCATCGGCCCAAACCCAACGCCTCGCTGCGACCATACGGCGGTTGCACTCGACGGCAACAACTACTGGCCCTCTACGGCCAGATCACGGCGACCAGTGACATTTGCGCGGCTGCAACGCAGCCCGCACAGGTACATGCACGCGCAGCCTCGCGTGCTCGACGACGCCGATGGCCCAAGGCTGTAGCCCCATGCTGCACCTGGCCTTCGCGCGGTTCCAGTGCGTCGAGACCGCGGCCACGACGGACCCACGCGCGGCTTCACGTCGCGACCGCGGAGGACACTTCTCGGCACCGCGGAAGGTCCGCGCGGCTTCGGCTCGCATAACCGCGGCGGTCCTCTGCACGGCCTCACACCGCGGCCATGGCTCCTCTCGCCGGAGCTCCACCGATGACGACGGCCTCGTGGCCAGCCCGCGTATGCGGACAGGCGCGGTTCGGTGGCTGCCCGCGGCCTTGCGGCACGACGACATCCGCGCGCACGGCTTCGGCGCCCGACGGCCCGGCGGCAACAGCGGCCCTCCGCACGGCCTCGCTCCGTGACCGCGACCTCTGCACACGCCCCACGTCGTGACCTCGGCTTCACCCGGCGGCAGGCCTCAGCCCACGCCCACACCAGGCCGGCGGCGGTCTCGCGTCCGCAACCAGCGCCTCCGGCCGCCAACATGCGCCGACGGTACGCACTAGCGGCCTCGTGCCGTGACCTGTGACCTCGCCCCAGCGGCCACGCGTGGCAAGCCCGTGCACGTGGCGCACCTCCGACGGCGCGCACGCGGCGCACCTCCGACGGGCGCGCGGACGGCTCTCGCGAGCGAAGCGGCGGCCCTCATCGTCGCGGCTCCAACCTCACCTCCGCGAACGAGCGGCTCCCCGCCTCTACGCGGATGGCTGGGCCCGCGCGGCGCGCCCGACGGTGCAGCCCCGAGGAGGCCGGGCTCCCGCCGGTCAATCTCGCGCATGTAGACGGCCGTGAGGTCGAGCGTGATTTCCTCCCGAGAGGAATTGTCCGTGCGTGGGATTGAGAGGAATAGTCAAAATTGATTATTATTAATATATATTCCAGACTTATGTTTTAACCCTCAGGTTTTAACATATCTACAGTGTACTATATTTACCTCATGTAAATACTCTACGATGCACATTATTTACCTCATGTAAAGAAATACTTTTGTGACCACATGTCATCAAAAAGTTGCATTATACTAATGCAAATACATTGGTTGATTTATCTCTTTGGAACTTGATTTCGCCGATGTCACCTTTTGTTTATTATCGAATTGGCAATCACAAGGTAGTATCCATACTACTGTGGGATTTATTCCTCAAAGTGCACTTCCAATTTGACTATGAACTTACAAGGAATACATCTTGATAGTGAAACAATTAAAAGGTCTACACCCTCACGGTGACTACCTAAGTTCCATCAAATGAGACAAAATCCCTTTATTTTCATGCAATTTATTTTATATGCAATTTACTTTTGCATTCTTTTATTTAAGCGCATTTACTTACTCTTTTTTAAGTTTCAAGTGCTTACTTTATTCCATGCAAAATAAGTGATTACCTCATCATTTGTGTATAATGTTCTAACTTTTAGCATATTGGCCAACCACAAGGTAGTACCATAGTACTACTGTGAGATCTACACTATCTCATGAATAGTGATTATCTCCAACGCGCGTATCCAATGTCTAATTTTAGAACAAATGACCTTCACCTCCACGGTGTCAACTTTTTGTTCCTCTTACAAAATTGGTCATACACGCATGGTGTACCTCAGTACTACCATAAGATTTCATCCTCATTGTGCGTACCCAATTTTAAATGTGAACTATAAAAGAGGTCTACACCTACATGTGATTTGCCATAATTCATCTTTTAGATTGGCCATACACAAGCTAGTATCTCAATACTATATTGCACGATCTACACTATGTCCACCACATAGTGACTATCTGCATGTGTTCATCCAATCTAAATGTGAATTGCATAAAGTTTACATCATTTGATGTTTACTTTTAAAGCAATAGTCTCACAAATTGAGGTCTACACCGTGTTTTACAAACATCGTGACTACCTCCGAGTTGAACCACTTTCAAAGTGTGATGAACTCGCATTTCTATTAGCATGAGCACAAGGTAATGGGATGACATCTACTGCACATACACATATTTGCAGATTATGCTCCCCTACTACAAGGTCACCAATCTGGTTTTGCGCCTTCAATGTGTTAAATTGCTAATATCTAATTGAGACTATCTTGGCAATAATTATTGTACACTATAACGATAGTAGTGATTTTCTATCACCTATCCAATGTGAGGCAAACACTACATATGATTCAAGACTCATCTTGACTTCACAATATTTTTGCATATGCCAATTCAAGACTCATCTTGAATTTGAAGTTATTTAAGTAATCATTTTCTTAAATAAGTAGCAATATATAGTGCATTATTTTGGTGGATACTTTCTATCACATACAGAGTCTATGTTTTTGGCGAAGATTTTACATCATCTATTCCCACAGTGAATGGATCCCAAAACATTAGCGGCCGACTTTTTGTCGCCTGTAGAATGGAGAGTCTACAATCAAGTATCACCTTGAATCCCCAAATTTTTGCCTTTATGCTATAAAATTTACTCTCAAGTAAATTCATACATGATAAACTCATGTTGGACCTGGCTAATATTTCCAATTTGGAATATTTCCAACTTCGCATTGGATGAAATTTATTTTCCTCATATGAGCGATATCAACGATATCATTGGGGTCGTATGGCATAACAACATGCTTATTGCTCAACCCCAACCAAATGCTCGATCCATTCTGATATTGTCACACTTGCGTTTATGCATTTTTATGCAACTCCAACACTTGGATTTCTTCAAATCCGTGTATTCAAAGGAGTGAGATCCATCTACCTTTTGCATGTCCCTCATTGGGATTTCAACAAAGGATGTAATATTGTCTAAACATAAATGATTGTTTACTCGTTCATTTATCCAAAGCATCTTCGGTCCATGGCAATTATAACATAATGGATTCTCATAAACGCAAATGTCACTTTTCTTTCAAAAAGTGGCAAAGTATGACAAATCTCATATTTTCACAAAAATGTGATTGTACTATCCAAGTACACGTAAATGCCAAATCAAAAAATTTGGCTCAACTATCCCCAACTCATTGGAGGCAAGCGAGTTATTGGATCAATTTGAGTTCACATCAACAAGCAAACGCTTGTAAAGTCTCCATATTTTCATTGGAGCTATTATTAGCCGAATGTCACACTACCACATGTAGTATGATAATATCATGCACCACATGCATGTTATACATATTCTATATGAGTGCAAATTCGTTTGGATTTTGCCTCACTCTATATATAGAATCACTTGGGATCCAAACCAAATGGAAAGGAATCTTGTTTAGTGGACCATTGTACCGCTAACACAACTAATAGAGATTGTGCAAATTCCTTCCATATCGTCTCGAGGTGTATTACATACATCGATCCCATATTACATGTTGCGTACAAAATAATTTTCTCTCTTGATCTCATCAAGATTTGGCATATCTGCCTTGATCATTCCACATGTAGAATGACGAGAAAATTATTATCAATTCTATTGGTCATAACATTAATGTGAGCCACCAAATTTCTTGAAGAAATTCAAGAACATACATGTGACTCCATTTGCTATTTTATGGACCATAAAGATACTATGTGTAATGCACACATGCATGTACAATGTTGTCCTAAAATGTGTGCCTTACTCATAAGGTACCACAATTACCAAATTCATTGCTCGAATTACGTAGTTCGAGCAAATGATCCTGACGACGGGATCTAATCCATTTACATGGAATTATTTGGTTTTTAGGGACTACATCATTAAGTATCTTATGTTCATACACATAATGGCACAACTAAATCTCGTCGAGAGAATCAAGTTTGTTATTTGATGACCCAAAATAGAATTGTAATTTTCCAACATCTAGTTGGTGACATGCGGATTTACACAATGCATCATAAAGCCAAATTCATTAAATCGCATCATACGGCTCCCCGCAGCGGTTAGTACGTGGATAGTTGTCCATACAAACCAAACAATTCCCATCTGCGGAATTGGTAACGTTTTGCATGTGCCAATATCACCACCGCAAAGATACATCACGGGGGTATCTAGGGATTCATTCATTGCCCGTATCTTTGAACACATATTTGAGGAGATTCCGGCATTAGGGGAGATACTTACCACACATAGAATGCCAAGAATCAAAAAGAGAATGTCACTACTGATATTCGGTCCTCATATCCACGTACCAAAGAATCTGAACCAACAGTTCAGAATATCTTACATTTGCAACACATTGCAAATACTCTGCCAAATGCATGAAATTGTGACCCAATCCGATTCCCATCTAATGTGCCAAAAAGAGTGGAGGTACCTAACAAAACAACTCAACTCCTGAATCAATAAGAGGAGGAGAAGTATGGCTACATAGGGACTCAAATTTTCTTCTTGCAAGCATTCTCGGATCGGGGAGACAATTATCCAAGACAATACATGCATGTCAACCTCAAGTTGATAGACGACACATGGATATTTACTATCCAAAGCCTATGGATGTTTAACATCCAAAAGCCCAGCATAACTTGTGCACAAAATTAGGCGCTGGGTCATCATTTGAACACCCTAACTCTGTTATTATGGGAAATGACATGGAGTTCAAAGGGTAAATATTTCCACATGCTAAAATTGGTTCCATTGAATCAATCATACAAAAGACTACATATTGTCGACGAACTCCTCAATATTGCCATGCACCTTATCTGGATCCAGACCACAAGTCCTAGGCAGAGTGTTCAAACACTCATCATATTGGATCAATTAAAGGTGGCAATTAAGGAGAATTGCTTTCACTCAAAGTGAGAAGTCTTTACTCATTTCTCCTCACAAAGCTTTCTTGACGGAAGCACTATGGATTCACGTATCCATAAGGTGGTGAATAGTGAGAGCATGTAGCACATGGTTTCACGCAGAGACCTAGCATGACATACCCATTGGTATGTGTGGAAATTATGTTCCTATATTGATAATTGGCGTACCAAACTTGATTTGGATAGATTTGGATTATAAGTTCTAATGGACTTTGTATTCTAAATCAAAACATAAATCGCAACATACATTGTGTATGAATCAAGTCACTCCATGGCTTGATATAGTCAAGTTGATTGTGGTACAACCGACTAGGTGAGTTCCTTCCACGTAAGGATGTCTCCCATCACTGATTTCACTGTGACCATAGTAAAATCCCCACGGTTTTTATACATCTCCTATGGTACATATCAAAACAGGTAGTCATCATAAGACAAAATCGAGATGAAATATTTGGGTAAAACCAAATTACGCTTAAGTCCATAACTTAAGCACACACATCGATCTTCCAATATTCCAACAATATGGTCATTCAATCCCTAAATATGGATCAATATCCATTCGGCCCTTGGGATAACAACCTTAGTGCCATCAAAGCGCTCATGTATCTTGCATATTGCAATAGGCCTGATATTGCATTTGCGGATACTTGCTATAGCTTAAAATAGCGCAACTCTCCTATAACACCGAAGGTGGGGAGGAAAGTGGATATCCACGGATATCTATATGGCACAAAGGATCTTGATTTATTATGTAAATTAAGATATGATCATGTAGAGTATCAAGATACTTGGCTATTTAATCCCCTATATATTGCCGGATCACATACGATGTTATAGTGGTAAAGTTATCATAGGAGTTATCAAACTTGACTCTAATGACTACTTCCACTCCTCATTTTAAAGTATTACATAAGCATGTATCACTTTATTGAATGATCACATTTGATTCATCGAATCACTAGTCATTATCCTCAATGATAATGCAACTTGTGTTGCTTGGATGTATACAGGGTTACATAAGGGCAACATCACTATATTGCCTTCTACAAATGTTTTCTTCTCATAAACACCTTGCAAACTGAATCAAGTGATAGCTCTACGAGATTTATTCACAAAGTCCCTACCAATTCCCACATTTCACAATGTGTTGTTGAAATTGGTATGTGATGACTTCGAGAGTTGCAAGGTTCAGGGGAGACTCCTCTTGAAACTATAACCTGTTCAAAATATCATATTGTACTCTTTTCCCTATGAGTTTTTCCTCACATAGGTTTCTCATAAGCGGTTTTTAATGAGGCAATATCAATACAAGTTCATATGTCATATCTCTTGTTTAACCCCACAGGGTTTTTGTTTGGGATATCAAAGACAGCCAATGTCATATCTTCTATTTTCCCCGCAGGGGGTTTTGAGGAGGTATCAAAGACATATTATTACAATTATGATCCTCGGATCATATTTATTGTTCTCTAAACTTGGTCATGGGTTTTCCTTCTAAGGTTTTTCCCCATATAAGTTTACAATGAGACAATAATCAAATATGACATACCATTTTATCCTTGTTTTCCCCACTAGGTTTTAATGAGTTTTTAATGGCATATATCCACACATATTTCTCCTCATTTTTTCCCACGGGTTTTTTTGGAGAAATTACATAATACATTGATCTCAAGGACGGATTCGATCAAGGGGAGTGTTATGACTATTTTCTATAGGATAATCTCATCCTAACCACCTCATGTGGTTCCTTAGGCTGCCAAGTCACAACCACATATCTCTCGGATATGGGAGTCCCTCCCCGCATGGCTACATGCACGGGAGAGGTTGCATTGCGTGACTTGATGGTAAAGCTTCCTCCCGTAACCTCCTCTTACGGTGTGTATATATATCACTTATGATCAATGGAATAAAGTGGACGAGTTCATTATGTGTCTCATTTATTTTCTCGCAATTATACTCACAACAATTGTCACCAACACTATCCATGACACCATAGTAGTGAGAATTCCACTCACCCATCTCCATTTCAACTGAAATGTCTTCAATTTCTACAGCATTCCAATCCCAGCTCACTGTTTCTTCAAAAACAACATCCCTACTCACAACAATTTTGTTTGTTTGAGGATTAAACATCCTATGAGCCTTGCTTCCATCTTCTATGCCAAAGTACACCATTGGCACACATCCGTCTTCCAAATTCTTCAAGTAAGGCTTTACTGTCTTGACATAGCCCTTGCACCCAAAAATTCTCAAATGGCCAAGATGAGGCCTCTTACCATTCCAAGCTTCATATGGTGTCCTCAGAACCCCATTGCTTTTGTTGGCGCCTATTGATCGATATATCTTGAATGTCCGACCGCCTCGGCCCAAAACCTTCCGGGAATCTTCATGCTCTTCAATAAAGCTCTAGTCATCTCCATGACAGTTCTATTTTTCCTTTCCACCACACCATTTTGTTTGTGGGTGTATGGGGCAAGAAAAGCGCCTTTTAATACCGACTTGATCACAAATAGACCGCAAAAAGCTCCATTCAAGAACTCACCACCTCTATCCGATCTCAACACCTTAATCTTGTCATTACAATTGTTCTCAACTTGAGCTTTAAACTTCACAAATGCACTCACCGCTTCATCCTTAGTTTTGAGCATGTATACAGAACACCATCTAGTGCAATCATCAACACAAAGCATAAAATACTTGTTCCCACTAATGATTCGGTGTAATGGGTCCACACAAGTCTACATGTACTAGTCCCAATGGTTCATCTCGCTCTCCACAACACACTCCTAGGAAATGAAAAATCTAGCCTTGCTTTGCAACTAAGCAAGACCGACACACGATCGACCGCTTCCTAATCAATGGTACTCCCCCACGCCATTTCTTTTTCTACTAGCTGTTTCAAGCATGAAAATTGACATGTCCTAATCTCCCATGCCATAACCAACCCTCATCTTCAACACTAGCCATCAAAACGCATGTGTTCCCCAACACTTAAACCAATTTTGTATAATCTATTTGGACTCCTTTCAACACACATGATCAATCTATGTGGACTCTTCTCAATAACAAGAATGATTTCTTCATCCATCACAATTTCGTGACCATGTTCAAATAATCGACCAAGACTAATCAAGTTTGCTCTAAGCTTGGGTATGTAGTACACATCTCTAAGCAACCATCGATTCCCATCATTTCCCTTAAACACAATTGAACCAATGCCGTAATGTCTACAAGAGAACCATCACCAAATTTTACCTTACCGTAGAATGTATGGTCGATTTCTCAACTTCTCTCTATCTCCAAATATGTGGTTGCCGGCACCGGTGTCAAGGCACCATGTATCACCAGTGGGGTCTCCATTGCCTGCAAAGTGAAGCTCAGGCTGCATAGGGCCTCCATTCAGGCACAACTTGCCCTGAACACGTTGCTGTGTGCTTGCTCCTGGGTTCAACACCTCCAACTCAGCAAACAGCACCGATGGCTCCATCTCGGCCTTCACATGATGAGCTTCATCTTCTTTCTTCTTGATTTGGACAACGGTTTTGCATAGTGACCGTTTTGCTTGCACTTGAAGCACTTGATATGGCTCTTGTCCTTCTTGTCAGTGCTTCCTGCTGCATCACCACGCCCACCACGTCCACCTCGGCCACCACCTCGACCATGGCCTCTTCCTCGACCACCAGTACCCGATGGCTTGCCACCACCAGATCCTTCTCCACTAGACCTCTTCTGACGTGCATCCCACTCAGCTTGAGTGAGTAACACCTGTCCAGCCTCCGATCTGCCTCCTCTACTCTTGCCGGTCCGTTCCTCATATGTCCCGAGGCGCCCGGCATCATCGAACTCCGGCGTCTTGAGGTCATGATTACTCGCGATCCGGCCACAACTTGGATGAATCACGCCGGGCATGGTGTCGAGCGGCTTCTTCACCATGGCCTTGTCCTCCAAGGTTCCACCTAAGTTCTTTGAAACGAACCGACATCGCCCGTCGGTTTACCGGCAAAGTCATCGATAGTCTCCTCCTCCTTCATCTTCAAGGCATCGAATTCAGTTTGCAAAGTGCGTAGGCGCTGCGTCTCGGCGCTGTTCCGCACCCACAAACCTGCGCCTTGGCGACCCCCACACCTCGCGTCCGTCTTCTTCTTCGCGACTTGCATCAAGAGCTCGTCGGACAAGCACTGAAACAAGTGCGTGCGCACCTTCTTGTCCTTGGTCTTCGGCATCCGTCATGGCGCGTCTTTGCATCTCGCCTCCGACGGCTCCACGATCCCCCACCAACCTTGCTCCTCCATGATCGCCGCACCGTATACTCAAACCGGTGTAGTTCGCCGGCGTGAGCGTCCGGAAAAGCTGCCGTAACCTCCATCACCTCGGCTCCCGCCGCCCGCCACCGTCGACATGGACACACGCTTATGTGGTGGTGCTGCTTGATGATTGAACGGCTCCGATACCACGTGAAAGCCAAGGATCAATCAATCACAAGCCGGAACATGAACTAGCTAAACCTAACACAAGATCGCGCAAGAGATCGATGAAATCGATGAACACAGATGAACACGAACGGAACCGCCAAATATGACGGTGCCCCTTTTCACCTTCGATTAAACTGGGTTCAAACACGACATAATGATAACCGAAGCGCTACTCCACACTTCTTACTTCCAACTATTTATACCAATAGCTAACACACACACTTATCGAATGAAAAACCGCTAAACACGCGATACAAGTTGACGAAAAACACACGCTCCAAGCGCCGACGTCGTGTCCAAGGCCACCGCTCCTCCTCGACGCCCTCGGCAGCTTAATCGCTTTTTCCCGCCAACGCCTTAATTCAAATTCTCATCGATCTCACTTAACCAAATTTTGTCAATGACCTTCACCACACTCGGGAACACAAGATTAACTAACTTTTAACCAACATTCTCCCCTTAATCTTGATGTGGACCGAGATCACGAATCCCCAACAAGTACCTCATCACCGACAAATTTTGATCACGCCAATGGCTTAGTTAGTGCGTGTCGCCTTCGATCATTTGTCCGCATCTTTCTCACCTAAATTTGGCCTCTCTCAACACACTCTCTAATGAAATGATACTTGATATCTATATGCTTGCTACGGCCATGAAAGACAGATTCTTCATCGGGGCTATAGCAAAGATTGGATCAAGTCACGTAATTCAAGCCATAGGATCTAGGCATGTAGGTGACCGAAACCCCCAAAGAAATTTCGCAAAAAGATCAAGTAAATCACCAGAAATCCAAATCTAAACTCACACCAAAAAAACCACGAAACTCGAACACAAAATCGCCCAAATCCGATGACACAAAGAGGATTCAATGGATTTCCTTGGGTGAATCTCTTTGGTTCTTGGTCATCAACAGATTGTAGCAACAAGAATTACAAGAAATGATCCACAAACGACGAATCAAGCACAAGAAAGGGGGGGGAGAAAGAGGGTCGTGAAAAATACAACACAAGAACACAAAAACACGAGCAAAATCACAACACACAGGTGAATCAATATGACCCCAAAGCCCCCGAGGGCATGCACACGAGGGGTGTGCTTCCCTACTTAACACAGATCGTGTTGGCGGTCACTATCATACATTTTATACCGCCAACTTAGCTCTAATTAAGAGGGAAAAGATAGACTTATGCCAAATAAACATTTACTACTCACCTAGTTCCACTTGTATTTGAAGAATACTTGTTTTCCAAGAACAAACACGGAAACAAAAAGTATGCCAAATAAAGAGTAAAACGCAAGTCGTGGAATACACTTTGCCAAGGGGAACATGACCAGGCCAAAACCAATGCAAACTGGACCAAAACACCTCCGAAAGGGCGACCTAGAGGGGCCACTAGCCCATGCGCGAAGGCTCGGCACCAGATCGGGCCAAACCTCGGGCCGGCCGCCCCAAAGGTGCGACGGCCGCCGTGGGCTTGCCTCCCGATCCCGCCAGCGCCTTGTCTCCCGATCCCGACTCCGAGGAGTAGAGGCGGTGCATGGTGGTGTTTTTCAGCGTATTGGCGCCAAAACTCCCGCCAAGAACACCTTTCACTCTACTATAAATAAGAGGGCACACCCCCTTCCAAAACACAACACACACACCCTTGAGCACTTGACTCACTTTCTATAGTTCTAGTTGTAGTTTTGAGCAAGGTTGAGCTTCAAGGAGGGCTTGTCTCCTTGGAAGGAAATTTTTGCAATACTAATATTATTATGGAGTTCCTTTCAACACTCAAGTCTCTATATTCATATTGCAATGCGTTCGAGCTAGAGTATAGTTACCCTCATGTTATCTTATTAATGTGTGAACTATGGTCTAGTTAACATGTTAAAAGATTGGACTTGGCTAACTATAGGATTAACCGTTCATATGTTGACTCGCTAGAGATTGGTCGGCTTATGTAGATTATGATGGTTTGGTGTACCTTCGGGTTTACCTTTATCCTTGCTTGTTGATCCGTAGGGTCGGAGTCCCGGGGGGATTTAGATAGTTTTCTACGCACGTGGACGTGGTGTCCAGGTTTATAGTAACCATCAGTGTTGGCATTCCATGGTAGTGAGGTAGGGGGCAGGTGGTGACAACCTTGTTCCGCCCATTGTACTCCTCCACGCTCGGATGTTGAGTTGGAGTTCTAAAAGTGTCTATCGGCTAGCGCACTAGCTGCAGGCATCTCCTCATCATAAGATGGTAATCCCATCATGATTTAGCCTCCTCATATGCAAACTAGAGTTCACCCATGTGCAATATTTAGAACCACCTTCTCATTGTAAATTCTCTTTTTATCCTTTTCCTCCCCTAGTGGTGTAGTAGCTTGTGTGTTTGTCACTATCCTCGAGTATCATTTCCTTACCCATGCATTTGACTAATGGTTATTCATAAATACATTGTGGATCATTATCACCATTATGCTAGCAATTACACAAGCCCGCCTTCCCTTGGGAAAATATAAATCACGCGATACCCGAATACCACCGGTGAAATGCTACAATGATAGATCCGCGGCTTATGATTGACTATTGCAAGCATAAGAATCCATCTATCATCGATGTTTCTTAATGTGATCACTAAGAATATTATTTATTCTTAGTGATTGCACTATGAAATGCCAACAAGCATTTCGGTGCCGCTACCGAAATAGGTTATTATCTATTTCTAGTAATGTCGTTAATAAATATCAACAAATCGCAAAAATAGTTTTTCCGGACCACTCCCACTCGAACAACTACGATTGGGAAACCCTAATAGAAACTGAAACCGGAGAGGCAAGTCTAGGGAAGGGACTGCCTTGATATTTATAGCCCAAGGCCTAATGACTGAACTACCACTAGGGATACAATTGTCGAAACCACTTAGCCGGGGCATAATGGTCGGACTTGGATATCTTATGATCCGACGGCCACCGCGCCTCCTCGTTGACGGTAACCAACTACGGATCAAATTCGATCCGACGGGTCACCGCGCCTCCCGTTGATTGTAACCAACTACGGATCAAACATCACAACATACACCAAAACTACCTAGAAATAGGGTTTATAAACTAACAAATTTCATAGTTTTGATGCATATTTGGTTTTGCGTACATCCCAAGACATGTACACTTTTGGCCAAAATATAAAGAAAAATAATAATAAAAACAATAAATAGAAAAAGGGCTAAAAATGACATATGGCAGGCCAACCCAACTTGCCTCGAATGGGCCACAATCCCACGTTGTACACACCGAGGCAGAGCCCAACACGACGAAAGCAGACGCCACGCCAAAGCTGGGCTTCAGCGGGCCCAACCAGGGTGTGGGTGCACCCATCCCTACTCTAACCGGTGGGGCCAGACTTCCTCGTGGTGGTTCATTCACTACAGAGAACGTCGGTGGTGGCGTGGACCAGGTGTAGTGAACCTTGAAACCGCCTATACCTGGTTGGTTTTGTCATAATGGAGGGAGGAGGCACTTTTCTCAAGACCCCTACACTCAAGCTATAAAAGGAGACCCCCCCACCTCTTCCTCACAACACACAACAAGGAGAATCCTACACATTTGAGCAAGAGAGTAGCTTAGTCTTCTTTTACTTCTAATTCTAGAGAGTGAGAGAGGGAAGAGCTAGAAGGAAGCTTTGTTCCTTCTACCTGGAGTTGTCGGTCCACCCCCGGTGTTCCGCGATTCCTAGGAGGTCGGAGTGCTGGACTTGTCGGTACCCGCTTCGCTTGTACCTATACAAGCTACATACATTTTGGGTAAGAAGCTTGTGATTATCTTTCGGCTTATTAATTCTTAAGTATATTATGCTAGCGGTTATCAACTTGCGGGATTGATAGATTACTTAGCGTTAGTCCTTGGTGAAGGAACTCTTTGACCGGGGATCCTTGGCCAACATCAAGGACTACGACCGATAGTGCAAACGTGGTGTTTGGGCTAATGTTCACCTATCTTTTGCGGTGCACCCCACGGTCGAGGGGGGTAGGCGGCTGGGTCGTGACACCTTGTCCATCCCTTGTAATGCCCCCATGTTCGGGTGTGTTGTAGTGCTAATTGCCGGAAGCTGCCCAGTTGGTGAGTTGGCCGGTGGCCGGAGTAAGGAGATAACAGCCCTAGAAATCCCTACCTGAAAACATAAGCCCATAAAGATACCTCACCACTCTTAGAACATAGCCTTGCCTAGGGTAAACTCGTAAGAAAACCCTCTACATAAACCGTCCCTGTGAAATTTACGATATCCTCGCTTACCACCGGTGAAGTGCTACAACGGTATTTCCCATGCGCTTGCGAACTTTGTCGCTTTCACTAAGAAACACCGACACCTCCTCATCTATAGCATTGCTCAACACAATCTCACGAAGCCGCCATGTGCCGCCCTTCCAACCACCGAACATCTGCCTCGGTTTTGAGACCCAAACCTGTGAAACCTATCACCGATGGTTTTGAGGCTCAAACCATCAAACCGGCGCCGATGGCTTTGACGCCCAAACCACCAAACCGTCTTTTGCGAGTATCGTGTCGTGCACATGTCCCCCCCGCCGACACGCGTGCCGCCGCCTTCGACCGCCAAGTCTCCCCAACTTGTAACGCCGCCTTGACCTCGATCGACACGGTCCCACCACATCCTCTTGCATTCATCGATGTCCCAAATGTTAGCCACTATGCCTAGCCACCCAACGATTCGGTCCCTCGATCCAAGCCTCACGTCTGTTTTTCACCTCCACGGTCCGTTGGCCCGGACGTCCTTCTTGTCCCCTTCATCATGCCGCCGGCTACCATCTCCGAAGCTCCACACTGCACAACACAAACTAAGAGATATGTCTTCGACACACTCCACGTGTCTTTGGTGAACATAGCCTAAGCATAAAGAATAAAGGAAAATAAAAGTAAAATATTGACTATTGACAATCACTCAATCACATAACTAAACACATTTGATCTAAATCAACCATGTGTTCGCACAACTCCACCATTTTTTCTTGAACTGAGTGCATGGAGTTAAAATCATTTGGCAAAACAGATGTGGAACGCATCTAAAAAAATGTGGAGTAGAGCAGTTCCAAACAACCGCTTTAGTATGCCCTGCTCAATCCCAAAAAAGTGTATTTTCCTTTCCATAAACCTATCATCGCATCGTCATATATAGTTACATAGGCAACGACGATGAGTTCGACGACGTGTCGGGCGGCGCCAATTTCATTATGTTTGCATGTGGAGTTTTAGTAGTTTATTCCTCTTTTACAAAAGTGATGGGTATGAGGATGAGGGCGGTGGATGGTGAGATGGCCCCTGCTCGCTTAGATCGGTGCTTTATGTGCGTGGCATATCCATTTAGGATGGTGATCCTAGATGATGAAATTTATGGCTTTTTCAAGGTTTCTTGTCTCCCATCAATGGAGGTGGAGTAGTTTAGTTTACTTTTGTAATGAGAGGATGTAACTTGCTTTAGTATCAATGGAATTTTTCTATCGCAAAAAAAAAAAAAAATCCTCCTCTTATATTTGTTATAAGACCATGTTATAAAAGTCTGCTGCCTACAACAATTTCATATTACCAACAAACTCGAGAGCATGAAGCAAATCCTTTCAAGCATACCACTACTATAAAACTTAGCTATGGTTCAAATAATTAATTTGTAGTGTGCGGTTTTTAAGTTCGTCCCCTACTTAAGCGCCTAGATAAAATCAAGCATTTCTAAGGGGATGGTAGTAAATGACCTTGTCTCTAAAATTGATTTCTAAAACTTTAAAAATACTTGTAAACATTAGCCAAAAAACCCCCAGGATCCAAGTCATAAGTCACACTATTGTAAAGAGGATATTGTTTTGTACAAATTGTAGAATTTTTTTTAATTAAATATATACTTAGGGATCTAAATAATATAATATAAAAATAAATCAACCAGAAAATTCTAGATCTCCATTGTGAGAGTACAATATTGATATACAACATCTTTTTTTTTTCATCCAAGGTGTTTTGAAAATAAAGTCAAAGATTTGAATATAAAACACCGAGAAATTAAAATTTATATTTGGGCCTCTAAACAATTTAAAACTAAAAATTATCTACTATCCCTTCGACAATTTTGAATTTATTAGTGCGATTGCTAGTTCTTGGGGTGATCAAACTTACCAAACAAGTTGTAATCAATTTCTATCATATAACTTAACAACAACTACCACTTCTAGAAACAGAGGTATTTGCAAGGACAGGTTGGTAAAAGCATCTCCATCAATGTCCCCCCGTTTGACCCCTACTCGAGATTTGGATTGTTTATGTGTGTGTGTGTGTGTGTGGCAAAAGGGGGGGTGTTTAAAAATATAGCTCCAAAGAGACCCACCTCTAAATTTGTTGGCCCTCTACTTTCTTACCCAAGTGCTCCTACTTACGTTTGGCCTCTACTCCTCCCCCTACATTTTCTCTCTTCTTTGATCGACTGAATGTCCTTTTCTTCGCCCAGCGCCCTCTCCTCGCGGACATGGCTCTGGCGAGGCTTGTCCTCAAAGCGGCTCACCCAGCAAGGATCGTGCACGATGCGGCTCCGACGAAGCCCGTCCACGACGCACCCTCTCCTCGACGCGGCACGGCGAGGCTCATCCCCCAGCGTGGACTCCTCTATGTGGCTGCGCGAGCCCCGTGGCAGCTCCCTCTCCCAACACGGCGGCTCCCGGGCGTGGTTGCCACAGATCCCTCCCTCGAGGTGTACCCCTCGGTGGCGGGCATACCTTCTCGGCGTGGGTCGGTGGCCAACTCGAAGCGACCCCCTTTCCCGGCACCTCTCGACGGCAGCTCCTCTAAGATCGACACGACTCCAAGCCCAACACGACTACTACTGCCCCCTCGCGGGCGGCCCATTTCGGTGCAGCCTCCCGTCCCCCCGCCGACTCGGTTCGTCGATGGAAGGAAGAAGATGAGAGAGGATGACACGTGGGTCCAATGCTACGTGAATTGGGGTGGGGGATGAAGAAATATATGTTAGTGTGAAAATTTTGTTAGAGCAAAGTGTGAAATATAGGTTGTATGAAAATTGGTAGCACTACGTAGTTTCCGATCAATAGCAACCAGCCACTTAGGCAACACCACTCATTTGGGTGCAATAGGGGGTACTATGGCACCCAACCAAATGGTATGGTAGTAATATGTGTCCATATTGCCACACAAAAATTGTGTTGCGATATTTTTTTTTGGTTGCAAAATGATGTCATTTGTTGCACCCATTTTAAGGATTTCTGTGGCAATTGGTGGAAAAGTATTGCAACAACAATTTTATGTTGCATTAGCATGTCGTGCATTGCAATAAAAATGAACTATGGCATCCATATTGGTGTTGGTTGCTTATGAACGGGAGTATCACAACCACTTATTTGGGTTGCAATATTTTTTTGCACCTCGTGGGCAATAGATAGGTGGCTATTGCATCCTTTGTTGCCACAAGATGCAATAACATGTATGTATTGCCACCATTTGGTATGGTTGTAATACTACCCAAATGGCGTTGCAACTTTAACACACCTATTGCAATGAACTTTTACTTGGTTGCACTTAATTACGTATATCGCCACGCTTTACGCTCAAACAGGTGGGCTTCCAATTTCTTTGTTGCCGGCCCTTTCCATTTATTATTGCCTATTTGTTATTGATGACATTTTAGTTTGAAGTCATTTAGTATTCCAAAGTTTCTATTCGAAATTCTCAAACATTGAAATTGAAATTTCAAATTATTCAAACTTCACAAGATCCCATGAACAACGATCGATTGCATATACTCCATCGCCAAAGTAATCGAGTGTAGGCACAAAGATCCTACTCCTTGCTGCCGCACACACCGACAAGCCGAATAGCTAGCTTTACCCTGCCCGGCGTCTTGAATCGAAGGCGTGCGATCAATTTGACCTGTTAATTGACAAGGAGGTAAACGTGAGATCTGGAACATGCCCAGTGAGACCAAGACAGTTCGCATGTATGGCTCTAAGGCGGATGTAAAGACATATAGCTATGAAAGCTATCCGTCGATAAATAATGAATGCATTCGGTAAGCAAATATGAAGATATGATATGCAAACAATTCTCGAATGATCATAAAAGACATGTTTGAACAAGTAAACTCGATCATCATGATGTATTAGTGTAAAGCTCTATTGCATGGATCGAATTAAATGACAACATGGAAGAAAATAAATCATGAACATCATAATGGATATTCACGACACATGAAGAGGGAGCTACCCTACGTAAAACGTAATACGAACCCTCAACGAAGAAGGAGCTACCGTGACGTGCAAGCGTATACGAACCTGCTAAAGAAGGAACTACCACACGTATAAATGCACCTACGCACTGGCTTTGTAGAGAAGGAACTACCACACGATAGACACACACGAACCTCCCCGTGAAGAAGGAACTACCACACGTATATACGCACACGGACCTGCTATAAAGAAGGAACTACCACACGTATAAACGCACACGGACCTGGCCAAGAAGGAGCTACCAGACGCATGCACGTATACGAACCCACAACGGAGAAGGAGCTACCGCACGTATGAACGTATACGAACCCAAAACACGTGATTCATTGAGGTATAACCGTGTTCGGCAAGCTTGCCGAATCGGGGTCCATGAAGAAGGAACTACCTTACGTAAAAACCTATCGATTAAACGATCTCTAGTCCACCGGATGACTAGCTCTAGATTAACCCAAAGATCTCAGATCCACCGGATGACACAGTCCTGTCAAGATCTAAACGATTACGAACCCACAACATGTAACAATCTAGATTGATCTATCTCGGCTACTATGAACAGATAGATCTAGTAACAAGCTAATGATAAATATTGAAAGAATTGACGACAGCTAGATCTAACAAAAGATAAAGCCGAGACGTTTCAATCTAGATTGGGAAAAAAGGTGTGTGCAAACAAAATTAAATAAATAAATCGAAAGCAATCGCAAACACGTGGTAACTTAATGCATTCATTAGATCTTGCCAAAATCTAATGAAGCCGATAATTAGCTCTAAGCCGGATCTTAGCCCACCGGATGGCTCATGATCGATAAAAGAACCCTCTTGCCCCCGATAGCTTAAATCCTCCCGACGATACTAAAAAGCGTGAACAAGACTTCTTGCAATAATCTAAATCCGCCTCGACGATACTAGACATGGTGCAAGGTTGTTTGGTACTTACGAGAGGTCGACGGGTCGATGATTCCTCTTGCGATAGATCGGCGACACGACCGGACTCGAAGGGTGGCCGGAGCCAAGGCACGGAGCCGGGTTGTTTGTATTGAAGTTGGTTGTTTCTGATACAGATGTTGGGGTCTTATATTTATACCCTGGGCTTATTGAGTCCTAGCTAGTTACGAATAATGACTAATATATCTAGCTAATCATGAATAACTAACTAACAAAATATCTAGCTAAGATACAGCGTCCTCCAAGTCTTCTCGGAGTCGTGGGAATCGTACGCGATGTGGGCCCCTCGTCCTCGGATATTCTTCTTGACGTCCCCATGCTTGCCGAACCATCTCACGCTCGGCTCTTTCTCGGGCTTGGACCCCTTAGTCGAATGACAGCGGCTTCCCGAATGCTACGGTGCTGTAGCTGCTTCTCTGTTTAGCCGAATGGCTTGTCACCGAATAGACGCGTGCTTGGTCTCATCAATCATCCGGGCTCTACCAAATTTTGGTGTTAACACTGAGTATATATTGAACTGCGATGGCAACCTGTCGCTGACCAAGTTCTTGGTGCTGGCCAATTGAGATGAGTATTGAACTGAACTACAATGGTGAAGTTCTTTCATATATTCTACATCACATGGTCTCTGCAATACCTGACTGTCGTTGTAAGTCTGAAACTGAATATATTTCAACTGAGCAAAGCAAGCTATTGTGAATTCAGAGAGCTGTCCAGATTTTTGTATCGGCCAAGGCCGATATCGAAGCCAGCCTAAGCCGACTCAAACTTCGCGACCGACAGACATCCGAAGAAGACATGGTGTGCCCGTCTTCACCGCCGAGGGTGCATCGCTGCAAACCGGCATGGTCGAGGACATGCTTGGAATGTAGGTTCGTCCGTGTCTTTGAGTCTATCTTTGAAGTAAAGCCAAGAGAAGATCTTCACTTTGTTCAGAGTCGCGTGCTCGCATTTCTTTGCCATGTTGGTCCTCCGAACCACCATTGTTGAGAGCTCGATAGGCGTCCCGAGATGTGTATCGCTTGCCTGTCAGCTTCATCAGACGTTGATCCGGTTGCTCGTCAAGTTGTATTTCCTACAAGCACGATAGTAGAAAAAACGCTTCGTATTTTGCCGTGCGCCCTTTCGTATTCTGGGGCTTTTCATATTGGCGCGGGATACGAAGCGGTTCTTTGGTAACTGATCGTATCTATTCAGATATATATACCGCGGTTACTGGAAAGATATCCACATTCCACACGCCGGTTCCCCGATCACCTCTGACATTGAGGGATTTTAGAGAAGGTTAGGAGCCTTTCACATTTGCGTGGATCGATCGGAGTTAGAAGTAGATCGCTATGGCGTCGTCAAGCAATCCAAGTGATCAGCGCCGCCGCGATAACCCCGAAGAGGCGGCGATTCGGCTGGACGCAGCCTCCGTCAAAGAGGCCGTGCAATGAAGAAGTACTTCTACCGTGCACCAAGATCGAGTGGGTGTTCGGTACCCAAATCGACACCGAATGCTACCAAGTGCTACTCTATCCAGACGACGGTGACGATCGAGGAGGCTATCGTCCAACGTGTCCTCGAGGAGATTCGTTTTTAAGTACTATACCTATCAAGTTGATGTAGTACATGGTTTGTTCAAACAATGTAGTACGTGTGATGGAATTTTATACTAAATGGTTAAATCGGTGTATATAAGTATGATATGTATATATTATTGCATAAATATTGGTGGTCCCGAAATATATGAGCGTGGCAGAATAGACATGTGGCAATAGCTACAAAATTATGGTAGCAACAACATTCGTGGGAAAAGATATTTTATCCTATCGCAACCCATTTTTTCGATGTCATAAAGGTCGAAGCAATAGAGGTGGCCACATGTAACAACCATTCAAACTGTGTGGTTTTGGTAGTAATATAATGGCCAACCTATAACAACCAATCCTAGCTGGTGGCAATTGTGGTGGGTATTTTATAGCACCCACAAAAACTTTGGTGGCAATATTGGTCATCAAGTATAGCATCCAAATAAGTTTTGTAGCAATAAACAGGAATACTTATAGCACCCACAAAAACTTAGGTGGCAATATTGGTAGTCAAGTATAGCATCCAAATTCATTTTGTAGCAATAGAAAGGAACACATATAGCACCCAAATAAACTTTGGTGGCAATATTGGTCATCAAGTATAGCATCCAAAAATTTTTGTAGTAATAAAAGGAACACATATAGCACCCAAAAAACCTTTGGTGGCAATATTGATCATCAAGTATAGCATCCAAATTAATTTTGTAGCAATAGAAAGGAACACATATAGCACCCAAAAACCTTTGGTGGCAATATGGATGGACAAGTATAGCATCCAAACGCTAGTTCGTAGTAATAGTTGGGATCATCTATAGCACCCAAAAGCAAGTTTGTGGCAAAAACGTGTAGCAACCACAACTAAAGCGTAGCAATACAATCCTTTACAACGCCTCTTTTTGAAATTGCAACGCTCGGTGTTAGATGCCATTGAGACCTCTAGCATCACCTGAAATGTTGCAATAGGATACTATAGCACCAACTAGAGCGTGGAAATATAGTCTTGTTTCAACACCTCATTGGGTTGCAATACAAAAAAAATTGCAACACACAAGTGGCCATCGTGGTTGAAGGTTATTACCGGGGGACTTTTTTGCATCTCAACTTTACCAAATCGTTTGGTTGCAATTTCAGCTATTGCACCCAAAAACGGCATATTACAACACAATTTGTGGGTTGCTATTGACCGGAAACTACGTAGTGTAGCTATCTAAACAGGGGAATAGACGGTGTGTTTTAGGTAGTGTTGCTGCAGATCTCCAACAAACTACCTAAAGGGACTACCTATCCTAAATTTAGGTAGTTGGGTCAAGAAACACTACTCCAATAGGCTATACCTATTTGGCCCAACAAATTTTTTGGCTAACTAAATTCTCCCCCATCTCTAACTATTCTTGTTGGGCCAACAAATCTGGGCAGCTAAAATTTCTCTCTCCAAGCACCTCTCCTTCCCTCCCTACGCACGCGCTTTGCTCTCCCCGACGACGCACCACTCCCTGTTCGCTTTGCATGATGACATAATGCTCGGGAGCTCTGCCCGGCGGCGGCTCTCGCATCCCCGGCGGCGGCCCTCCCATCCCCATCGGTGGCTCTCCCATCCCCAGCGGCCCTCCCTAGCTCCCATCCCTAGTGGCGCCCCCACTCCCATCCCCAGAGTAGTTGCAGGCACACGACGACCCTCCCCGGCTACTCCACCGGCGGCCCACCTCCACCGATGGGCACTTCCTCCATCGGATCTGGCGCTATTCTCGGCGTTTCCCCGCACCTCACCAGCGGCCCATCTCCACCGGCGGCCACTCCCTCCACCGGATCCAGCGCTACTCGGCCTTGCTCCGCCCCCGCCGGCGCCCCTCTCCTAGCGCTGCTCTGCTCCATCGTGTAGGAAGAAGAAGCGGATGGAGGATGACATATGGACCATGGATGTCATTCTCTACTAAAATAAGTTTGGCTAGTCTATTTTAGGTAGGATTGTTGGAGAAGAGACCAAAATATAGGTAGTAAAAAAACTGATAGCTACTTAAATCCGGTTTTAGATAGTGTGTTTTAGGTAGTATTGTTGGAGATGCTCTAACACCTACTATCCTCGAAAACTTCCTCATTAATGGTACATTCGTCAAGTCTGCAGATTCTTGCAAAAAAACGTTTTGGATTCAAATTCTTTCAAGAATTTTTTTGATGATGAAGAATCAGAATCACTTTACGGAACTGTTTGGCTCTGGTAAACCGGATTCTAAATTCAAAAGACATGTAAATAAAAATATGTTCAAAAAATTCTAAACTTTTTGTGAATAAAGAACAACTTAATAAATATAAATCATTTCAAATTGTTGCACTTAAGAATAATTATCCTAAAAAGAAACACAAAGTAAGAAGCAACGGGATGAGAATCTGTGCGAAACCAACCTAATGCCGTTTCACGTGAATTCCCTTGGCTTCAATCTTTGAGTGAATTTGCTTGATGGTTTATGGCCAAGGCTCATTTACTTGGTAGTTTTGGGATTGTGGTAGCCCACGTGTGCATAAGTAGAAACGGTGAATCATTTCGATTTCGAGTCACTTGCTGTAAAATCCATTTAATTAGAAGTGACTAGTTAAGGGCCCGTCGTTGCTACGGGATAACTAAATTTTATATAAAAGCACAAGAATCACATAATAAGATAACAATACTATGAAATCAAACAATGATATTAAAATGACATTTAATCCAAACAATTAAGTTTTGTAAAAGTAACTCAGTCCACGGATATTACGGTATCGTAGGCTCATAAATCTAATATATCGACTTTTTCATAATTCTCAAGATAATGTTTTATATCGGGCGGAAAAATATCTTCGTATCCATTTATTTCGTGTGCCAATAAATCCACAAATAAGTTCTCGACGCATCTTCATCCCATCCTGTATGCATCTTTAAAAATAAATGTGTATAAAAAAAGAAAACAAAAAAATATTTCCTTTCCCTCTCTTTACAAAAAAAAAGTGACTATTAAATCAAAATCAATCCTTAAATTTGTTCTGTAACCAAGCCTAAATTAGTATAATTAGTTAGCTTTATTAGTCAAACCCAACTTATGGTGTATTTTTGTATTTGTACATGAATAAACTTAAATTTTGTTGTGCATATATAAATATACATAGCTTTATACATAAATAATATATATGTTTAAAAATATAAAGAAACGAAGAAGCATATTTCCTTCCTCTCTTGGGTCCGCTCCTTTCTCAGCCCCACCCTCCGCTCATGTTTTCCCCATTTCTCCATCTGTTCTCCCCCTACCACTACTACCTAGAGATGAACGGCGGCGACCGGCAAGCCAAGCATAGCAGGTCGCACTACCCAAATGGTGGTGGTGGTCGTCACAACAATTAACCAAACGACAAGAGATAGAGCACGCACTGGCGACGTTGATGGTGACCACGATCTTTAACTTGGCCGACGCCGCAATAGAGTACGAGCACCGTTGATCTCAAGATGACGACGGATCCACGGATCAGGTGGCGTGGAGGCGAGGACAGCAGAGCGTATTGACGGCGCGGCATAGATCGAAGTCGAGGGCGACATAGCAAGTGGGCGGGTCGGTGTAGAACAAAGTCGTGGACAATGGAACGGTGCGCGGCGCCGCGACGGGACGGCTTCCCATCGCGGGCGCAGCAATACGTGGCGGAAGACGGCGGAATGGCTTTCCACGGCGACGACCACACGGGCGGACGCAGCGCCGCCGCGGGGGGGCTTCGTTATGTGTAGCACTACGTGGAGGAGGACGTCCGGAACGTTATGATCGCGCTGGAGAAGAGGAGATTAAGGTTGTCGGGTGTCGTTCTTATACCCGGTGTCTCAAAAGGAAAGTGCCATGCAAAACGAAGGTTCCTATTTTGCCGCGCCGATGGCATGAACAAAATATGGAAACTAATTTGACTCACGGAAGTAGTGCATGCGCATCTTTATGTTTTTCTACATCATTCTAGAAACAAAGCAAGTAGTGCATGCGGATCTTTCTAATTTGAGTTTCCTATTTTGTCTCACGGAAGGGCATGCGGATCTTCCATGCCGCACGTATGGAAAAAAATTGGAGACGGCAATGTCGTACGCTCCCCGTCCGGGTCCTGACGTGGCGTCTTGTAATTGGTTCACGAGTGCCCGGCATCCCTTCCGTCGTGCGTCGCATGCCCGCTCGGTTATCCCATCCAATCGGCTCACTCGCTGCAATCGGCTCGCCCGCCCAGGCCACCAGAGGCCACGATCACGCGTACGAGACTCCCGTCGCGCAGCCATATCGCGCGCCGCCATATCGCGCTGCAGCATCTGATCGTGGTAGCTGCAACTCCCGTGTCCCGTCCGATTGCGCAGCGACGCCCGTGGCGCAAGCGCGGCGTGGCGAATCCTTTCTGGACGACAGAAACGGCCAATCGATGCAGGCGAACAACGTCGGATACGTCGACATCGTGCTCGGCGGCCTGCTCGTGTGGTTGCTTGCATCGGATCAGCAGCCCTTCGACCCTGAACTTACTCCGCTCCTGGCAGCGTGGTCGGAGCGCTTCGGCGCACTGGAAGCCGTCGAGCCGGTGCTGGCGGAGGTGAGCAGGTTGATTGAGTTTAGCAAGCTGTTGAAGGCACTTCTAGCGGCTGCGGGGGCTGACGATGCAAGCAACTGAAAGCGCAGGTTATATGGATCTAGTCTTATTAGCTTTCCACATGTGTTTCAGAATTTCAGCTAGAGCCGGTACCGCGCTGGACGGACATCGCGAGCCAAGCCGAGCGGGCATGCGACACACGACGGAAGGGATGCCTGGCACTCGCGAACCAATTACAAGACGCCACGTCACAGCCGTACGGACGGAGAGCGTACGGCACTGCCGCCCCAATTTTTTTTCCGCACGTAGGGGGTTATTAGGAGCAGGAGGGGGTTATTAGGAGCGGGAGGGGTGGCATGAGGGGAGGGCAGGAGGACAAACCAAAGATTATCACATCATTAGAAAGTACCGTTTGATCAAGGAGCAGGTGATCACGGCGACAACACAAATATTTTTTTTACAACTACAACACAAAGATTGGCTTCGTGTGATTGGGATGTAGATTGTTTGCTTCCTATTTTTGGTACACCGTCTTTTTTTTCTGGAAATATTCTGGGTGCCGGTTTATTTTTTGGAATGGATTGCGGGATGTGTTTCCTTGATTGTTAATTTGTTTCCTTTATCCAGATGTGTTTCCCTTATTGTTAATTTGTTTCCTTTTTGTTTACTTTTTTGTGAGATGTGGTTTTAATGTGTGTCCTTGATAGGTTGCCTAATATAGATCGCACGCATGGGCAGAGCGATGATTGGGAGGTTGCCTAATATAGATCGCATGCATGGGCAGAGCGATGATTGGGAGGTTGCCTAATATAGATCGCATGCTTGGGTGGGCTGAGGTGTGAAAGGAAGGGGTCGCACCACTAGTACAGGATAGAGGTCTATCCCCGGTTCACCATGGGCATTTGTCCCGTTACGTAACCGGGTTACGGTCCCGGGACTAAACATTGCACTGTAGCACTAGAACCGGGGATAAACCTATGGGTTTGTCCCGGTTCTACACTACACCTGGGACAACAATGGAGGGGCTTTTTGCATTTTGGCAGCCACGTGGTCGAGCATTAGTCCCGGTTGTAGATACCACCGGGACAAAAATAGGGGTTTTTGCATATTGTACCAGCCACGTGGTCATCTAATTTTGTCCCGGTTGTTGTCTAGAACCAGGACAAACAATAGGGGGCTTTTTTTCTTTTGCTGCTCTTTTTTGGTTGTTCATTCATTTTCTTTTTAAAATTAAATTGGTTTTCGAATTCGATTCTACGATGCCAATGACATGTATACGCCACAAGAATTCGAAAAGTTTCAAATGGATCGATGCATACACAAATAACACAAATCAAAGTACAAAACTAAAGTACGTATATTACAAGCTTGCATTGTATATTCATCATCATGTCCTTTGAATCCGATGACAAATTCTGTTGTCATACAATGACCCTAGCTAAAAGGGAAGGATTCGTGGAAGCCATTGCCGATGGGAATCAACATTGCTCTCCTTATTGAAGCGGTAGAAACCGTTTCCGCCCTTACACATGGCCCCAATATCTGAGAAAAGAAATGAAACATGTTGCTATGTTATTAGTTGAAAGAAAATTGTACCATTTCGAGAGAGGAAATTTTTTTGAGGGATTATTTCGAGAGAGGAAATTGAGGAGATAAATACCTACCTATGTACATATAAATTCATATAACTAACCAGTAGTAGCATCCATTTCTTATGCAAGTCTAAGTGCCTGCAATCATCAAATAAACTTGACCGAGTTAACAAAACGAATTTCCTTCAAAAATCAAAAGATCAAGGATATGGAAAAAATACTATCCCCACTAATAAAGGTGTCTACAGATATTTACTAACTTCATGCTCATTGATGATAAAGTTGTAAGATCATAATTAAATAATATATGGACCTTTTAATATGCAGAACATGTTATGCTCTGTGATGTCAAAACAATAAATCTAGCTAATATATACTCATTCATCCTGTGTTCTAATTCATTAAATGAGAGGAGGATTTGGTGTAGATGTGTTTTTTTTTTATCTCTGAAACTTTCTCCTATACTGCTACTATCCTTCTTTATATTGATTACAATTTACAAAGAATTGAATGTTAGAAAATTACTAAACAAACTAGCACACAACATAGCAGTAGCAAGAAAAAAAAAAATAAATTAGAGGAAAAAAAAAAAAAGAAATCTTTACCTAGCTGCCTGCTGCAATTGCAGTGACGAACTAACGATGAGCTGCTGCGAGCTGCCTACTGCTGCTGGTCACCGCGTCACCGGCCGGCCTCCGCAGCAGAGGAAGTAGATCGATGTTAGGTGGATATGCTGCTGGCCACCTTCTGCCGCAGCAATCACTAGATTGAGATGCGTCGCTGCAACTGGACGCTTGGGAGCGACTACGGCAACGGGAGGTATTCTGGAGGCTTGGGCCTTGCCTCCCGCTGCAAGTGGCCGCACGTGGGCGGACGGCGGACGGCAGTGCGCATGGAGATTGAAGATTGACGATTTGGCATTGGAAGCAGGCTGGACGGAGGTAGAAGAAGGGGCCGGGTAATATACTGCAGACCTTAGTCTCGGGTCTAGGCAACGTGCGGGACAAAAGCAAAGGTTTATTCCGGTTACAGGGGATCAACGGGACTAAAGCTTGGGAGCTTTAGTCGGGGCTAAAGGATTTTGGCGCTGGACTTGGCGGGAGCCTGAAATATTTGGGCCTTTTATTCCCCGGTCGTATGACCAACTGGGACTAAAGAGGGTGAATTTCATTTCCCACCATGTTCAAAACCAAGTTAAACTTCTTATTTATATATTCTATTTATTTAAATTGTAAACGTTGGTCATTTGCGCAGTAAATTATTTACTCTGCATTTTTTTAATAATGTTATATTTTGTTTTTATTTACTGCACACTTGAAAAATATGTAACTTATGGTTTCTTGTATTTTTATATAGATATTGAACATAATATAAATGCATCTTTCACCAGAGAAGTCGCACGGTAATTAAAATAATAAGAGAAAATTACCAAACCATTTTAGAAAAATCTCAAACTTGGCGGTTCCTTCACACTGGCCATCTAGAAGCCTCGAGAAAAAATTTGAGGCCGATAGCACACCGCAAAGCGCCGGGCCACACAACCATGAAAAAACTAAGTGTTAGGATAGGGTTCGTGAAAGGTTGAGTATACCACTATAAAGCACATCCGCTCCGCCCGACTTCGAAACCTCCTCAAATCTTTTTGTGGTCATTTACACCCAAAATATGGCCCCACTCAAAATCCTAGGTATTTTAAGCCATTTTTGGATTTCTCAGATATTTCTATATGTCGCGTCGACCAAATATGATGAATTACACTTTGAAAACAAAATAATTCTGTACCGGCCTCCACAAGTTTTGCCTCCTAGGGTACAAGAGAGACCTTGGCGGCAAAGTTTGGCACCATTTCGGTATTTTTAGGGGTGGTCGCAGTTCAACGTACATTTATCGGGAGAAGTTGCGCGGTAATTAAGATAATTAGAGACAAGTACCAAACAATTACGTAAAAATTCTCAAACTTGACGGTGCCTTCACACATGCCATGTAGACGCCTCGAGAAAAAGTTTGAGGCCGATAGCACACTTCAAAGCGCACCGGCCACACAACCATGAGAAACCTAAGTGTAAGGATAGGGTTTGTGAAAGATTGAGTATACCACTGTGAAGCACGTCTCGCTCCGCCCCGACTCGAAACCTCCTCAAATCTTTTTTTGTGGTCATTTACACCCAAAATATGGCCCCACTCAAAAATCCTAGGTATTTTAAGCCATTTTTGGATTTCTCAGTATATTTTCTATGTGTCGCGTGCGACCAAATATGGTGAATTACACTTTGAAAACAAAATAATTCCGCACCGGCCTCCACAAGTTTTGCCTCCTAGGGCACAAGAGACCTTGCGACAAAGTTTGGCACCGTTTCAGTCTCTTTTTCGGGGTGGTCGCAGTTCAACGTACATTTACCGGGAGAAGTTGCGCGGTAATTAAGATAATTAGAGAAAAGTACCAAACAATTACAGAAAATTCTCAAACTTGGCGGTGCCTTCACACATGCTATGTAGACGCCTCGAAAAAAAAGTTTGAGGCCGATAGCACACTTCAAAGCGCACCGGCCACACAACCATGAGAAACCTAAGTGTAAGGATAGAGTTCGTGAAAGATTGAGTATACCACTTGTGAAGCACGTCGCTCCGCTGACTCGAAACTTCCTCAAATCATTTTTGTGGTCATTTACACCCAAAATATGGCCCCACGCAAAAAATCCTAGGTGTTTTAAGCCATTTTTGGATTTATCAGTATATTTCTATATGTCGCGTGCGACCAAATATGGTGAATTACACTTTGAAAACAAAATAATTCCGTACCGCCTCCACAAGTTTTGCCTCCTAGGGCACAAGAGACCTTGCGGCAAAGTTTGGCACCATTTCGGGTATTTTTAGGGGTGGTCGCAGTTCAACGTACATTTACTGGGAGAAGTTGCGCGATAATTAAGATAATAGAGAAAAGTACCAAACAATTACAGAAAATTCTCAAACTTGGCGGTGCCTTCACACATGCCATGTAGACGCCTTAGAAAAAGTTTGAGGCCGATAGCACACTTCAAGGCGCACCGGCCACACAACCATGAGAAACCTAAGTGTAAGGATAGGGTTTGTGAAAGATTGAGTATACCACTGTGAAGCACGTTTGGTCCGCCTAACTCGAAATTTTCTCAATTTTTTTTTGTGGTCAATTACACCCAAAATATGGCCCCACACAAAATCCTAGGTTTTTTTTTAGCCATTTTTGGATTTATCAGATTTTTCTACGTGCCGCGTGCAACCAAATATGGTGAATTAAACTTTGAAAACAAAATAATTACACACCGGCCTCCACAAGTTTTGCCTCCTAGGGCACAAGAGACCTTATGCGGCAAAGTTTGGCACCATTTCGAGTCTTTTTCGGGGTGGTCGCAGTTCAACGTACATTTATCGGAAGAAGTCGCGCGGTAATTAAAATAATTAGAGAAAAAGTACCAAACCATTACAGAAAATTCTCAAACTTGGCGGTGCCCTCACACATGCCATGTAGACGCCTCGAGAAAAGTTTGAGGCCGATAGCACATTGCAAAGCGCACCGGTCACACAACCATAAGAAACCTAAGTGTGAGGATAGGGTTCCATATACCACTTTGTGAAGCACGTTTGCTCCGCCTATGTCCAAACTCCTTAAATTTTTTTGGTCGTCAATTACACCCAAAATATGGCCCCACGCAAAATCCTAGGTTTTTATGCCATTTTTTGAATTATCAGATTTTTCTACGTCTTGCGTGCGACCAAATATTATTAGTTAATTCCAAATTTATTAAATCAAACTCAATTTTTAACACTTATAATTAGTTTAAAGAATGACACAAGCGTGTATTAGAGTTAAACACAAAGCTAATAGAACTAGAATGAATCGAATCGGATTTAAAACACAATAGTTATAAGCATTATAATCGAATGGCAAATATGTAATTAAGGGAAAACGTATTTCCTTATATACGCTTTCCTACATGTCATGCTAAGGACACGGTGGGAACAAGGAGAAACTCGGGGTCTTATGTGGAAAAAGGACGTGGCTAGTACGCACGGTACAAAAAAAAAAAAACCTTTAGTCCCTACTGCAAGATGTAACACCGGAGAAACCCGAAACTAGTACTCCCGGTTCTACTCTATAACCGGGAGTAATGGCTTTAGTCCACTGTTGGAGACCTTTAGTCCCGGTTGAGTGCCTTGGGGCGCGTCGCCCACGGACCTTTAGTCTCTGTTGTTGGAGTGAACCTGGAGAACTGAAGCTTTATCCCCGGTTCTCGTTGAGATTCACAATCCTAGTGTATTTTGTATCCGAGGATAGACCTCGTTTGTGCAGTAGTGCACGCCGTGGTAGAAAAGTGAGGCGAAATTTTTATCGCACCAAATAACAGTCTTCCTTTTGTTCTGTTTATGTTGTATGTTGTATGTAGAGATTTAGGTTATTCTCATCAGAAACCGAAACGTTTCTTCCATCCAAGCGCAGTCCAGCCCTCCGTAGTGGCAACATGTATATGCTAATTATGGTTGGTCACTACTGCAAGCGGCCGGCCGGCAGGACTTCGTCGTTGTTCCATTCTTAGTATCAGCTGTATTCACTTCACTGCTCGCTTTGTTTTACATGAAGCGTATATATACATATAGAGTAATAATGTAAAACTCGATCGCCTGAGGGTATCCACGTGGACAGGTAAGAAACACATATGCATGGTAAACATGTCGGTAGCTATAGTGGCATCATCTGCACTCTGCACTAGATTGCAAAACCAGCGCCTACTTGGGTCGACTGGGCAGCCAGTCGGCCGGCAAAAAGCTCTATCGGTTGTGCGCCTATAATCGCCGATTCGCTGTACGGCGCCATTATCTACGATTCAGTCTCTTACATGGCCCCCCGGACATATCTTGGTCCTTGTCTCACACGGAGGCCATACTTGTTGGATCATCGTTTACCTAGTCAATGTTTTTGCATGTTAATCAAGGTAGCAAGGCCTATACTGCGGCCTTTGGGCCTCCACTTGACCTGAAAAATATGTTGTGCCATCAAAATTGGCGCCCTTTTTTTTTTGAGGAGGAAGTTATAACTTTTGTCTGGGCCTACTACTAATTAGAGAGAATCTCCAAGGGTATCATAAATCTCTCTTCCCAATCTTCATTTTGGCACTTTTTGGAAGCATCTTAATCCAAAAACATTGGCTGCACTGTTTTTTTACATAAAGTAGGCATCGTATGATTGTACAATATTCATTTTGCAAAAGAAAAGTTCCCGACTCATCTTGTATCTAAAATAAAAAAATACAAATATAACAATTGCCTAGCTTGCATACTATGTACATATCATAAGTGAATGCTCTGAACCTGCGACCGAATAAATTTGGGCCGTATGTCGGATCATCAGCCAAATCTTGAAAACATCTTTTGGTGCCCGCCTTCTCTATCTCAATAAATAACTATATGGCTTGCGATCTAACCAGCTTGTCTTCCTTTTTTATTTGAATATGCTTGCAAAATTTTAGATGATGTGACGATCAAATAGTCATCGTCGTCTGATGATGAATCATCCAATTCTCTTTGCAACAGTAATCTCTTAGCCGTCATGACGTCTTGCGTGCTTGAGAGGCACCTGCGTGCTGTGGTTACCTGTTGCTGAGGTAGAGACTGCGGTGAAGGATTGGGCGTGACCCTGAGATGTGGAAAACGAGATGTCGTGGAAAACAGGATGCCACAAAAAAATCCTGCTTGTAGCCGTGTTCAATGTTGTCCCTTTGACCGTAGTTTAATTTCTACAACACAAGAAACACAGTTAAGACATGAATTTGCTATACGCTCAAAATTAGGTCGCTAAATTGACTCAGGGGCCGAGAAGAAGCTATATATGAGTCGGAGTAGCCATATATATCTTGGATGAGGGTACCAATGTAATGCAGGACATATACCACGTTAATCCAGCGCCCAAGTGTTGTGTGCGATCAAATATGCCTCCCGTACATGCACAGTGAACAAAAAAATTGCAGAGGGGCCGATATTTCTTTGCTCTTTTTTATTGTAATTCTCAAGGACCTATGTGACAAGCTCATCATTAGAGTGACATATAATGATCGAAGCTAACAATAATCCATGCCCCCAATTGATTCTACTCGGGTTGTCCTTTGTCCTCCAACGGTTGTTTGTTGGGCGCCTGAACATTACGTGTAAAAGTTTCATTGACGTGTGTTCAGTAACCTATAAGATTTTAACCAGAAACAGTTGTTTGAACTGCTACGGATATGCACATGGACTAGCATCCATGTCGTGTGACTGGAGGTTCAGTGTGTGCTGATTCCAGCAAAACCATATCAACCGCTATCTGCTAATTCATTCGCAGTGTACATCGTCCCCTAATAGGGTAACATCGCAGAGAGCTGACAGCCTGACACATGGCATCAAATAGGACCCGGTCAATTAACCTGGTATATCGAGCTCAGTGATCACAGACGTTGTGAGAGAACGGCTATATATACGCCCCACGAGCCAAGCTTCAGTGCATCCCAAAGCACCTCCATCAATCGAGCTCATTACAAGGAATAAATTAGCAATGGCGAAGGCTAAGATAGCGGTAGTCATCATCATCCTAGCTCTACTTCAGGTCTCATGCGCCGCAGCCCGGAAGAAGGGTGGCGGGAGCGGCGGCTTCGCTGCTATAATGACGGTGAACGGGTTCGAGAAGGGCCAGGACGGCGGAGGCGCGTCGGAATGCGACGGCAAATTCCACAGCAACGACGACCTGATCGTGGCGCTGTCCTCGCCGTGGTACGCCGGAGGGAAGAGGTGCTTCAAGAAGATCAGCATCACGGTCGCGGACAGCGGGCGCACCGTGCAGGCACAGGTCGTGGACGAGTGCGACACCAGCGGAGGCTGCAAGAACAACATCGTGGATTCCTCCCCGCCGTCTGGGAGAAGCTCGGGCTTGATACGGACGTCGGCGAGGTCCGCGTCACCTGGTCCGACGCCTGAACACGTCGCGCACCGAGTTGGATGGGCGCGCGGCGATCGAAGGGCTGTCTGCAGCTGGGAATACCGTTCGTGTGGTGTGGATGTATCCTACTTCTAGTTACTATATACACGTATAGTTACACTTGATCAGTATGTGTGTTATTTAGTTTCCAAAAAAAGTATGTGTGTTAGTTACTTGTAAAGGTTTCCATTCACGAGGGTGTATGTGTGTTATTTACTTGTAAAATTTTATTTGTTCAGAATATATATATATATACTCAAATGTCTTTGTGTTGTTCGATTTGTTATGTGTCAAATGTTATGTAATGATAATGAAAATAGCCCAATAATTAGAGAAATTCTTCCCCTAGATTCTCCAAACCAGCAAACTATCACACTTAACCTCCGCGACTCTCATTTTCCTTTGGAGAAAAAAAAAATATTCCTACAACTTCCCATTTTAAAAAACATAAAATTATACTCACAAATTTTATTCATTAACATTTTATGGGACAAAAAATACCACTACGGTTCTTATCAAAATTGTTCATTGTAGGTTTTTATATAACTTTATAGATAACTTTTGTGAAAGCGTCATGGCAGCATCATCGAGCTCACCAGGTTGTTGATTAATTAATTAAGGCGGTAATGTGATAGGATCAGATCGACGGTCGTATGTGGCTAATAACAGCAGCGGCAGCGGATGATGGCACAATACTAGTACACGAAGGGGATCGATCTATTCCCGGCTTTAAACCCCCTCTACTCCCGGTTATTGCGCTGGGGAAAGCTTGACTGCAAACCATGCATGCCACCCCACATGTCCTGCCAAAGAAAACATGATTTACCATCTTGAAAAGAAACCATATTGCTAGACCTTTGAATTGTGTCGGAAGCTTGACAATGTACTCCACCAAAAAAAGATCCCTCTAAATGTGGTACCTTGCATTGCTACAGCTTGAGCTTGTCTCTTGCATATAGTATTTATCCCAAATTAGCTGCACCTAAGGTAGTTGGGACTCTGTTGTAAAACTTATGTAGGTGTTTGGGCCACAGACTCTCATTTTGAATGGACTAGTTTAGAACACCAAGCCTTCGTCTTCTTTAGGAAGACATACCGCTGGCCAAGCTCCACAAACAATGTTTTATATATTTGTGAATTTGTTTGACCATAGTTTTAGGAAGGAGAAAGATGCAAATAGCATTTTTTTGTGTAAACATGCACATAGCAAAAATTGGGACGGAGCGCTATAAGTATTGCATTAGTAAGCTCTAGTCTCCTTGCCTCATTGAATAAGAAGAGAAAAAAACAACAGACTTCTTTCATAATTGAGACTAGGGGCCAAAAATCTGTCACAGTGGTTTATCTTAGTTCAAGGGGTAATCCCAAGTATCTAAAAGGAAGGGGACACTTTGAACAACCAAAGTTAGAAGCTAAGATAAGATCTCCAACCTCTCATGATAGGAGCTATCATAGATTTATCAAAATTAACTTTTAGACTAGTAGATTCAAGAGAACAAAATGTCTTTTAGATTGCTTAACTCAATAATATCACCTTTCATGAAAATAAGTGTGTCATCTACATATTGTAAAATTGGGAAGTCTTCGTTACTTTTGGCAAAGTTATTCGAGACTTCACTCTGGCATTGTTGAGTATTGTCTATAGGAAAATCTACGGCTACAACAAACAACAGTGATTTTCCCCTCAAACACTCTCTTAAGAATAACAACTAAAGATGAATCTCATCCATTGTAACCATCTTGGAGGGAAGCCTTTGTGTTCCATTATTTTTAGCATAAACTCACACTATTCTAAAAATAGATTTACAATCGCTCATTTAGGGCTTTTACATAGATGCGTTTCGCACGTCTATGGATTTGGGTATGTAAATTTTACGCATTAGAGACATACTTCATAACAATAAGGCCGTATTACATGATGTGCCCTTTGCGTGTGTAATAAGTCCTTATTATAGACGCGCTCTTGCACGCGTCTGCATAATAGGGACTTATTGCAGTATACTTGTAATAAGACCTTATTACAGACGTGTGCAAGGGGCACGCCTGTAATGAGTCCTTATTACGCACCTTAATTTAGAGACAGCCACCCCCCCCCTCCCCGTGCGCCGAAATGCGCCTATAATAGGTCTGAATGAGCATATGTAATAACAAATTAAAAAACAAAAATAATAAAGTCCAATTAAACATGATACTATACAATTTGTTTATTACATCGTATTATATTTTTTATTCATCATAGAGTACAATATATCATACAAGAATACAAGACTCCGCTAACAACTTACTAGAGACGTTTGTTGTTAGTGCACGTCTCTAGGTTTATATTACGCACGCTCGTCATTGTGGCGTCACGACCAGAGTCCGGTGTAGAACCGTTAGAGTCAATCTTTCCGTGTGTGCGATGTTTCCCTAGTGTTTACTAAAACACTCGAACTGCAACTTTCGCCGAGTGCTTCTTTTCCCGACCTGTTGCCCCCAAGTGTTTTTCGCCGAGTGCGTACCCTCGGGAAAGTGTTCCCCGAGTGTATTCTTAATTTTTCCGAACTCCGCACAATTAATCTGGTAGTGCATTTCTAAGTACGCTGGTGAATATGTGGCTTTTTTACATAGTGTCATGCTCTACTTTTTGGAAAGCCTTCTCAACATCTAGCTTGAAGATGACTAACTCCCCCTTTGTCTGGTGAGAAGTATGCAAATATTCCAATGCCTAGGCAGTACAACCTTGAGCAGTTCTATATTTAATAAAACCCACAAGGGTTTTTTTTTTTGAAGAAGCGAGGGTAACTTACTTTGAAGTCTATTGGCGAAAAGCTTGGTTAGGATTTTCACTCCGTTCTCAAAAGAGATGATTGGCTTGTTTCAGAAATTCATAAAGCATCATCTTTCTTTGGAATCAATGTAATGTGAGCCTCAAAACTCTATAAGCATATAGGCTCAAAATAGAAAGCATCTCATAGATGGTAAAAATCTTCTAAAATATTTTTTCCAACAATGCTTGATTAAGTCTGTGTTAAACCCGTCAGGTCCAGGGTCCTTGTTTGAAGATAAGCTCTTAATAATTGCATCTCTCTCGGTCCTTGAGAAAGTTTCCACAAGACTAGAATTCAGGTGGTGGGTTAGTAAAAATGGGATGCCACAAATTAAAATTCATAGAAGTGAAATTACTTGTACCTAGTCTTTCTTTTATCATGATGATTAACAACTGCAACTCCCTGATCATCTATGAGTTTTTGGTGACAAAAATTCTTTCTATATTTGACAGGTGCTTTGGCTCGGACAAACTGAGTACTAGCTAGAATCCCCAAGAGTACCTTGATCACTTAATAACTTGTCTTTGTTTCCGATAAGCTTTTTAGCTGCTGCAACAGATAAATAAGTTTGTTTTCCTGGAGCTTTGCGAAGTTCCACCCAGTGATCTCTGAACTCTTCCAAAAGATTCATGAAAAAATGGTAAACTTAACATCACTGATGTTCTCTTTAAGGCTAGAAAAGGGCCGGCCGGCCTTTGTCGTTCCATTCTCTGTATCAGTATATTCACTGCTCGCTTGTTTTTACATGAAGCGTATACATAGTGTAATGTAAGTCTCGCCTGACGGCCGGGATGTGTATTGTACAGGTATCCACGTGGACAGGTAAGAAACACATCCATGCATGGTAAACATGTCAGGATACGAGCATCGTCTGTACTCTGCACTAGATTGCAAAAACCGGCGCCTGCCTCGGTGGACTGGGCAGTCAGCCGGCATATGAAGCTCGGTCCGGTCGTGAGCCGACGTCGCTGATTTGCTGCACGTCGCCATTATCTTTTGAGAAACTGCACGTCGCCATTATCTTTTTGAGAAACTGCACGTCGCCATTATCTTTTTGAGAAACTGCACGTCGCCATTTTATCTACGATTCAGTGTCTCTGATGCGATCAGCTCCATCGTCTCGTGAGGGGTTGATGATCTTCGGTTCTTGTCTCACACAAAGGCCATACTTGTTGGATCATCGTTTACCTAGTCAACTACGGCCTTTGGGCCTCCACTTGGAAAAATACAGACAAAATTGGCCCTTCTTTTGGGGGGAAGTTATATAATTTTGGAAAAAGTCTACTTTCCCTCCCCCAACTTTCACCAAAGTCTGATTTTCCTCCCTCAACTCCAAAACCGGACATATCACCTCCCTGAACTTTTCAAACCGGTCATTTTACCTCCCTGGAGCGGTTTTGTGGGCGGATTTGCTACAGTAACCAGGGTTTTGCTACAGTACCGGCGGTTTTGTATTTTCTTTTTTAAAAAAAATTCGGCTGAATCTTTGAAAAATCATAATAAATTATAGAAAAATCATAAAATAGAAAATCTAATTTTGTTGGACTCCACATGAATAGATCTACACAGTGAACATATAATACTGTATATTTTAGTACAAAGTTTTTGCAGTACAAAATTCAATTGCACTATGAAATTCAATTGCAGTATGAATTTCGTACTGCAAAAACATTGTACTAAAGTATACAGTATTATATGTTCACTGTGTAGATCTATTCATGTGGAGTTCAACAAAATTGATTTTCTATTTTATGATTTTTCTATAATTTATTATGATTTTTCAAAGATTCAGCCGAATTTAAAAAAAAAAAAATACAAAACCGCCGGTACTGTAGCAAAACCCCTGGTTACTGTAGCAATCCGCCCACAAAACCGCCTCCAGGGAGGTAAAATGACCGGTTTGAAAAAGTTCGTGGAGGTGATATGTCCGGTTTGGAGTTGAGGAGGAAAATCGACTTTTGGAAAAGTTGGGGAGGGAAAGTAGACTTTTTCCTATAATTTTTGGCTGGACCTGGACCTAATCATGAGCTCAGTCATGAGCTCAAAAATGTTGAAGTATATCCCGTACCGTCCTGTATTGTTTTCTACATTTGACCCATTCAAAGCATATTTTGAGATGAATTTGAATTTGGTAAGAAATACGGAATACCAAATTTTAAAACGGCATGGAAAAGTCTTACCATTTTCTGTTTTTCACTTTTTTATTCAGAATATCCTGTTTTAGAAATTCTTTTAATAGTGTTTTTGGCCCACTAAAATTCTAACGTCAGAAAAATTATATCTTTTTTTCATATGATCTCGAATGAAGATAGTTTTTATATGAAAAAATGAAGCCCTCAGCAAGATTTACAACTTTCTAGGTTTAGCTTTTTATTTAAGGTCTCTATGATCTTCAAAAATTAAATAAAGTTTTCGTAATATATCGATCTTTCAAGCGCTTGTTGGCTTAGAAAAATCATATCATTCTTATCTGCTGTCAAATGGTAACTTTCGATATGACATTTGTAGAATTTGATAATTGTTATGCACTTGGTCCTACATGTCAATGTTTTGTATTGATTTTTCTTATATCGACCGTGTTCGCTATAATTCCGCTAGAATTAGTTTGTTATTGAAATCAGATATTTACGTAACTTCATGTTCTTTTTCACGTCGGGCGTTACAACTTTCAATTTTGTTTTTGTATTCAAATATAGAATCAGAATACTGTTGAGGGATTTCGCGACTATTTTCGTCCCACGGTAGGGGGCAGGTGCAGGCCTTTTAAAGCACACCGCATGGGATTTTTTTTTTTCAAAATTTTGCCCTTTTTCAAAACAAATTTCAAATGTATCCCTACTTTGAAACAATTTACGCCCGGTATCCCTTTTTGTCGCGCCAATTCGGTGGCGTGATTTTTACATGTCGCGCCACCGCGTGTGGCGCGACGGTGCATCCACGGTGGCGGGCTGGCGTTGACGGGAGCCCGCCACGTCGCGCCCGTGCATGCGGCGCGACGGAGCTGGGATGCTATAGTGCTACAAGTTCTATTCGGTTTGGGAAAAAATATCACATGAGACATCAGAAGCACTTTTCGTTTGTTTGTGAAATTATTGTCCTACCATGACCTAACTAGGGCTCAAAAGATTCGCTCATCCTGTACATCAAAATTATATAATTATTTTTTTTATTTACTTACATTTAGTATTCCATGCATGAGATAAAAGATTTGATATGATAGGTCAATAGTGAATTTTGGAGAGAGAATTGGGAAACTATACGGGGATGGGTAGGAATCGCGTGCATGCATGCATGCATAGGGTGTGTCCACTTTATGAAAAGTGAATCCCAAAATTGTTACAAGCATCTGTCAAATCAAATCTTTTAACGCATAAATAAAGTATTAAATATAGTTAAACACAAAAACTAATTGTATGCAGTTTGATTGAAAAGTGCAAAACGAATCTTTTGAGCCTATTTAGTCTATGGTTAGACAATAATTAACAAATACAAACGAAAAAGTGCTACAAAGAAATTTAACCTAAAATATTTGCGACGGTAGTGTGTGACAAAGGGAGAGAGTATTTGCGCCGACAAAGTGTGTGTGACAGAGGGACACAAAGTGCGACATCATCATGCATGCGCCCATCCCCGTTTAGTTTCCCAATTCTCTCTCCAAAATTCACTATTGACCTATCATATCAAATCTTTTGTCTCATGCATGGAATACTAAATGTAAGTAGATAAAAAAAAAAAAATATATAATTTTGATGTACGGGATGAGCCGAATCTTTTGAGCCTATTTAGGTCATGGTAGCATAATAATTTCACAAACAAACGAAAAGTGCTTCGATGTCTCATGTGACATTTTTTTTTCCCAAACCGAATAGAACTTGTAGCACTATAGCATCCCAGCTCCCGTCGCGCCGCATGCATTGGCGCGCCGACGTGGCGGGCCCCGTCAACGCCAAAGACGCCACCGTGGATGCCGGTCCGCGCCACATGCGGTGGCGCGACATGTGTAAAAAATCACGCCACCGGGACCGGCGTGACAAAAAAGGGATATCGGCGTAAATTGTTTCAAAAGTAGGGATACATTTGAAATTTGTTTTAAAAAGGGCAAAATTTTGAAAAAATCCACCCGCATGTTGCAACTGGCCCTACAAATGTTCATTCCTATATGCGGATGCTTAAGAAAATTAGAAAACCACCAACGCAGAAATAGGTATGTTTCTAGAATGGTTGTCTTGGGTTAGTACTTAGTCGTACTAGAAATTCACTATAAATTCATTACTAGATAACAACACTATAATGTTTACAAATTCTTCATGTGAAATCAGATGAAGCCAATTTTTATACTAAAATTATAGAACTTGGTGAGGTCTAGAACTTTGTACTTGAAAATATTTTCATTTAGAAACATTCAGGTGTCCAAATATTCTACAACATTGTCAGGATATTGTTTCGAAGATTATTTCTATACACAAGAGACCTAAGAAAATAGTCACTGAAATTCAAAAAGGAACTCTATATTTTGACAACAGTTGTTATATTGAGATGGTATGAAAGACTCACATGGGGTAGTTGTGGGTTGATTTGGATCCTAGCAAACAGTTAATAGATAAGTTTGCATTTTTGTTCAAAAAATGGTATGGCTTATGTGGCCATAGGGCATGGGGTTATGTGGTGGCGTGGTCTGGACGTGAAATTTATTTCCTATTTTGTCACTGTTTTTAAAATTGATTTTATTATGCAAAAAAGAAGCAATAAGTGAAGGTCATTGATTGCAACATTTGGTGAAAACATTTTTTGTTTTACCGATGCTGATTTCGACCGTTAGTATAAGAGGCTAGAGAAAATGCTCTAATTTCATAGCCCTTTCGTACTGGCGGTCAAAACTATTAGTGAAAATCAATTTTTTTTCTCGAATACATAAAAAAAACTTGTGCATCTTTGCATTTAAGAGAAGAGTTTTTACATCCGTGCTTTCACGTGTACCGAGAGTTAGGATATTACATTATGCGCCACTCCCAAACATTTCCTCCTAAGTGGGTTACTCATGGATTAGACAACCAAGATAGTACACACCGCGGCTCGGATCTGTGGATCGGCGGTGGGCGCTCATCTTGCGTGCCGCGTCGCCGCGGGACTGCCAATGTTGTACGAGGTAGGGGAAGAGCTCCCGCGGCGACTCGGCATCCATGTCAGCGGGGTCGTCGCCAAACATGGCCTCGTACTCTTGCTTTGTCCTCCGCCGTCGTTTTCCCCACGAAGCCGTCGAAGCATTTGTAAGACAAGGGCTTCCCTCGCCTAGTGACCGGGGATTACGACGGCGGCTATGCCTATCCTCGCTCTAAGGGGAAGCCGGACAAGTGGTCGAAGATCTTGGTCCGCAACGGGAGTGTTGCGGGCGTCAGCGGCAGTGCGGGCAGCCATGTTGAGCACCTCTTGGGCGAACCCCTCGATGTACCGGGCCGAGCGCTGCAACATCATCGCCATCGCGCAGCGGCGTCCGATCCATCCCGGCGTCCTTGTAGCGAGCCGCGGGAAGCCGGTGGCGGCGAGCAGCAATCGTCGTCATCGTCCGCAGACGCCATACTCTCCGGGTGGCGGTCGCGCCAACACGGGATCTTGACCACCGCCCATGTGGCACGTCCTCTCCCTCGCACCCGGCAGCCCGGCGGCTGGCGTCGCGTGGCCAGGCCGCCGTCGGGCCCGGCTTGCCATCGAGCCGGTGTCCACCGTGAGACGCGGCCTTGTCGCGGTGCTCCATGCCCTGCACGCCGATCGCGGCTGCGGCAAGAATCTGAGTCAGCATGCTTCTTCAGCTTCAAAGGTGGGCGAAAAGTTCGAAGAAGCTCCTTCATAGGTGGCCCCCAGGGCCGGCAGCGAGCCCCTCTAGGACCACGGCCCGGGAATGACGACCGGGGGGCTCACCGCCGAGCAATGGCAGCGGACCTTCGAGGATGACGGTCCAGACCGCGTCCCGCCATGTGGCCGTCATATCCACAGAGGTCGGTAATCAAAGCCGAGAGCCCTCGGTCGGGGTGCGGTCGATGCTCCATCCCCAGAGCGAGCAGACCACGGCCGCCAAACCATGTTTGTAAGTTAAATTGTTAAGTTGTTGCGTGTGTACTACACTAGTTGTGAGATGGCACATGTTTTTAAACTTGGCTTGACGTTTTTAATGAAACAGGTGCTCCAGAAATTATAGGTTTTCGTGTAGCTCCTCTTCGGGATGAAATTTGTGGCGCGTAATGTGTGGAACAGACTCAACATGCCCTTAGAATGTTTTTATTTCAATCGGGTCGAACGGCATCGTTTTAGCCTTTTAGGCATGCAAATGCTCTAGCCGATACTTATCAATCCAGACAGATAATGATGATGTCGTTCTGGTGGAGGGGCCACTGAAGTAACGTTGATGATTTTTGATGAAATCAATTCTCACATCTTTATTCGACCGGCCTTCATGTAGAATCTAAGCACCAATATAGAGTTTAATCGAACTGCGAGACAGACAGCAAATGTTCCTAACTGGACGGCTATATAAGGAGAAGGGACATGCCTGCCTACCGCACACAATCACAAAAAGCAGAGTCTCTCCACTCTACAGGTGTGGTTAGCAGCAACACGTACTGAGGAAGTGAAGAGAGTAGCTGAAACAGTGAGCATGGCTGGCACAATGATAGCTCGTTTCGCCTTGGCGCTCGCGGCCATCCTTCCCGTAGCTCTTGCCACCTTCCCCCACCGCTCGCTCCTGCAGTCCTGCCAGCCCAACGGCTCCATCCGCGGCAAGTCCGGCACCTGCAACACCAACAACGACTCCGAGTGCTGCGAGGACGGGAAGCGTTACACGACGTTTGCGTGCTCCCCGCCGGTGACGTCCCGCACCCGAGCCACGCTGTCGCTCAACAGCTTCGCCAAGGGGAAGGACGGCGGCGGCGCGTCCAGCTGCACCGGCACCTTCTTCGACGACGACGTGAAGGTGGTGGCGCTGTCCACGGGGTGGTTCAACAAAGGGAAGCGGTGCCAGAACAGCATCGTGATCACGGCGAGCAACGGCAGGTCCGTGAAGGCCATGGTCGTGGACGAGTGCGACTCTCTCCACGGCTGCGACGACGAGCACAACTTCGAGCCCCCGTGCGCCAGCAACATCGTCGATGGGTCACCGGCGGTGTGGAAGGCGCTCGGGCTCAACACCGACGATGGGTTAGTGCCCATCACCTGGTCCGAGGCGTGACGACGATCTAATTTGCAGCAAATAAAACACGAATAGATGGACACTAGCTATTCTCGCTCGGGCCGGTCGTCTACTTTTCTATATATATAGTAGTAACACAATTGTCGTTGTCATCATCATTGGTAGTCCTCCGGCCGTACGTGCCACTACTATATATACGTCTGCATGCGTACGACGCTCTATATATAGGAGGAATAAGCTTATCCATACATGTATGCGTCGCTTTTAATTTGTCGATCTGTTATGGCTTGTTTTAAATAATGAAAAGTGTTGTTTCCCGCGAACATGGAAAATGTAAGTGCATTGTTTTGTTTTTTATGTTTTGTACACAAAACGAAGACTATGGACTAGAAACTTGTGTGCTATTTTCGAAACCCCAACCCCCCGCGAGATGGCACTGGACGGGACCTCAAGAAAGGTTCCAACTCACTCTTTCTGCTCATCGCTTGGAAGGCTTGGAAGGAAAGGAACGTAAGTACAGTACTACTGATTCGTTCATCCCTTTCGCGAGACATCACCGGAGTTCAGGCGCGGGAAATTATAAAATTCATGGACTCGACCAACACCGCGGTGAAAATTTACATCACTACCGGGTTGAATCGCTCCCCGGCAAGAATCTCGATGGACACGAGATCATTGTCGGGTTTGAATAAAAACCGATAACGATTTCAAGACAAAGGAACAGTAAAACCAATGATAAAAAAAAGATTGGCATGCATCGATTAAGAAACAACTGATTCACTAGGCCATAATAGATAATATTTTACAAATACATAAAAATAATAGAGAACTAATAAAAATAAAAATAAAAATAAAAAAGCGGCCACCTAAAATAAAAATAATAGATAATATTTACAAACAACACTTAGCTGGTTCTTTATCTCGGGTTTTGTGGAGAGCATGACATCTAGAACATCACATGCATGGTCATCAACTATACAAGTGTAAACTAAGTTTTTCCATCCCTTCGAGGGGTCTACGAAACAACAGCCATCTAATCCACGAGATGGGAGGCGAGAGAATGTTCGTGCTAAACACTCGATGACGATATTGTTTCCTTGTGCTTAGATGCACCGACGTGTTTGCTACATTGCGCCTGATTTTTCGCACTTTAAGACACGCGCTTTGTCTTCTGGCAATATCTTCCATCGCAATATAGCGAATTTGTTGCGAGTTACAACCAGATAATGTGGTAATAAATTAAATTCATCATTTTAACATTGCATATTGGATCGATTCACATCATCTTCATTCATTTTGATTTTTCTTCCACTTGTAGATTTTGCTCCACGATCTTACTTATACCGCATGTGGCTTGGCGGTCGTTCTCGACCAAGCTACATACCAACTTCGGGTACGCTTGGGACTTCTCAGGCACATCTCGGCCAACAAACTATGAAAGGACAACAATACTCGCATAAGGTTTACCGACATAGACAATAGTTGTTCAATAGGTTATATGGTTGAGCATTTTTACGGCCTTGTGAGGGGCGAGAGTGCAATCATACGGGCATTGACCTTCATCGACTCAAGCGGATACTTAATCCGTGATCAATTACCCGATATTTCTACAAACCTATTTTTCGTGTGCGTGGACCGCAAGGTGGACTGAATAATGATCCTGACAACGATGTTTTGATTAGTGTGTTTATTAGGTTAATTATTTGTAAGGTTATAATTTAATTGGTTTCTAATTAATTTGTAAGGTTCTTGTGCTCCATGTGGTTCATATGTGATCCGGTGTCGTGTGGTCTCAAACTTTATCTCAGGGCTTGCACAAGCAAAGGGTGAAGCAGCCATAAAGTTTGAGATTTTTCGAGTTGGTTTGTTACTTTTCCGATTTTAATTGAATTTACGCACGACGCCACCGAGTAATTATAGGTTGAATTGTGCGTACTCACGAAAAAGAGTCGAATGTTTGCTAAACTTTTTCATAGGGTCTCATCTGCTCTAGGAGGCAAATCACCGTGGAGATCGGTGTAAAATTCTTGTGTTTCCATGGTGTAATTAGTCATCTTTTGACCTGTTTAGCACGAAGAAAAACATAGTAATAGAAATATTTATTAGAAAAAAACTTAAGATCTTGTGTGGGGTCATAGTTTGGGTGTACATGATTGCAAAAAAATTCAAGTCATTTCGACCTAGGAGGATTAACATCCGTCATAGAGGTACATGATCCTTCCATCGAACTATGACTATACACACGGGTTCTTGTGCTCCATATGGTTCATATGTATTCCAAGTGTCGTAGTGGTCTCAAACTTTTTCTCGTGTTTACACATGCAAAGGGTGAAGCAAACCGAAAGTTTGAGATTTTTCGAGTTGGTTTGGTACTTTTTCAAGTTTGATTGAATTTTTACGTGACGTTTAAATAATTATAGGGTTGAACCGAAATGCGTACCCACGAAAAGAGCCCGAATACTTGCTAAACTTTTTATATAGGGGCTCATGTGCCCTAAGGAGGCAAATCACTGTGGAGGTTGATGAAAAATTCTTGTGCTTCCATGGTGTAATTAGCCATCTTTTGGCCCGTTTAAAAAATAAGTTCAAGCCATTTTGACCTAGGAGGATTACACATCCTTCACAGAGGTATATGATCCCTTTCATCGAATTATAAGTATACACATATGTTCTTGTGCTCCATTGTAACACCCCGACTTTTTAACATAATCTTAATGAGTGATCATGAGGTTGATAGTCATTAACTAACGTAAAGCTAAATCAAGTAAATTAATTCTTATCCATCTCATGATACGGACCAATGAACTAGATTGTAGTCTAGATAAAGATTATAGGGGTGATGTGCTTGACAACGTTAACAATATAAAAAAATAAGACACATTACAATATTATCTCAGTCATATATGTATATAAGAAATCTCTTGGTGTATGGCAAGCACCACATAAAAATAAACTTCTTATACAGCGATGTTGTGTTTAGTTTTTCCTACTCATAGAAATGAAGCTAATGGCTAGCCATATGCCACTAAGCATAACTTAGCTTTCGTTTTGCCGTCAGACCCAATAATATTATTCGCATAGCTCACTGAGATACCAGGGGATGGCGACCGAGCCAACCGGCACCTCTAGCTTTTGGGATGCATCATCCTGGCTAAATTTCCATCAATCACATATAACTAGGTAAATACCCGTTGCAACGGAATGCATAATACCATGATAATATACGTATAAGCGTAAGAAAAATTTGAATGCAAGTTATCAAATTCAATTATCCATAATAGCATGATGATTAAAACATTAATATAATATTACATAAGGCTTCAAGAAAGCTACATAGTTAAAATATAACTCTAATGTTTGTTACCAAACTGAAACATCAATGCCACGCTGTTCATAAAGTATGAATCTATATAATCAATTCATCTCTCCAATACGCGAAAGACAAGCTTGCACTTCTTTAGGAATTAACATTTTTCTTGAATTTCCTTTGTATGTCAAAAATTTGATCACCAAGTCATTTCACAATATTCGACCATCCTGGGCATAGTCAAATATAGAACAAGAAAGTATAATCAATAGAATTATATAAATAAATCATTAACCAGAAATAGCATTTTCACTTACCATGTTGATCCGTGTGATTTGCCCATTATTCCAAGCTGCCATTAGTTGTAAAAGCTGCCATTAGTTGTAGAACACGGAAGCCAGACAAATTTATGTAACAGAAATGAATTGTCAGCAATTCATTATATTACGATTGATTGGTCGTAAAAAGAAAACAATCAGACCACAACCGTATGAGCTTCATGCTAATTCAAGACCAACACACGTCGTGTACTCCAGAGTTACTACTGCATTGAGTGCCCGTGCGCTGTGACGGAGGAAGAAAAAATCATAAATTATATGTTTCATTGTGCAAAACTAATATAAAATAGATCATGAATGCAATCACAATTTGTTGGATGACACCAACATCAGAGGTCCTAATCTAGGTCCTAATCTTCTCCTGGACATCTTTGAGAGCTTCATATGCGTAATTGGCATTATTAAGAGATGAGAGATAATGATACTATAGATCACATATGAAAACTGCAAAGAGAAATTTGTTCAATACGATCTTTTCTGAAAAAGTGTATTAATAAGCAAGCCAAGAGCCCAAAATGAAAGACCGAGAAAAAGACCGAGAAGGCAGCTAAAAAGGAACAACAGTTTCTACATGTGAAAATCAGATTATGGATATCAAAATGAATTCAAAATGTATTTTAAAAAACCTACCAAAACTTTAGCCTTTCTGTGGTGATGCACAAGCTTTCTAAAGTGGAAAGTAACAACTTTCCGTAATAGTCATACTTTTGAGAGTGATATAAAGTAAAAAGACTTAGAACGAAGAGAATGGAATTAGGATATAGCTTAAACATATGCTACACAATATGTTTTCAGCACCTATCCTACCATTAACTGAAAATAGTCAGCCAACTAACAATTTATGCGTTCCTAACCATACCATCAGCCTAGCCTGCACATATCACCCTAAATTTGTGTATATGAATAAACTGATTTGACATGTGGAGGTACCTGTTCAATGGAGAGCAGGACTGCAACAATAGCAAGACAGATTGCAGGATGCATAATTTTTACCTTCAGGTTGGAGACAATTTATAGTAAAAAAATAGGATTCAGATGTTCCATTGCAATCACAAGCAAACCGACACATATTGTAGAACTTACTTTATTCTATTTAGGAGCTAATGTGGGGTAGCATTAATATAAGAGCTAATGTATAACATTTGAAATAAATCAAAAATAACTTAACAGAAAGTATGTTTATATAGTAGAATCAGGCATAGGAATCATTTTAGATACTAATTCATCCATGCTGTTCAAGCGTGGTCACTAACCAAAGTTAAATTGATTTAGGAGTACATGTGTGATCCATTCAGCCAAATTAGTTGGTCCACCTTGAAATGGTCAAGTTATGTTGCATCTGCAGTACCAGATCAATTTAGTTTATTCATCAGACTTTGAACAGATCAGAGAAACCTTCCATATTCCAATCGAACCATGAAAAGTGAACTGATACAATACTTCATATGTCCCAGCAATAGTATTTTTTGACTATTAATAGTGTCAAAATGTAATCTATGCTGGTTCCATGACTTGCTAGATATGTAGAGTGGGGTTTTATTCAGGTTCAACCAACCACATTCATTAGCTCCTTGATTTGCATAGGGGCTGGCAGCCTGCTTATGAAATCAGGAAAAAAAAGAGGATCCGGCATCGTTCCATGGACCATCACCTTGCAGGGAGAAGCGCTTGCAGCTTCACCTTTGACAGCAATGAGCATGTCATCTAATACCTGTAGGAGGCAATTTCATCGAATACCATCAGGGCATGTCATCGAGGGCAGTAATGAGTCCCTGCAGCTTCACCTTTGACGGCAACGTTACGGGCAATATTACCGACATGACTGTGCTAGACGATTTACCAAACTCTCAAATTGCTTCTGCTAGATTCGCAAGTTCATGTACCAATCCAAAACAAAACTAAAGTTCTTTCCTAACCCTCCATCTCTACCGAGCAAACTAACAAACGAAGAGCAGCTGCAGGGATAAATCCGATAGCTTTGGCACGGGAACCGAAGTGAAGGCTTTGTGTCCTCGACATCGCATAACTGGGAGAACAGAGAAGAGGTGGGCATACCTGTAGGGCAGCGGCTTGGTCAAGGCCGGGGCGCCGACATCCGCCGGCGGCGGCGAGGCTGAGGTGGGCGCCGACAGTCGAGGGCGGGGAGACTCGCCGCAGTCGCCACAACAAGAGGCAGTGGAAAGGCGGGTGCCGTCGGGGCTCTCGGTGGCTCTCAGTCGGGAGGCTCGGCGGCAGCGGCGGGGGGCGCTCAGCGACGGGGCTACGGGCGACGGGCGGCTGCGGCGTCGGAGCGGGGGTAGAGCGGTTTCTGTGTGGGTGGTTCAGGGAGGCAGGGAACCCCTTCTGTGTCGGTGAGGAAATTTGATTCACGCGAGCGGGAGTGGGCGCCGGGTAACGCGTAGCGTAGCTGGGTTGGTTAGCGCCGGGTGAAGCGATTCGTTGCCGTCAGACGATGACCGCCGGGTCTTTTAGGGAATAGAGATTCCCCTTACACACATGTGTCTCACTTGTGATCACTTGCCATCCAATTTAAAGCTTCACAAGGTACACAAAGAAACCAAGCATAAATAATCCCCACACTATTCACTACAGTAGCCTACTATTTCAACCACTCTAGTACCCAACCAACCAAGGGGGCAGCAGCTCGACAACAGTGGGAGCAAAATATCAGGCCTGAAGTAGTACTACAGTAGGAATGGGCCGGGACAAATAAAGAAGAGCAGGAAGCCGGGGAATGAGATCCTCTGCAGTCGTGTACGGCGACTTTACTCTGAAGTCACCCACATCTGCGCCGTCCGTTAAAATCCAACGGCAAACTTTGCAAAACTAATCTATACAGGCCACACGGGTGGGTTATGTTGGCCCATCTAAGCCCAAACACCGAACATGACATGAGATCGCCGGCTGGGAGCCGGTCATTCTCCTGCGCCGCCGTGTTCCTCGTCGCTGCAGCTCGTCGCCGTCGCCGTCAACATCGCCATCGCTAGTGCCATGGCAGGGTCGACAGTCGCACTTTTGGTACAGCGAGCTCGCCGTTGTGACTAGACACTCGCTGCAGGCCTGCTGCAATCCTACTCCGGCGCGGCAGCCATGACCATGCTCCATCGAGTGCTAGCAGCCACGCGTCCCTCCTGCTCTGAGCACTCTGGCGGCCTCGGACCTGATCAGTCGAGCGCCGGTTTACTTTTTATTTTTTTTCAATTCTCATTTGCTTGCTCCCAGTCACATTGCTCCCTGAGCCAATCCAATAGACAAGTAGCTCTCGATTCCACGGGCGTCACAAGCATCCTGCGCAAGCGAAGCGCATCCAGTGACAGCAGAGCTATGAGCTATCGGCGACAAGTTCACAAGTGTGGGCGCGGTGCCGGAATCTAGTACCTGCGAGCATGGTGGCGGGGAGTGCCTGCGCAGCATAGTTTCATGGGCCTGCTGCTAGAGGTGGCGAGTATGGTGGCGGGGAGAGAAGCGCCGGCGAGGTGGGGAAGCTGTCGATGCGCCATACCACCACATCGGAGCGAGGGCAGTGCCGGCGAGGTAGCTAAATTCCGACGGCGGCGGCGGAGTCTTGCCGAGGGAGATAGAGTTGTGCGGCTGGGCTCAGGTGGGCCGGTTTCAGGCCTGATATTAGTTAGCTTCTAGAGCTCACACTTGGATCTAAAATCGACGGCTTGATGCTGACTTTAGAGTGAAGTCGTTCTACCCGACTGCAGAGGATCTCATTCCGAAGCGGGAGCCATTCCCATAGTTAACAGAGCAGCTCATGAGATGAGGAACCAAAGCAAAGAAAGCAAGTCATTCCTCATTGCAAAAATTTCAACCACCCACTGATTTCTCCTACCAGTCATCCCAGTAGAATTTTCTTTGTCATGCCAAATCCTATTGCCGAGAAGGAGAGGAGCAGAGAGGACTAGTCATGGGGAGAAGTCGTAGTGTGCTAGCTGCAATGGTGGAGCAAGCTGACCAGGCATGGGCGACGGTGCATGCAAGGACGGCCACAACAGCCATGGTGTGCTCGTGGCCTCGATAGAGCAAAGGTGAATCCCTCACACTAGTCTGCTCCCTTAAGCACACGTTGACAAAGAACAGCTCCTGCACATGCACGGGGAATACACATCACCAATTCTTGGCACCATTTCTCAGCCTCTATTTATAGAAGTATCACAAATCAAAATAGCAACATGCAAGAGTAGAGTGCAAGAGAGGAAAGGGGTGGTGTACAGGAGCAGTTCACGAACACAACTTCCCACCTGAATCGAGTTCGGCATTGACCCGGAGCCACCACACGACCATGCTCGCAGACCTGAGTGCCGCTCACGCTCGGCAACACAGGCGTGCAGCCCAGACCATATACCCCACCTAGCGCTCCAGCAACCTTGAACCATGGCACGATGAGGTGCCTGCTCCCATGGCAAGCAGTAGAACTAGGGTCCCAAAATAGAGGACACTAGGATGCCAAATCGAAAGGGAAAAGAGCTAGAAAGCACCTAGAGTTGTTAGGGATTTAATATGATGTACCAATCGCTGAGGGGATCCAGCCATAGATGTAGACTTGGTGCACACCTTTGGGCGCCATGGCTGCAGAAAGGGGAAGGAAGCGGAGCTTGGATTCCAAGATAAACAGTACTAGAAGTCAAGGTTAGAGGGGGAAATAGCAGGAGATCAGCAGAGATTTGTAGGCGGTGAGATTCCGCATCCATGGTAGTCTATTTGGGCAGCCGGAGTACTGCAGAACGGAGAAACAGAGGGGATGGGGGAGAGACCAGAAGCAGAGAGGGAGTGAGAGAGCTAGACGAAGGAGAAGGCTTGGGAGCGCAGTGTGTGCGCGTGTCCGCTGTTGAGGTGCTAGCTGCTAGTGCTTCTGGAAGCAAGTAGTACTGCTACTAGCTCGGTGGATGGCTTCAATTAGGTGCACAGCTCACGTATTAGTTAAGAGGGGCTTAACAATACTAAATTAATTTAATGAGTGACTAAACATACCTATGCAACTTCTTTCTATAAATCACATATTAGTTAATCGACACTACGTATAAGAAAAATATTTCTTGACTGCAGCATAGAACACATGGCCACGTAGGTGTGTATGTATATATTTGTGTGCTTTTCTATTTTCTAAATATCAGTATATATCTATACTAATTACAGGAAGCTTGGTAAGACCGTGGAATGATATCTGGAAAATACGAACGGATTGGTGCCACCTTTTAAGGCTCAGGCAAGTCATGTAGATGATTACATATCGATTTTTATAAAATAAACCTATTTTCAAAATCCTTGCATCAAAGACTATTTTCTAAATTAAATTCAATGAAGATGATGATGATGATGATGATGGATAACAGTTGATCGATGATGGATGATTACCGGTGTAGAGAGAGCTCATGGAATGTGATGATGAACTTGGGTGGGTCGAGCTCCCTCGACATACGACTATGAAAATATAAGGACTCACCCCTATCTCTCATTGTGTGGGCCGTATAAACCGTGTCGACGGAGAACGAGCTTGTGGCTCAGTGGTAGTGCTTGCCGGTGGGCAGCCTACCGACCTAGGTTCGATCCTTGATCGGCCTGGGGTTCTCACCGGGTTTATCCCAAATAAATTTCAGGTACGCCTCTCCGGCGTGGTGCCACAACGGTAGTGCGGTGCTCCTCATCGCGTGCTAGAGCCCTGGTGGCTTCTGGTGATCTTCGGATGGACGCAGTCTTCGACGTTGTGTGTAGTTGTAGGTCTGTGAGTGTGCGGGTGTGTGTAGGTGTGCGTTGTGGTGGTGTGGGTGTGTGAGTAGCACATAAACAGATGCTACAAATTGTATCGAGTAGGAGAGGTTTCAAAAAAAAAAAAAATAAACCGTGTCGACGAGTGAATCCGGTTGGGCCGGGCCGAGTCCAGTACCCATGAATGTTATTATATACTCCCTATGGTATGTCAGGAGAGGGTTGGGGGAAGCCCCCAATCAGCTGTCGATGAAGTACAGTCAGGCGCCTATATTAGCGCACGTGTGTAGATGTGGATGTATATAATATACGAAAGTGGGGAAAGTCACGCGTATCTTGATCATGAGTCACACCAAAGGAAGTGTGATGGAAAATTGGTCGGGGTAATCATGGGGTAAAGTGACACAAACCTCTGCGCAGGGGTTAAATCATGAATTCATGTCATGTCTCATAGTTTGGAGGCTACGGGAGCCTATAGGAGGTTCTTTCTCGCTATATGGGTGATAATAGATTTCGACATATTTTCTAAAATATGAACCTTTTGATAAATGATCTATGATGGAGGATAATATGAGAAAGGGATAGGAATGCATTTCATTGATATTATATGCTTGCTGAGTACTTTTGTACTCACTCTTGTTAACTCTCCCCTTCAGATGAAAAGAGATATGAGATATGCCAAGCTCATGATCGAAAAGGAAGTCCTGTATTAAGAAACACATAATTTATAGTGTAATGTGAAGAGTTATGAGTATTCTTGTTTTAGGTAATATTTATTATATGTGTTTCCCCTTAGTTGTAACAAATTTTTTTGTAAGGTACTAACTATTATTCTTTGCAACACTTTGATTAGGGTCATTACTCGAAGACGTTGGGTAATAATCCGTAAACCGGCATTTTTACCTTGGTAGTGAAAATGCGGGGCGTTACATCCATGTCTCTTGCATGATTAAGAAAGCAACAGCTGCTTAGCAGTGATACTTTTCTAAGACGTTGCGCGCAAGCAATCTCGGTCATTATCCTCATAAGAGATCTTTTAATTTAATTTACGAGCACAAAACAGGGTAGCCCTAACTCGTGAACAAAGGTTATGATCCATGGCACCTATTTGCGACACACATGTTTAATTACATCCATGCATCCAACATATGAGAGACTTGTAATGTGTATTTTCAAATAAACATATAGTTCCGTGCGTTGGATGTATGCGTATGAACACAAGTCGAAAACCCACTGTGGGTGTGGGTGCCCATTGTTGCTCCATGAAAACCGTTCTCACTGAGCATTTTTTCCCACAAGCAAACTTGCCAGACGAGAGGAGGGATGGTGTAAGCCCCTTTTCTAAGGACCTTATTGGTAACCTTCTCCTTCGAGCCTGTTTTGTATCTCAGATAGATCCAGGCTGCAATTGGCCAGATTCTTCATGCCATGTTAAGGACTAGTTGTTCGGTTGGCACTTCGCAGGGTCTGTAGCGCTAGATTGTGAGGAGATGCCGAAGCATGTCACCTTTCTGTTCGATACGATGATACACACTGCAGCGAACTGCGATAGGCAGAGGCAAAGAGCGCGTCGTGTTCCGCGCCGCGAGCCAGTCCACGGAAACGAATTAGGATTTCGTTTTTGTCTAGCCAAGCGAGCGGCCTACTACCTCTTGCATGTCCACAACCAGGCGTCCAGGCCCAAGCCTAAGCCCAACCCAACCAACCAACCAACACAGCCTACACCACGGAGTTCGGTTCGTTTAGATTCATAATATGCTCTTAGCCATGGGTTTAATTTTCTGCTACATAGTTTATTTGTTGAATAAAATTACAAGTGGCACCTGTAGTGGTGGGTTGTTAATTTGGATCTTCATACGTCGATGGTTGTGGTGCAGGTGATACTTGTCTTCATTGTCCTCGCCGGTGAAGTTGATTCACCGGCCTAGCCGTGGTACGTGCTTGTGTGCTCCCCCAAAAGTACTTCGAATGGTTTGGTGTGGGAGTCAAAGACATTTTCGTAAGTCTTGGGAAGTGTAAATTAGAAAATAGAACTTAAATTAGATTTTGGGGTGATAAATGGTTAGGCACACAAACCTTGAAAATCCAATACCCTAATTTGTTTAATATAGTGTGCAAGAAACCAGCAACAGTGGTTGATGTACTTAATTCCACCTGTCTCAATGTTTCTTTTAGAAGGGCATCAGTTGCGAACAAGCTGTTGCAATAGCGAAGTCTAGTTGCGAGAGTTTTTCTTTAGTGAAACAGGAGGGGTTACCCCCTACTGAGCTTTTATTATATAAATAAAATAGTCTTACATAGAGTCTTCATGAAACATAAGATGATACAAACAAAATTAAAAAAATTACACATGGGCTTCTAGCCATTGGGAAATAAAAGGATGATATCTAGTTCTTGCTCTGAGTATTAACCCAAGCAAATTCTCTCTTGAAGATTCTCTTGTAATTCTAAACAGAAGTTGCCACATTCCTAAAGATAGCGTCATTTCAAACTTACTAGACTAACGAAAGAATAGTTATGATATGATGATTTCCATAAAGAAGGGGCGGTTTATCATTGCCCTTAGATCATCAAGCAAAGTGAAAGTATTAGCTGAAAGATGAAGAATATAACCAAACGAGAAGCAACATCTCTCATCAAATGGGCACATAATGAAGAGGTGCTCCAACGTTTCTTCCACTCGGTAGCTGCATAGCACACAAGTATAGTCTGGTAGATGCATATGTTTTCTTTTCAATAAGCCTCTGGTATTCAGTCCGACCTTTAGCCACAACCAGAAGAAGACCTTTCTTTTATTTTTGACATTTTTTTAATTTCCAAAGCCATAAGTAGGTAGGGTGGACTTGTCTAGTACCAATAAGCTGTAAGTAAGCCTTCATTGAAGTGAACAGAGTAGAACCCCAAATATATGTCCATACATCATTTCGATCATTGAGATGTAAGTTATCAATAAGACTGATGCAATCGCAATATTCTTGATGAGCTTCTTCAGGAAAGAGGTAAACGAAGAAGGCTTTGAAAAGAAGTGACTTGGCAGATTTGTTGGATCGCAAATTTTTGCTCTTGGCAAAATTGAACAAATGAGGGTACTGTGCAGAGAGAAAATGGTTGTCCCAAACATCTAACCAGAACAGGATGGGTGAGCCATTATTTACTGAACCTGAAGCCATTCCTTTACAAGTCTCCAAGAGACTGATGGAATCCTTCACTACTACAAATTAGCTCATCACTACCGCCGGCATCATTTGCCGAATTTAATCCACCGGCGGTGTTGAACCTCACCCGGCAATGATGAACCGTTCGGCGCGGGAAACTTCGGAAAACTCCACGGATTGGACCAATTCCGGCGGTGAAGACTTCGATCACCACCGGGTTGAATCGTTCCCCAAAAGGTGGTCTTGATGGACCTGTAGATCACTCGCGGGTTTGAATTAGAACCGAAAAGCGATCGAAGATTGACACAACCGGGTTGAATTAGAACCGATAGCGATTTGGGAGGGGAAGCAAAGGAACCGATAGCTCAGCGGGGTTGAAAATGAAGAAGGAACAAGAAAAACAAACGATAGAAACGTAAGATTGCACCGCGAGACGAATTAAAAACGATCGGGTCATTATATATTAGTAGATAATATATTAACAAAACAGAAAAAATAAAGAAAGCGGCCGCCGCCATATATACCCGCGCCGCCGCCTAGGCCTCGTCCTCGCTGCACGAGCGCGCGGCGTTCACTCCGCCCGGCCTCGCGGTATCCCCTAGCGAGGATGTCGGCGATGGCCGACCTTGAAGGCGTAGAAGTTGGCCTTCTCCACCAACAGCCAAGGCACCGTTGGTAGGCCGACTTCTTCGGCCAGGTGGGTGAGCTTCGGAGGGCGCCACGGAGGCGCGATGGTGAACAAGCTCCTCGTTGGTGTAGACGCCGGCCATCGTCGATGAAGAAGCTAGCTCTGCACTGGGGTTTATGGAAAGAGAGTTTAACTAGCGATGGAGATGGTACCAAATCGAGCATTATGTGTACAATTATATAGTAACAAAGCATGGAATGCATGCGATCGATTGTCATTCCCCAAGATGCGGCGCCATGAAAAATGATCAAAACAATGACACCGGCTCATCCAATGGCCGTCCGCGACGGCCGCCTCCCCACGAAGGGTGATCGGCGGCGAGTGCACGCGTTTCGATCTCAATCCACGCTTAGGCGGCAACCAAGGGCGACCCGCTCGCTTTTGCGCCGTTTCAATGGGCCGCTTCCTCGGCTGCCACGGCGTTTCCCAAGACCCAATCCCGAAATCCGCGGTTCGATCCCCAACAAGCCATTTTTTACCATTTTTTCAAGAACGATGCTCGAGTTTAATTAGGATTACCATTGCTATAGATGTTGCTCACGAAATCTAATGATATTGATTTGATAGCATAGATATAGATACTTATCTAAATACACCATTGTTATTTTGAAATAAGGAATGCATGCTTTACATTGTTTACCATTGCTACAAGATCAACCACACGTACCTTTGATGCTGACGGGTGAGGGAGCAGGAGGGAGGGAGGGAGATGAGAGACTTCTGGCTGGCCGAGCACGAACAAATGACACACTCAACTAAGCCGTAGCACGCCCACAACAATGCCGGGCTATTTAAAGAATCAAACTTTGTACCGCCCAATGGATAGCCATCACTTTTTTTTTCTTTTTTTACAACAATATTGTAGCTGTCACGTTCACTTAGCGTGTTCACGGTGTCCGTGTGCTGCATGCATGCCGCTCATGCTCGCTTGGAGAACCGTGTTGCCGGTAGTATTCACGCGGTTAGGAAACCAACGGTGTCTCCGAATCGATGAGAAAAGTCTGTGGCACCAGCTGCAGCGTCGACGGGTTAAATCAATGTCGGTTAAAACACCGTCGGGTGTAGTTTTACACCGGCGGTGATGTGTAGATCCTTTGCCGGGTGGGCGTGATGTGTATATCACTGCCGGTGCGCGATCTTTTCGGCGTGGTATTTGACATCACCGCCGGGTGAAAACTTAGACCCGGCGGTGATTCCGCAAAAAATTCAACGGCCGCCTTTGTTCTCAACTCGACCGCTGACCATCGCACCAATCTTTGGCACACTTGCTGCCCGTCCTCCGTATAAACGGCGGTCGACTCAACCACGGCATCTCGCCTATTTAAACGGCAAGGGGGACGCCGTGTTTTGCACCCTCCCTATCCGTTCTTGCATTCTTGGTTCGTCCCAAAGAGTTCCTACCCTCTCCTCAAAATACGAGGGGGGCTTAGTTTTGAGTTTTGGATCTAGAAAATCTTTTTCTCCTTATTTTCCTTGTTCTTTGTCCTCGATCTTCTTTGCTAGCAGTACTTTCCAGTTCCACATACATATGGCCTTTCTTTGGGAGAAAGCCCTCCACATACTGAGATATGCCTAGTCCAAGAAAATGGTTTACGAAAAGGTGCTAGAAGAGTCTTCTTGATGATAGAGAGACACCGGGCTTGCGGCTTCGTGGGTGCCATGATTCATGATCGAACTCGGACTCATATTAAGAGTCCGGAGTTCTTGTGCTTTTAGGTGCTAATGTCCAGCCAAAACCCCGGGCACATGGACATATAGTATCACGAATCATATGGTGCATCCATGGAAAAACAATGACCATTGGACCTAGTTACTTTGTAATTTCATCCTCGGTCCAATGGTCAAGTTTGGGCTGAAGATGAAGCTCCCGGTGAATCTCATCCTCCAACCTCCTCAATGAGTGCACGTGAGCGGCCTCGCCACTTCTTCGACCCTAGAGAGGTGCTACAAGAGACTTACCGAGGTGGTTAAATTTTAATGTGTTTGTACACTTTGATTGTAGCATTGACCTATCGTGAATTGGTCTTTGTTCTTGTATATTTAGTTTTATGTAAGATCTTTGCTATGGAAATATATGTAATGTAAGGTCTTTGTTATGGAAATATATGTAATCAAATTTCTTATCTGTTGTATTTACGCTTTGTTATGAATGTTGATTGTCTCTTCGATATCTTTGAGTTCCCATTTTTACCCTTCATCGAACATAATAAAGATGGTTGCGTCAATGAAATATGCCGCATATTGTGAGGAAAATTCAACAGATATCCAAATCTAATGTGAATGAAATAAAGTTATATATGTAACAAAAACAAAGAACAGATAAATCTAATTTTATTCACATCCATATCCCCTTAATATCACTAAAATCATTCAAAACAATATGCTTTGCATAGAATGTGATATGGTATCCGGCTTGCGTGAAGCACCTTCTCGTACATATGCGGCGAAGATGCAACAATGCATGCATGCAACCGAGTGAAGTGACAACACCGTGAATTCACTATCGGATACATACAAACAACCGTAGTGATATTGTATTCATTTGCCGGCTCCATTCAAATAACCGGTACTCATGTTGTTATCACTACCGGGTATATCTTAATACCCGCGATGATGTACCGCACCGATCAATCGCTATAAATCAAGGCGCCCGCCGCATCCACACACATACCCAAGCACGCACCCTCGAGCTCCGGTCACTCAAGACGAAATCCACTCGGCTCTTTCACTCTCTCTCTCTTTCTATGAGATTTGTTCATGGCTCCGGGATATTATATTGGTAAGGATATTTTTTTTTGTCTAGAATTCCTATATATATGCATATAAACAATACATATATATATACACTATATATATTTATGAGCTTTGTCCTTTTTATCCTTTTTATCGCTCAGGTGGTGGTATGAACGGTCCTCCGCCTTTGTCGCCACCACAACAACCCGGGTTTCCACGGCGGCGATGAGCCATTCGCCCCGGTGTGGACACAAGGCCATTCCCTTATCCAATCATCGTATGTAATTTTTTTCTAATATTTTTTTATTTCTTATTTTACTATAACAAATACATGGACAATTAGTTTAACTTAACGTTATTTTGTTGCATTTATATATGTCACAGACTTTATCCCTCAAGTACAATGGCTAGAAACAAAGACTTAGCCGGTTCTCTATCTCTGGTTTTGTGGAGACCACGACATCTAGAGCATCGTCACATGGTCATCAACTATATACGTGTGAAATAAGTTTTTACATCCCTTCGAGGATTCCAGGACACAACAGACCACCTAATCCACGAGGGGGAAACGAGAACAACCATGCAAAAACGCCGAGTACCATGCCGTTTCCTTGTGCTTAGATGCACTTCGACGTGTTTGCTACATTGTGCCCGATTTCGCACTTTAAGATATTTGCTTTGTCTTCTCGGAATATCCCCCATGGCAATATAGCGAATATGTTAGGAGTTACAACCATGATGATGTGGTAATAAATTAAATTCATCATTTTGGCAATGCATATTGGATAGATTCACATCATCCTCATTCATTTTGATTCTCCCACTTGCGATTTTGCTCCACGATCTTACTTATGCTTTGCATGTGGCTTGGCGGCCGTTCTCGACCAAGCTACGGAACCGACTTCGAATGCGATTGAGACTTCATTGCACACCTCGGCCACCAAACTACGGAAGGGGCGACAAATACCGCATAAGGTTTACTAACTTATACGGTGGTCGTTCAGTAGGTTATATCTATGGTCGAGCATTTTTACAGCCTTGCGAGGGCGAGAGAGTGCAATCATAAGGGCATTGACCTTCATCGACTCAAGCGGATACTTAATCCATGACATCAATTACCCGATATTTCTACAATCTTACATTCGTGTGCATGGATCACAAGCTGGACTCAATATTGATCCCGGCGACGATGATGATGATTAGTGTGTTTACTATGTTAATTATTTGTAAGGTTGTAGTTTAACCGGTTCCTAATTAATTTGTAATGTTCTTGTGGCCCATGTGGTCTCAAACTTTTTGTGAGCCTTTCACATGCAAATGGGGAAGCACCCACGAAGTTTGAGATTTTTCGAGTTGGTTTGGTACTTTTTCCTGTTTATTTGAATTTCTCGCACGACGCCACCCTCTAAATTGTAGTTTGAACGAGCGTACCCACGAAAAGAGAGCCGAATGCTTGCTAGACTTTTCCATTGTGGTCTCATGTGCCCTAGGAGGCAAATCACCGTGGAGGTCCAAGACAAATTCTTGTGTTTCCATGGTTTAATTAGCCTTCTTGTCGCCAAACTTAGCTAGAAGAAAATCATAGTAATTAAAATATTTATCGAAAAAAACCTAAGAACTTGTGTGGGGTCATATTTTTTGGGTGTACATGACTGAAAAAAAAATTCAAGCCATTTCCACCATGGAGGATTACACATCCTTCACGAGGGCACATGATCCCTACCATCGAACCAGGGACTATACGAGTGTAGTTCTTGTGCTCCATGTGGTTCATATGTTTGCCGGTGTTGTAGTGGTCTCAAAATTTTTTGTGAGCCTTTCACATGCAAATGGGGAAGCACCCGTGAAGTTTGAGATTTTTCGGAGTTGGTTTGGTACTTTTCCCCTGTTTATTTGAATTTCTACGCCGACGCCACCCCTCGTAATTATAGTTTGAACTGAAAGCGTACCCACGAAAAGAGCCTAATGTTTGCTAGACTTTTCCACGGGGTCTCATGTGCCCTAGGAGGCAAATCACCGTGGAGGTCCAAGACAAATTCTTGTGTTTCCATGGTTTAATTAGCCTTCTTGTCGCCGGTTTAGCTAGAAGAAAATCATAGTAATTAAAATATTTATTAGAAAAGCCTAAGAACTTGTGTGGGGTCATATTTTGGGTGTACATGACCGAAAAAAAAATTCTAGCCATTTCCACCATGGAGGATTACACATCCTTCACAAAGGTACATGATCATCCATGAAGTGGCAAAGCATTTCTATTTCACGCCGGTTGCGGGTAATAACCGGCAAATAATAGGATTGGGGTGAAATTTTCCAAATCTATCTCGAACCTCCCGCCATTTCGTTTCCCCACCGCGCCCAAACCAGCCTTGCCTATATATATAGGTGAGTGGTTCGAGCGAAATTTTGGCAAGCCATTTGAACACCAAGCCATTCTCGTTCCCCACCCCCAGAAAAGAGCACCGATTTGCCGACGGAGCGCGTACCAACTCCAACGTCACCGTTCGTCATCCCCTCGCCGTCCCCGTCCGTTCGCGCATCCCGGTCGTTCGCTCAGCCAATCGAGGCTTGGCGGGCGTTCTCCCACGCCGCTCCTCCACTCCGACGTCCCCAGCTGCGCCCGGCATCCTCGCCCCCCGGCCCCTTCCACGGTGAGAACTAATTATCCTTTTTAGGTGTTCGAGTTTTTACCTATGAGAATGAGAACTAATTCCTTGTTGTCCTAGCCTCGCGTTGCCAGCTTTAGTCTTCCTCCACGCCCGGCGGAGGACCGCCGCCACACCTCTCCGTAGTCCTGACCTCACGCCGTCTTCCTCTTCACCGCCCGGCCGTACCCGTCCAGCGACCTTGTCCTCCTCAAATCCTCCAAGACAAGATAGGAGCGCCACAGGCGCCTTTAAAGCTTGGTGAGTCGCGTCGATCCTTTGCCCTTGAGGTGTTCGTTGAAATGCCCGCCTCGGTCAATGCAACTTTGTGCTCAAGTTCAATGAAATTCATGAGTTAGTGTTGTTCGAAATCCGGTTTGGATATTTTAAATATATGTCAATATGCTTACTTGTACAACATTTATGAATAACATAGCATTATGATCCTATTTTGGTTACATGTATAGGCAAGCATGGCGTGGTAATGTAGTGTTTGTTGGTCGCTTTGCGAGGATCTATCTAACCTGGGAAGATTGCTATGCTCAAGTCCAAGGCTACGCTAATTCTTTGCTTAATTGAAGAGAAGCCACCCCACATACTTGTGAAGATTGAAGAGAAGACACTCCACATACTTATGAAGATTGCGAAATTGCCGCTTAATTGGTTTTGGAAAGATGTCATGCTTTTATTTATGTCTATGACTCTATGGTCATTGGTCTTTTTATTTTAGAAGTTGATATAGGCTTAGTTTCTAGAACATTAGGTGGATTTTTGTTGTATGTAAATTCTGTAATGTTTTGACGATATTAATGTATGATGATTTTTCGGATTTAAAAAGAGCTGAATTCCACGAATAAATTCAAAAATTTTAAACAAAAATGCCGGGTAGCATGGGCCCGGCAGTGAATGACATACAAACCGGTAGTATAACTACACCAACACTATCGGTTTGAATTACAAACCGCCTTCTATGACGAAACATCAGCATCCGCCGCATTAATCACCGCCGGGTAAAAAGCGGCCCGGCGGTGTTCACGCGAATGTTCAGCGACGGGTCCAAAGTAAGCGCCATTGTTAGCTCTTTTTTCGATACCTTTGTCGGCTCAATCTAACCCGATAGTGTTATCCTTACAGATTTAACGGTTCGTTAAAGCCCGGCGGTGCTCCCAATATCAACTCGCCGGCCGACTTCGAACCTCGCATTGCTTGGATCAAAAATGCCGCCGGCCCGTGGAACACCGGCGGTGTTCGGTGACGATGCGTTGCGGTTCGATATCAAACCGGCGATCTCTCCTCCTCGCAGATCACCGCCGGTGTTTTGACCGGTTGTGTTTCAAACCCCACATCACTACTGCTATGGTTTGCGCGGTTCAGTTTTCGGCGTGAAGGGGGTTGGAGCCCTAAGCAGTGATGGACAATTCTGTAGTAGTGCTTCCACCGAATGAGCATCTTCCTATCTTTACACCACACAAAGGAAAACGTCCCTATTGCTAAAAGTGATTCCGCACTAACGAAACCCATGGCGGGTTTGCTTTGCTATAGAACTTGTGTAAATTCTTTAGGATCGGGGTTTCATTATGTGCTCTAAGGTTAAGGACTCCAAGACCACCATTTTCTTTAGAGTCACAAACTAGCTTCCAAGCTTTTTTATGAGGTTTTTTGCTATTTATGTTCGATCCATGCCAAAGGCGTGTTTTCTAAACTTATTAATTTGTTTGATCAACGCCTTTAGTAATAAAAAAGGTGTACATGGCTAAAGTTGGCAAAGCATGAAACACAACATTGACTAGTTGCAATCTCCAAGCTTCAAGTAAGAAAATTTGAAGTACTTGACCAATCTCCTCTCACATTTGTTCAAGTAGTGGCCAAAAATTAGCAACCGATGGCTTATACAAGCTCAATGGTAGGCCTTGATAAGTGTAAGGTAAACTTCCTTTAAAGCATCCAAAAGTTTGAGCTAAATGATTCAACCTTTTTCCTTAGAAATATTGACATGCACCATCATGGATTTGAATAGTTCACTTTCAATCCCATTGATTCTATAAATTTTTATAGAAGGTCTTTTAAAAGGCTTTCATCATCTTTCATAAAAACCAAAGTATCATCATCATGGGGCAGATTTATCGAAGTTGTTGAATTCCTCTTTATCTTTCTTTATTTAACAGGGTTTGATGGAAATCAACTGCTATCACAAAAATAAGAGGTGACAAAGTATCAACTTGTCTTACGCCTCTATGATAGTGGAAGACTTTGCCAGGGGATTCCATTAAGTAACACTGCTTTGAAGTCCATGATCCAAGATTAGTTTCATCCAGACATCCACTTTTGTTGAAAACCTTTATACCTCATAATTTGAATCATTAGCTCATGCTCCACCTTATTAAAAGCTTTTTTTAGAATCAATCTTAAGGATTAATTATAATATCATAACTGGATTGATGGCAAATATCTGATATTCTAGAGCCCAGGAAAACAATCTTGAATTGATCTCGCTTTATTAAAACCATACTTGGTTTTGATGCATCAAAGATGGCATGAGCACATGAAGCCTATTTGTTAGAATTTGGTTAGTAGCTTGATTGCATTATCATGTTTTGGAATTATTAGATATAGGATCCTTTGATACTTTTACAGTCAAATAGATTCATTATAAAAAGTTACACGAGAGGTTATAAAAGTCCTGAGAAATAATAGGTCAACACATTTTTACAAAGTCAGTGTTGAAACCATCAGGGCCAGGTGTCTTAAAAGAGAGTACCAGGTGTGAGCAATCAACATTAGCAAAGAAGTAAATTGTCCACATCAAAACCAATTCCGGAGAAAGATGACATACCTAATCTCTCCTTGAAAGATTCCCAAATCATGTTGCTTTTATAGAATGATCGGAGAAAAAATTACCATTATCATCCTCCATTAGTTCCTCAATTGTAAAAGAGAGTACCGGGCTTGAGCAATCAACATTAGCAACAAGTAAATTGTCCACATCAAAAACAATTCCAGAAAAGATGACATACCTAATCTCTCCTTGAAAGATTCCCAAATCATGTTTGCTTTTATAGAATGATCGAGAGAAAGAACTACCATTATCATCCTCCACATTAGTAACAAGATTCCTTCTGAATTTTATAGTAGCATTTGCATGAAAGAACATTGTATTGGCACCAACTAAACCCATTTAATTTTACCTCTTTGTTTCCAATAAATGTGAGGCTATTGTAAAAGAACCCCGTAATTTGAGATCTAAAATCTTTTTGAAATTCTATTCAACAATGGACAAGTCTCTGAACTCTTCAAGAAAAGAGACAAAATAAAGAACTAGCCTGACATTAGCTATGTTAACCTTGAGATGGGAAACAAATGTTCTCTAGCTTTTTAAGGCCATTCTTAATTTTTTGAATTTAGCAAAGACCAGGTTTAGCTGCATCGGGAACATGAAAAAAGAGCAAACCAGATTTGTTCAACAATATTATTTAAGTGACTATGTTGCAGCCAAAAAAAAAAAAATTGAATCTAAAAATATGTTGCTTAGGGAGGGATGTGGAGATAGAGATGGCATGTTTCCATTACTATGGGGGTGACCAAAGTAAGGATACCTCAAAGTCCAAGAGGTTGAAGTAAAGAACTAGTCTAGTCTTTCCAAAAGAGTATTTATCTGTTTATTTGTCCAAGTAAAACACTTTCCTTTCAAAGGTAAGTCAACTAAGCCTAATGCACTTATTTCTTCATTGAACAAAAACATTTCAGAGCCCCCTCCCCCGGTTTATTTTTGTCTTGCGGACTTCTGTAGAGGTTAAATCATTCATCCAATTTTCAGTTTCAAGCATAGTGATGTTTTTTAACTGCTGTAAAAAGGCAAACTTTTCAGAATGAGTACAGGGGGCATAACGTTGGTCAAAAATCCATTGATCACCATTATGCTTAGATATAAATTTTATGGAAAGGGCATAGTCATTCTGAAAAAATAAAGAACCAATAAAGAGAGACGATTTCTACATATGGCACCGCCGGACACCTTTTGATTATGCTCTCGATCGCAAACCTCTCTTCCATAACCCCGTTCACAGTCAACCTCATCAGAAACGGTCGTGGACGCCGCCGACAATCGATCAACATGGCCGCCAACCACACCTTCCAGGGAGATGCAGTTAAGCCTTTGCGAGGCTGCCTCAATGCCGCCCTCAGCAAGCTCAACGACCTGGCCGATGAAGTTGGCCTGCCAAGGGTGAATATGCCCTTGGTGGAGAAGGCCACCTTTTATGCCTTTGAGCTCGACTCCCTAGTCAATATCCTTGCTGAGGGGATAGCGGCCAAGCTAGAGGAGATGGTGGAGGAGGCCAAAAGGGGCCAAGAAGGCCACGAAGGCGTCCTAGGACTCTATTTTATTTTATCAATTATCTAGTGTTTTTATGTATTGTAAGATATTATATATTATCTTCTAATGAACCAATCATTTGTTAATTTGATGTGTGTCAATCCTTTTTTCTATCCTTTATTTTATTGTTCCTTATACAGACCCGACATTGATCTGGTCCATCAAGATCGCTGCCGGGAAAGATTCAATCCGGTAGTGATGTAACTCTTCACTTTGTCGGTTATGGCTGAGTCCATGAATTTTCTGATTTTTCCGTGCCTGAACGGTTTATCACTGCCAGTGGTGTCAAATGCGGTAGTAGTGAATCTATAGTAGTGAATTATGCACCTATATATCACTACGAAATTCCCCAGGAATGCGCGCGGATGCCGTGGAGTCATGTAACTAAAACTGTTTCTAAAGACGACAGTGAAAAAATTAATCTGCATAGGAAAACAATGCGAACTTTCTTGGCCGGGCATGTCCTGGTCTAATTCTGTTATCTGTTCACAACAGCCGGCTAGTTTTTTTTTTTTTTTTTTGATCCGGACAGCCGGCCAGATCTTACTGTCACAATTAGCTGTAGGGACAAATATATATCTACATACTATGTGCACACTACTTGCGTTTTGGCCTTTATTATGTTTCTAATGTGATGGACTACTGTGTCATGCATGTCATGTAGTGCCTTGGAAGATATGCAGAGTACGATAAATTTTGGCTGTGGATTCTACCATAAGACAGTGTACAAGATGTTTTAACAAAATAAGATATTATTACCCCGGTGTTATACAATCATATATTGCACATCGAATGGAATCATACTCTATAGATCCGTAATAGTTAGAATTCTGAACTTCCAAGAGTAGCAGGTCCAGGTCAAATTTTGAGTAGCACTTCTCTCTCCGTCTGGCACCGAAATTAAACTCATTTTTCTTTTTGCTTTATATAGGAGAAAGACGGACTAAAGTCTAATCACCACCTGACAGTGACAGCAAGGACGCTAGAGCAAATATATGGACGTGCGTGTCGCACGTGTTTTTTTTTAAGAAAAACTCGACCCGCGGGGGTAAGACAGCCTCCGGGCATTGCGCTTAAAAAGAAGAAGTCTTTTTCACGCGGGTCGAGAAAATCTCTGAACTCCTGCCCCATCCTGACACAGGGGCACCCCTACCCAAGTGAGAACCAGGCCGGGCCTAACTACCTGTGCTTGGCCATGAGACAAGAGCGAGGGGATTTTTTTAAGCACGGTCAAATGCAATGGAATGTTAATTGAATTATCCATATACAATAAAGGTAGATGGCGTGTTGAGCTACACTTATAAGAAGTATCTGATACATTAATATGTCAAGAAAGTATCAAGTAAACCATAATCTTGAAGGCAAAAGCCAGCTTCTTCTGTTGTGGATGCAGCACATCGCCGGCAGCAGCAGTACGGTGTTATGTATCGTCTTCACGTTGAACGCGTCCACAAACGTATACTAGTCCCTGTATCTGGCAGTGCTGCCCCCAGCTGCTCGCTGAGGGCCACGGTCGGTTACCCAGCCTTGGCGACCTTAGTTAGACACCAAATTCACGATTTTTAAGGTAATAAATAGTTTTAGACTCTATGATAAAGTCTACATTCTGAGTGCCCTAAATAAATATCATTATATTAATCGTGTCATATATATCCATAACAAATTAACTTATTTAGAGATAAAAATGTTAATATTATTTTGTATAAAACTTATACTTGTTGACTCATCAAAATACGAGATGAGCATTTATTTTGAAACGCGTGAGCAGGCGTTATGCAAGCATATAGAAGACAAAAGCCAGCTTCTTCTTTTGTGGATGCAGCACATCGCCGGCAGCAGCAGTGGTCTTATGTATCGTCTTCACGTTGAACGCGTCCACAAACGTATAGTCCTGTATTTGGCAGTGCTGCCCCAGCTGCTCCTCGCTGACGACCGGTTACCCAGCCATGGCGACACTGCTGTCGTCAACGATCGACGTCCGCGAAAGCCGTACTGCTGCATGCCCCTATCGTCGCTCGCCGCCTCGTTGCCGGCTATATGTGGATCATTATTGCGTAGAGTACAATTTGGCATCGTCGATCTAGCGCCTTTTTACATATGAAGTATGCGTTTGGTTCGGTTGATCAACTAGTGAACGATGTAGCTAAGAAAATCGTTGAATATGTTTCCATAATCAATTATTTAGTTATACAAAAATTGCTAATAATTTTTATAAAGCTAGTCGAACTTGAGAACATAGTGTCGTCATTCTTTATGGGACAGAAAGAGTATGCATGTCATGTACCTAGATGCGCCATTCTTTACAGGAGTCTGTCTTGTACGTAGATCTAGTGTCTTCGAAGATATGCAGTAGGATAAATTTTGGACATGGATTCTACCATTATATATACAAGATGTTTTAAGAAAGTGATCATATAATTAGCTAGTGCTACATATACAATTATATATTCATAATTCATAATATATATTACTCCTCCAATGGATAGTTACCAAAAAAAAAAAGTCGCCTTCCTGTATGAATTCTGAACTTCCATGCAAATCTCTTCTGACTCTAGAATAGCAGGTTCTCAGGTCCAATTTCAATAGCACTTCTCTCATTCTTACAATCGATCAGGCACAGAAATTAAACTCTTTTTTTTTACATGTTAAACTCATTTTTGCCTCATATATGGTGATGACAAACGCTGATGATGGACTAAGTCTAATCACCACCTGACAGCAAGGCACGTCCACGGAAACTTCTCGAGGCGTTAATTTCAGGCATCAGCTTCCAAAACAAAACAGCCGCTTCCTCATCATCAGTTGTTCTTGCATGCGCAGGAATTACCGAGAGGATATGGTAATTGGTAACATCGCAGCGAACGGACAGCCTGACTCATTGGTTTCAGAAAGGGCCATTGAACCTGGTATCGAGATCAACGATCTGATTAGTGAGAGCACGCCTATATATACGCCCGACGAGCCAATGGGCAGTGCATCCCAAGCACCTCCATCGAGCTCGAGTTCATTAGCAATAACTAATAAATAGTGATGGCGAAGGCTAATAACATTGCGGTAGTCATCGTCATCCTAGCTCTGCTTCAGGTCCCATGGGCCACAGCCCGGAAGCACGGCAGCGGCGGCGGCATCTCTGCTGTGATGACGGTGAACGGGTTCGAGAAGGGCGAGGAGGGCGGAGCAGCGGCGGAGTGTGATGGCCGCTTCCACAGCGACGGCGACCTCGTCGTGGCGCTGTCCTCGCGGTTTTACGCGGGAGGGAAGAGGTGCCACAAGAAGATCCGCATCACGAGCGCGGACACCGGGCGCACCGTGGAGGCAACGGTGGTGGACGAGTGCGATTCCCACCGCGGCTGCAAGAACAACATCGTGGATTCCTCTCGCGCCGTCTGGAGCAAGCTCGGTCTCGATACTGACGTCGGCGAGGTCCGCGTCACCTGGTCCGATGCCTGAATTTACATGTACGTCAGGGGTGCGGCGATGCGTAGTATGGAAATGCCGGCTTGCTGACCTCTAGCTAGTTACTATTTTTTTTTTTTTTTTTTACATACAGGTAGTTTGATATACTTCTCCTCTTATAAGTGGAGAGGTCGAATAAAACTTTCTTTCGCGAGGGTGCAGAACAAAGACAAACTGTAGTTTGGTTTAAGTGTGTTTCTGCTAGTGCGTTGTAAGGGTAGGAAAAAACTATTCAACCTTAATCCATACAGAAATACTTCGTCTCAGTCGCTTGCTACATTGCTTATCCATCAGCAAGATGCACCTGCACCTTGACGACGCGCTGGCGCTCACAGTCGCCGGGCTGCTGCAGTCCTCGATGCCGAGAAACCCCAGGTCCCCTCCCTGCGTGTCGACGCTTGATTCCTTCCCTCCCATGAATCTCCCATGTATCAAAAGCTGAAGAAGACAGGACGCCGGACGGTTGGAGACGGAAAAAAAACATACGGGGGAAAAGACAGAGAATACGGGTGATGAACACTTGATCATCTCTCTTGGATTATCACCATCCACCACACGGTGTCCACCTTGCTCCATCACTTGGTTTGGACAACCTTTTCTAACTCACACACTTAGCAAGAAGGTTCAGGGACGAAGCCAGAAAAAAATTTAAGATGGGTTGAACAAAAGTCTATGGCGATTTCAGCCCTTGATATCTTTATATCTGCGACTTAAATTCTAGGACGGGCTCTTAGGGGGGGGCTTCATGTGCTCAGCAGCTGTAGGCAGGGCCCGAGCCCCGCCTGCCCGGGTGCTAGCTTCGTCCATGATAAGGTTAGTGCTAGGGTTACATTAATTATCTAAAACTAAAATAGGACTTTCATATATACATAGTAAAAGAACCTAAATAGGAGCAATCCATTACCAGATTTTTTTCCCTTCAATTTCATGAACCCACGTCGCCTAGGGCCCACTGTGTCGATCACATGTAGTCTCATCGGTGCTGATCCATCTCTGGAATCTCAAGAGGCTAGAAAAATTTCTAATTTGTCTTGTTTGTTATGCAAAGTATTTTTGAAGCATTTTTTACCGAATATTTTTTAAGCATTGGAGTCCTAGTTTTACAAAAATACTTTGATTTGAAAAAGCTACTAGGTGTTCGGACGCAACAAATCTTGTAGTCATTAAAACCATGATCTTATTAAAACTATTGTCATTCTGAATTTTAGAAACTCCAGTCATGACCTCTTTTTTGAAACCACGGTTTTGCCTCTTTAGACTATCCGCACTGTGGTACTTCAGTTTCATCCTTTAAAAGGAATATTCTGTCCCGATCATCGATATTCTCTCCTTTATATCCAGTTTCTCCGCATCCATCCATACTTTATATCTCCTCTATCCTAACAACCATTAGTGGGGCCTACTTGTAATTTTATCTAAATATATTCATGTGACATCTTGTTTCGAAGGATTTATTGAAATGAATCCAATGGTGTAATCGAAATTTAATTTAGTTTTTTAGTTTATAAGTTATAACATTTTTTTTGGTAGTTCAAAATAGTAGGCCCCACCACGGGCACATCACTCCATGCATGCACAGACTCAATCCGCATCTCCACTCTCTTCCTCCCCCACGTGATGGGCCCCGTGAGTGTTGTAGCGTTTATGTCGTACAAACGCCAACTTCGAAGTCTCGGCGTTGGGCCGTCCTCCAAGCACCGTTTTCAGGTTCCCACTGCACGTTTTTTCGTTTAACCGGTACGAGTACCAGCGTGGAGTACCCGGCGGGATAGTCTTATTAGCTTATAGAACCACAGTTTTGTGATTCTACAGTTTTTGAAAACCGCATCGTGCAAAGAGGCCTTTAATTTATTCGATGGAGCCATGCAAAGAGACCTCCAATTTTGTTTCATAAAACTGATCATTGGAGAGAGAAGAGTACAAACGCGTTGTGGTGGACGTTAACAAGTGGATGAGCGACTCGGCCAATTTATCAAGTGGATGAGCGACATGGCCAGTAAATTAAACAATCAATTCTCTCTTCAAAAAAAAAAAAAACAATTAAACAATCAATTCGATCCTAGAGCTTTCCGTCAGAGCGAGGCCAACAAACTTGGCTATAAGCCAAACCACATATGGGCATGTTCAAACCAGATGGCAAGAGCACAAAAAATGGTGGTTTGCCAAAGAGGGCGCTTGGGCCTTTGGCAGGCCTAGAGCACAGGCGGCCTGTTATCCTCCCACTGTTGGAAGCGAGCGGTATTCACTACTCTATGAGGCCAGCCTAACGCAATGCCCGCCACTGTAGGTGCTAGGACGCAAAGGCTTTCGCCAAAGCGTCCATGGTCCACTACGCAACTTGGAACGGGCAGGCCGCACAATGCGGCCCAGGTCCAAACGCCACAATTGGCATCCGCACCACCTTGTTGCCCCCGCTTGGGTTACGAGCAGTCGCTAGCTGCTCAGAGAGTGAGCCGCTGACGAGTGGATATTTAAGTTGGTGCTACGATGTGTGAACAGGCAGTGTGGTACTAAACATCATCACTAGTGTCGTGTCAGCTGGCAAAGTTTCTGGTTTTGAACCATTCTTAACTTGTATGGAGAGAGTGGGCTTTTCTTGTAATTTTGTCACCTTGGGCCCCTGTCTTAACTTGTGTTGATGGTTGGGCTTGTATTTTTACAAGTGTTGCACTGCCACTGCTGCGTGAGAAGTGAGAATCTGAAAGTGGCAGCATTGAGTCCGGTTAGAAAGAAGGGCGTCAGGCGTCACTTTCGACTGAGTGTTCAATTAGCACAGATGGATCCATGTTGAAAGTGGCAGCACACATGATCAAGTGTTTAAACATAGCACAGATGGATCAAGTGTTTTAACTAGTTTCAGGCCCGTAGAAAATGGATCAAGCATAAATAAGATGAACATCATTACAAAGTTTGTATAGGTATAATTGTATTATACAGACGGATCAAGCATACAGTCTGTATAATACACAGATGGATTTCATACAAGTTGGAATCTTGTTCACATCAATAAAACCATCACAAAGTTCAGATACTACTACCTGTTCACACTAATTCGGCAAGATTGCACTACATGACTTCCCTGCTGTGTCTTCCCCTGCTGTGTCCAGAAACTCTCCAACAGAGCCTATGCCATCTTGATGAATGAGAATCCAAATCGAGAAAAAACTATGTCAATTTCTTGACATCGCTGAAGAAATAGATGGATCATAAGGTTAGTAAAGGCCACAGCAAAACATGACAGCTTCCTGTACTCATTTTTGAGGAGTCTGAAGAGGGATAACATATAAACAGAACACAATAGTCAAGTTTAGAGCATGAGCATCAGTGTAAATGTGTGATGGCTAAGGTGAACAATGGCAACCATGTTACTATAGTTCTTGTATAGTTCTGTTTGTCTTTGTGTACACGGAAACCTTGTTCGGCATCACTCAGCAAACTGATGCTACTAGAAATTCTCTGCATACTGCCGGAGACATTTTTAGCTGACCTGTGTGCGGGCGAACACGGCCGCGGGCCTCTGTGACGTCAACGAGGTCTGACGAAAGCGCTGCCAGGCGTTCCTGACTTCCTGGTGTTGGCGCGTCGAGGGTGACCGCGGTGGCAACGGCCGGCGGTACCTTCGGCATCCACGAGATCTGGTCGCCGGCCCCACGATGTCCAGGATGACCGCCGCCTCGACCGCGGCGTGTGTGCCAGCGCAGCCCCCGAGTGAGCCGCCACAGCCGTCGAGGACGACAGACGAGACGAGGTAGGGAATAAGCGGCGAAAGGTGCTGTGGAGGACTCTTCCCGCGCGTTGTGAGGGAAATGCTGTGGCAGCTCACGTCCCTTAACCTTACTAAACAGGTTCCACCAACTGAAGCTAACCAGCCATTACGAGAACTGAACCACCCAAAGTTGCTATTTTCAAACCCAATTCTTGAAATCAACCAATTCATTGATAACGTTGTCATCAATCAATATGTAAAAAATCGAAATTCCATTGTCATCTGGCTCAACAAAAGCCGGAGACCAAAAGTTTCAACAGAATGTTCAAGAGCAGATGTCATGAGCGGCTGCAAATCAACTGCATTCTTTTCACAAAATTACTTCTTGTGAGAAAGAACTCGAGTTTCCCGTTGAATGGAATCAACTGCACTCAAAAGGTTGTGTTCTGACAGGTGAGAGTCGAAACCAATTCATTGGAACATTTTAAGAGGCACCTTTGTCTGGTAATTCACAAGCAGCCATGCGATTCATTGACTTCACCTTCCCGAGCATTTCGGCTACTGTTTTGCAGCGGCATTGTTTCCCTGGACGAATGACATCCCCGTAGACAGCCATCTCAATTATATCTAGCTCTGATCTGTTCACAGATTGAGAAATAATACAATTCTATCATGCCATCATGTGAACTTAAACAGAAATTCTACCATCTAGCAATGCTAATATATTTTCAAAAAAAAAAAAAAAAAAACCTTATTTTCAAATATATTGAATATCTGAATTAAATGTTTCTACCTTGCCCCTATCATAATGTTTTCTTCTACCATAGTGCCATGTCTAAACTATATGCCATATATCTGCCATCGACAGATTTAAATGTAGAGCCAAATTTTAAATTAATATGAAATTTGTTGCCGGGAGGAAGATATGCTAATGCTATTATTCAAATTGCTGTTATTTCTAGTCGTGCTCAATAGCAAGCCAATATTTCAAGACCACGATTGAAACAAAAGAAAATCACTCACCAGTAAACTTAATATCACAGGAAAAACCCTGCATCTCAGCTTGCTCTACCCATGCTTTATCAGATTTGGAACGGTTGACCCTAGTCTGGAGGATCTGACAGTTCTCAACAGTGGATTCTCCTCCTAAAACAAATTATCAAACCACAATGCTGGTCAGTGTTTGGTGATGCTGCAGCAGTAAGGTGCTGAACAGTATTCACGTGAGACTATTCATGTGAGACCATCCGCACAATATTTGATGAAAATTATACATAAAAATAGCTATTTAGTAGTTAGGCGGGCTTATCTAATCTAAAAAACACCTATATGTAGATCCCCCACTAGGGGCTAATTTAGGAGTTCTCAGGGTTCTCATTGGTCCACGTCGTTCGTAACTGCAGCATAGCAGCAGCCCCACCCCCATCCTCTCCTGCGCCATCAAATTCATCCACTCACCGAGCAGCCATCAAATTCATCCACTCACCGAGCATGTTCGCCTGCATGCAGGTGCTGCAGTTATGCATCCGTCCTCCACCAATTATTAAAGGCTAGCAATCGATGGCAATCAATTTAAAAGAAACCAAGAGTCTCCCTCCGAATCATCTAGCTCATATTTATGCTATATATATAAACAATCCAAAGAGCTAGGCCGGCACAACAGGTACGCAAAGATCGTCATCGTCATCCCGTCCGGGCGGGCACCGCAGGGCGAGATCAACCCCGCACACCCGTCCCACGGCCACCGGAGGGCGAGATCGACGCCCGGCAGGCCCGTCCCACGGCCACCGCAGGGGCCAGATCGACGCCGACTGCCCCAGTCGCGGACACCTCACGGGCCTCCTCTTCATCTTCGGAGTCAAGGACGTGCTCCTCGCCTCGGGAGTTGAAGCGCAGGCCAGCACTCACGATTCGGCAACCGCAACAGCCATGGTCGCGTAGGGGACGAGATCTTTAAGGGTTGGGAAAGTGCGTATTTTTAGCAGACATCAGGTAGCGTTCAGATGGATGGAGCCTTTTATTTTGAGTCTTTTTTAACCATGCATGTTGAGTTATTATAAGATGGATGGAGGGAGTAGTTGATATAGAGTAAAGATATAATAGAGGATGAATGCGGGAGAAATTGCTATAAAAGAGGAAATCTTAATAAAGAAGGAAATCTTAATGATGTATAGAGGAAGTAAACAGAGGAACATGAGAGCGGATAGTCCCCAGAGTAGATCTGTCTCATTCCACGAAGTTCTTTAAAGAACTACCCTTTAAAATATGTTATTTTATCTAGGAGATATTTAGAATTGACTGTAAATCTGCGACAACTATCACTAATCCTCATAGAAATGTGTGAAAAATCTATCATCTTCCCGCGACAACGCCAGCGGGAATCCTTCTAGTTTCCCTAAAGAGGCAATACATGTATCTGGGATAAATTTCCTTCAATTTAAAAATGATTTCTTATGGATCCATCCCTATAAATGGATAGTCATGTCCATTACCATTATTAATCAAGGTTGAGTAAATGCCAACTTATTTGAGTAAAAATAATATAGGACAAGGATATATTGTACCAATATATTGTCAGCCTTTGTTCTTTCCTAAGCAGCTTTGTATTTGAATGCATGAATCTCATAAAATTAAAAAATCCAAAGATCCTAAGTCCTCATTTCGAACTAGAAATACGGGTCAGGTAAGAACGTTTCACTCGAGAATCACTAGAAACATTTCTCGTTTTCATGCTTAGCAAGGAGAAACAGCAGTTAGCTGGTTTCGCATGATTCTGATTTGCCCTGCTTCTATATTAGCTACCATAATTTTGTAGTTAATTATTTTTAAGTTGTTCTTCGCCCACAAAAAGTTCTGAATTTTTAAGACCATTTTCATTTATACGATGTCTGAAGAAGAAAACATTTTTGTGAATCAAAATCCAGGCTACCAGGCAAACGGTTTCACTAAGTGCCAGAAATGTTTCCTGAGAGAATCTAAATTCAAAATGTTTCTGAGAATCTAGATTTGAAACGTTTCTATGAGAATCTGGATCCCTACCAAACGCACCCTAAGTCTGAAAATGGGCTCACACAATTTAGTGAAGAGCAATTGTATTCCATGTCCATAGATATTGTCCAGGGAGCCTAGACAGGGTGGCTCGTGAATTATATTCAAAACTTTTTTTATCTGCTTTACCTTTAGGTGAAAAGGTTGGTATCTGAAATTCAATAATAGTATCTGAAATTCAATAAACTAGATATGCATCAATCACAGGTTGTGCAAAACTGACAATTGATGGGAAAGACTTAATGTGACCAAGTTGTGCAACTGACAATTGCAAGCTAATCTACTGCCAGCAAAATGCATGTATGTCTGGGAAAATTATTGTTTTAATGAACAAGGGAATAGTAAGAGTAGAAAAAATTTAGTGAGAGGAGCCCAAATTCTCAGAAAAAACAACCAGACAAGAATACAATATGAACTCACATACGTAGCAGCATTTTTATGTTACTATGCTTGCTGTAGAAGTGTGGATTGCTGCAATGGAGAGTGTGTATGCCTAAACAACTGACCTACTATGACACAAATGCATCTGAGATGATGAAATGTTGATCTAACCATATGTAAATACATCGCCACCATTTCAAAAAAACACATAACTATTAGATTATAGTTCATGTGATTGTAATGCCCGTGGCCACCAGTGAATAACCAGAGACGTGAGCATGACAACAGAACCACAGACAAGGATGGAGCAAGGCAGGATTTCCATGGTTCCGTATATTGTTTTGTTTTCTTCATCGATAAGTGTTCCCCAATACATGCTCTGCTTATAAGCAGGAGCTGGTCCTTACCAGTAGGTCTCACACACGATTAAACTTAACACCCACTAACAGAAGGACATGCAGTATGTTTGAACTTAACATCTACGTTACACGGATATGTGAGGATGGCCACGTATCCCGCATCGGATACGTATCCGATACGGATACGCGTTGGATACGTGCGGATATCTGTATCCCGTATCCTTCCAATACCGATACACATATCCATATCCATGCTACTTAGCTTAAAATTGTTACAATGATCTTACTCTTCATGTCTCCTCTTCTGATGTCGCTGCCAGGCTTGCGGCCTAACCCCACAGCCAGGACAGAAACCCAGCCCACGGGAAACAGGTGTTCAGTTAAGCCCGATCAGGGTTGTAACCTGGCCCATCCCGTGGAATTTTCCTCACTCTGGCCCAGGAACGTGCACCCGTATGTGCGACCTCGTGGATGCAAACCCAAGGTCCACGGTGACGATGTGATAAGAAGTGAGGGGGTGGCGTCGCAAGACAAGGTCAGCAGCGATGCAACACGGCAGCCATCCCCTTGGGCAGTGACTTTCTTGCCAGTAAGCACATAGCTTCTTCTTGTTTCTATCTGCTCTCACGTCTAGGGTTCTTGCAATTGATGATGTTCATGTTTGTTGTAGATTCTAAGCTTCACACTGATTCAGCACCTGCTGGTGGCCAGGCGGCCAGCCACGCAGATGTTGCTTGATGGGTTGATGGATTTGTTCTTGGCTTTTTGTAGGTTTATATGCACCAAACAATTGAAACTATGAGCTTTTAGCAATGCAGATGCTCAATTAAAGCTAGAATCTTCTTCTACTCATACTATTATATCCAATCTGAAGTTATGTCTAGCTTAGTACTTGGTTAACGTTGAACTTTAGTGTCAGGCTCTGCAGTTCTACTGATATTAGAAAGGAAACAGAGATATCATGTGGCAGTACACAATTAGGGGGGAAAATGACAGGTTTACTGATTTCGTGCCTCATTTCGATTCATTGCCTCTGTTTGTTCAAAACTTCAAATCCATATTCGAAGTTTCAGTTTTTATTATTGCAAAGGAAGGGGTTAAGCTGCCATCGAAGTTAGTGAGGATGTATAATATATCAGACTTTACCACCCTGTCGCTTGGTTCTTAGGTCATACTAATTCACATGCACTCATGCTCTCTTGATTCATTCTAGATTGTGTGCATAGAGTACTATCTCCAAAATTTTGAACCAAGGTCATATTGCATTTGTTTACCTTATTGTAAGTTCAGACTTCAGAGCAATGGCATGGTGCTGATTCAGCTGCACTTTATTAAAGAATTAACAGTTACCTGTACTTGCAAATTGAACAAAGGGACTGTGCTTGTTTAAATGAGTTTTCTTCTTTACATCTTACATATTCTTTTTAATTGACTTATTACTCCCATTTGCAAATAGAACAAAGGAATTGTTATAATGTGAGAAAAGGGAATTAACATGTTACTGTTTTACTAAACCTGAAGACTCAAGTAGTCAAACTGTCATGGCCACTAGGAACCAGAGAAACCTTTAAACCTGGATTAACATGTGCTAGCAAAGCATGTAATTAGTGCACATCTGTGTATTTTGTATAGTTATCATAAGAATCAATGGTTCAGCTATGCCTTGCACGCATATTAAAACTCAGCAATGCAAAGTTAATGGAAACATTGGTTTGTCTTTGGATACACGACCCATGATTTTTTTTCCATTTTATACAACTTCATGTACACCTGAAAATTAGCAACAATGCCCATTATATTATAGGTCCACCTATTACTGTAAGCCTCACATTTTTTTTTTTCATTGCAATCTAATTTGGTTTATTGTAGTTTTGCCTCATGATTTGTTTTCATTTGCATCTTCGTCTAGCAGGATCGAAGGAGAAAGATACTATCAGCGTTGGTTCAGAAAAATTGAAAGTCAGAAGTAATTTCCTAGCTGTTGAGGCATCGTTAGAGCATCTCCTGCCCAAACGCTACCACACTCGCCATCCCTTTTTTAGCTACTGCGCAAGAAGCTGAGCCTCCAGTACTCTAGCCAAAGGCTTCGCCACACCTGTTGCATCTGGAGAGCTATACAGATACGATGTATATGTATGTATATGTATATGTTTAACTATTTAAGCATGTGGAGCACTTGACTCACATGGTTTCAGTCCCTACAATAATCGAGCACAGGGTTTCAGAAGAGGGATTAGGGAGGGAGGGGATTAAACCCCCAAAGGGATTGAGTAATATGGAGAAATCCACTCAATCCTTCCCTGCATAGGACAGGAGGGGAGGGATGGAGACAAACCTCTGGAGAAAGGGACGATGTGGTCGTACTCGTAGCAGAGGCATCCATGGCAACCCCAGAAGCGGCGGCAGACCACGTTGCCCACGGCGTCCAGCCGCCAGCGCTCCGGGTGCCGCCCCGCCAGCACCGCTGCCTTACGCCAGCACGCCGTCCGTCTTCTCGTCGAAGGACCTCGGGCGCTCCTTCTCTGTCGCCGGAGCGGGAGATCTCCGGCCGCTCCCTCGCCGTCATTCTCCCGACGGGGAGAGGAAGGGCCACCCATCCAACCCAAAAGAATGGAGATTGGAGGAGCTCAGCTCAGTGCGGCCGAGGCGCCGCGGTGTGGGGCGCCGGAACGGAGCCGCCGGGGCGTGGGCCTCCAGCCGTAGAGGCCTGGGCCGCCCCGCGGAAAAGCCTTCGCGACCGAGGAAACAGAGTGCCTTCAAAGACCCAGAATGTTACTGTATTTAATATTTATTTTTATCTTTATTATACTTTCATACATCCCAAATTATAAGTCAGTGACTTATAATTTGGGATGGAAAAAAGATATAAAAAAGGAGATACTTCTAAAAAAACAGTTTTTTTTTCAAAAAATTCATAAAATATGGGTGTCTAGAAAGAAAAAGAAACTCAAGGTTTGGACGGAGGGCCAAAAGAAAACTATGTCACTCGGTGATTCAGCTGAACTAGAATCTCATAAATTGGACTCGGTGCACGGGACTCGTTTGGACAGAGGCCCGGTGCTCCACCTGTGACGCAGGGGGGTAGGTACACTATTTGCATGCAGTGAAATTCGAAAAAAAAAAAATAGTTTAGTTTTAAATTTTACCATATATGTACCATCTCTAAAAGAAACATATATACGCACCCACGAGATGAGTGCATCGCCCTTTAATCTGCTCTGGCACTTTTGACACAACTTTCTCCCACTTTTTGATGGTGACACTTTATTGCTTTGTTAGTGCCTAGAGCTCTTGTGGCATTGCGGCGGATCGGGCGACTGCCCCGCGAGCGAAGGTGGAGGAGAAGTTGGGGGCTCAAGAGAGCTCATCGACGCCATTGTGCTATAGCCGGTATGGGGAGGATGAGCTTTCTATGTCGGTCATCGACCGGGGGGGTGGGGTTCCTCTGTCTTCCCAAAACAAGTTCTTTTTTGTCTGCTAGTGGAGCAGGGTAAAAATGGAAAAGGTTGGAGGGGTCTTACCAGCAGTGGCGGAGCTAGAAACCAATCGTAGGGGGCAATTTACTATTCAAGCCAAATGTAAAGGGGTTGGAAAAAAAGAATCAACAAGAACAGGGACAGGGACATGGACGAGCAGAGATCTCCAAGCATACTGGGAGCAGTAGACCTATAGGCCTTCTGTGAGCACGCCTGCTGTTTAGTAGGCCTAAGGGGTGGGGTTGATCTTCTGAACAGCAGTGGAGTCTGAACTAGCGTCGATCTTCAGTGTCAAGCGAGATAACAGGCTGAACAACATGCGGCCTTTGAAAAATCGCAAAGACAAAGGGGAGGGGGCACGACCCCCGTCTTGCCCTAAGGCTGTCCGCATCGCGCACGCCAAAAAAGCTTCCTCCAATACCAAAAACGCTGTAGCGCGGTGATGCACGCAATCGAACGCGCGATCGCCCTTTTTCGCACCGTGGTACGCTGCTCCTAGCGAATGAAGCGGCCTCCACGACGGACGTGGGGCCTACGCGACGCACGCCCTCTGCCTGCTCGGCTAGACCAGCAAGCAGCGTGGGAGGCAGAGCTGGAGAGAGAAGTGGCGACCCCACTGTTTGAACTACCTACAAAACGTTATAACTCACAAATCAAAAAGCCAAATAAAATTCTGATTACACTATTGAATTCGTTTAAATAAATCCTTCAAAACAAGATCTCACATGGATATATTTAGATAAAATTACATGGGGTCCCACTGATATAGAGTATGAGCACTGAAGTTTGGATGACTGCAGTGAAACTGTATACAAAGGAGAGAATTTCAATGACGAGGACGGAATATTCGTTTTAGAGTATGGATTTAAAGTACGAGGAGTGCCGATAGCGCGCTGCTGACCACAGTAGAGATAGGTGTTGCTGCCGGCAGCGCGGGGAGGTTTCCGACACGCTGGGCTGGAGGTGGTGGGCGAAGGGTGGAGATGCCATTCGAAAAGTACCATTTCCTGTTCTTGGAACAATGGTTGCAAGGCCTTGTTTAGATTGCTAAAATTTCTAACCAAAACTTTCAAGTTTTTCCACTCTCTCCCATCACATCACATTAAATACATCAAAAGACATATGTTCGGTATTAAATGTAAAAAAAAAAGTAACTAATCATACAGTTCTGTTGTACATCACGAGACGAATCTTTTGAGCCTAGTTAATCCATGATTGGGCAATATTTAACACAAACAAACGAAAGTGCTACAGAAGTTGGAATAGTTATTTTTGCTAGTTTTTAGCAATCTAAAGTTTTCCTCTCTATCTTTTCTTTTTTTCACTTTTACCCATGCGGTGCCTTGGAAGATATGCAGAGTACGACAAATTTCGGCTATGGATTCTACCATTAAAAAATGTAAATGTACAAGATGTCTTAATAAAATGAGATATAATTGTTACCCTTTATTATACAATCATATATTACACCTCAAATGTAATGGAATAATATCATACTCTAGTAGAATGGTAATAGTTACAATTCTGAACTTCCATGAAAATCTCATCTGTCAAATTCAGTAGAACTTCTTTTTTTTTCGCGATCAGGTATTTTTCAGTAGAACTTCTCTTGACCTGGCAGTCTGGCACGAAAATTAATCTAATTTTTTTACTCATATATGCATGGTCCCTGAACTCGTATCCTCTTTTGGAGACGTGACATAGTTTTGCACGTGAAATATGCGATCGTTTTTTTTTTGAGCAACAAACAAACTTCGGTGATCAGCAAGTGGAATAATGAAGCAAATGGCCAGCTACTGAAACTTCTGGAGCGTTAAGTTCCAGCATCAGCTTCCAAAACAAAACATCGGCTTGCTCATCAATTTGTTCATGCGCAGGAATTACCGAGAGAATATGGTAACATTATCGCAGCGAGCTGACAGACTGACACATGTGTACACGCCATCATATACAGATAGCTAGCATTCCTGATAGCACAACGCAACGCACTTGTCTCAGATAGGGCCCGACCAATTAACCTGGTATCGAGCTCAACGATCTGAGAAGTGAGAGCACGCCTACATAACGCCCATGCCTCGAAGGGCAGTGCATCGATCTCGATCGAGCTTAGGGATTAACAGCAATGGCGAAAGTTAAGACTGCTGCGATAGCCATCGCCATCCTAGTAGTTCTGGTTCAGGTCTCATGCGCCACAGCCCATAAGAAAAAGCATAAGGGTAAGAAGGGTGACGGCGGCGGCGGCACCTCTGCTGTGATGACGGTGAACTCGTTCAGGAAGGGCGGGGACGGCGGAGGCCCGTCGGAGTGCGACGGCAAGTTCCACGACGACGACGACCTGATCGTGGCGCTGTCCACGGGGTGGTACGCGGGAGGGAAGAGGTGCCACAACAAGATCCGCATCACGAGCAAGGACAACGGGAAATCCGTGGAGGCCAAGGTCGTGGACGAGTGCGACTCCCACCATGGCTGCAGGGACAACATCGTGGATTCCTCCCGCGCCGTCTGGAAGAAGCTCGGGCTCGATACTAACGTCGGCGAGGTCGACGTCACCTGGTCCGACGCCTGAGTTCGCACGTCACGCGCCGAGTGGGATCTTGGATCGCATGGGCGCGCGGCGATGCGTGGCCTGGTATGGAAATGCCGGCATGCGCTTGTGTGCCGCTCTACCTCTTGTAAATTACAGTACTGTACACACTCTCCGCTTGATAGTGGGTGGTCGAATAAAAGTTTCCTTCCACGAGGGTGCAGAACCCCGTTGGATTGGATGGGCGCGCGGCGAGGGGCATTCTGGAAATGCCGGCGTGCTGCTGTGTCATCCTCTAGTTACTACAAGTGTAACACTCTCCTGTTTCATAGTGGAGACAGGATAAGTTGAATAAATGACAATGAAAACCCTGAATGTACACTACGCTGAATAGCAACTACAGGGGCAGCTAGCGACCCGGGCGGTTGCCAACCGCCCGTAACTAAGCATTGTTACAGAGGGGAGGTAGGCAGTGTCTTTCCGTCATGGCGTCACGCGTCGTCTCTCGTCGTCTCTCGTCTGGTTTCCATCGAGACAAAGAAGATAATGATTCGCTATTGGGCCTTCAACTTGAAGCATTGGACCAGCGACCCGCCATCACCCATCAACCATCAGAAAACACAAGCCCATAGAAGACTGAAAAGTTGTGAAGACGGACGGACGCAGTCAGACTCTCAACCTCTCGCCGTCTCGCGCTAAGGCGATTTGCATCGAGCCGCCGATTCACCAAATCGCCACACGACAGTCCACTTGCCAAGTTCGGAGTTCGCCTGATGCCCTGATTATTGATCGCGCCAGTGCCAATTCACCTGATTCTAATTGGTTTCCTGATCGACTGATCGCCATTTGCCAAGTTCGTGTTGGAGTCCGATGGGGATGGAGGCACCAGTAACCATCGATGACGTCTGATTCCAAATATATACCGGATTGAAAAAAAACTAAAATGTGAGAGTTAGATTATTTATGGAATCATTAAATCGTACAATCTATTAATTTAACCCTACTTGCCCTGATTTATATGTTCCATTCAATGTTTGGTTAGTTTGGGCAGGATGCTTTCACAAAGTTAGGATTCAATACTTGGAAGAATGCATATAACACTCCCTAAACATGTTGGTAGTATTGTTAGTCACCACAATAATGCAAGAAATGCATGTGCTGATTTTAAAATCAAAGAGCAGGCGTAGATCGTAAGCTCGAAAATTATGACAAAGATTGTGAAAAAAGATATAAACACGTCGGATTACTGCTTCAGATTTTGCAAAATATCTAATCAAGCAAGGTCTTTCTTTTCGTGGTTCATCATCGTTAAATAAGGGCAATTATCTATAGATGATTGATTCATATAAAGAGAAGAATGAAGATGTGAGGATTGCACTTGATGAGTAGTGATAGGTTCGCCACACATAGATTTTAATCTTGGCTTCGCCACTGGAGGTAGGGTGGTTTCGCAGCTGCCCCTGGTAATTAATTTGTAGAGGCTGGTGATTGAGCCTCTCCTACACCAAATTTCTTATTTCAAAATTTTAAAATAACAAAATACTTTTTTTAATCGGGGGAGACCCCAGTTGCAAGTCTTGTATTTTTTTTTTTGTATATTATTCAGCGACGCTATGCTGTCTTGGGGGTTCATACCACGACCTCGGCCCACACTCACACGTGTGTATAACTCATTTTGGATCCACACATATTATACAAATCCAAGTCAAAATTGACTATTTTGAGTCCCTAAACGAATTCAAATATAAAAGTTGTCAACTTCAAAGTTTTATAACTTTTGAAGTGCCACAATTTTAATTTAGGGTGCTTCTCCATTCGAGATTGTTTACAAAATTTGGATTTCAAATTTGAGTGATTTGAACATAGTTTTTGCATGAGAAGATGATTTCAAATAAGAAAGTGGTCAACTATAAAGTTTCATAATTTTTAAGATTTACAACTCTTATTTATGAAGTTTTTCCATACAAGATCTTTTGAAAATTCAAAATTTAAAATTTAGACATTCAAACCCTATATTTTGAGGCATCAAATAAAGTCAAACGAAAAAGTTATTAACGACAAAGATTCATAACTTTTCGAGATTTATATTTTTTATTTAGATTATTTTTTCCATCAGAGATCATTTTTAAAAAAATAAGTTTTAGTGCCTCATTTAAATATTTGGCGTGTATTTGTAAGGGCACCTCAATATAGAGCCGCTCCTACAAATCTATTTGTAGACACCATTTGTAAGGGCGGTTGCTGTAGTGGAGGGAGAAATGACTACTGTAGAGGCTCTTTCAAATAGAGCCACCCCTACTAAAAAATGGGCGTTCTTACGGTTCCCTTTTGTTTTAGTGGTAGATGATGATCCCAACCACGACATACCAAGCCAACAAAGGGGGTGTTTAGTTGTCATTCAACAACTCAAAAAGTGCTACAGTTCCCTGTCGCATCGAATCTTTAAACGCAAGCACCAAGTATTACATATAGTTAAATAAAATAACTAATTACACAGTTTTAGCTGAAAAGTACGAGACAAATCTTTTGAGCCTAGCTAGTCCATATTAAGACAATAGTTACCAGATACAAACAAAAAGTGCTACAGTAAACGAACCCAAAATTTTTCATCAACTAAACACACCAAGCCTGGCAGCCACAGATATCAAAGTGGCTATTTGGTTGATGAATACAACTGTGACGGCCATTTTTTAGCGCCACAACTGCGTCGTCATCGCACTTGCAGCGTGGCGTACACTGGCGGGCAAACAACAGCCTCGTAGGCTGCAGCCTGCACGACACTGGCATGTTTGGCCATGGCATGTTTCCATCCTTCACCCAACCCAATGCAATATAATTAACCCGTAGCAAATTAACATTTTTGCACACTCTAAACTATCCGCCCAAATCCAATCCACCAATGGGTAGCATAATTAAAACAGATTTACATAAAAAGGTATATGCGAATCTGAGTAAAACATGGGGACCCACGTTAATAGCCGGATCTAAAACTAAAACATCTGTTCATGGATTAAGTTTTATCAAAATTAATCTTTTACATAATTTAGTGCATTAGGTAGAGCTATTTCATTATATTCAAATCGTTGATGTATGATCAACATGTGGGACCCACATAAGAGCTGGAGCATGAAACTAGAATCTCTCGTTCACACTAACTTTATTAAAATTTACTTCATTTTATATAGATAATAATTGTGATAGGAAGCAACTTTATTCTAGACATGAGAATCTTTGACCTAGTCTAAGCTTGCAAGTCTAGGCCGGCCTACCCCTATGAGCAACTCGAAGGATTGAGCATCCGGCAGATCTAGAGATTCCCAAAGTCACCATTGACGTCTCGTTGTCGACGGGAACGTCGCTTACAATTTAATGCATAATGCCGGTAAATCCTGTAAAAGATTCCCGAAGTCACCATTATGTCTCGTTGTCGACAGGAACGCCACTTACCACTTAACGCATAATGTAGATAAATCCTGTAAAAAATCCCGAGAAAAAAAGTGCGAGCAACAACAGATTTGAACCCTGGTGGGTAGTGTCCCACTGGAGCGTCCTATCGTTGGACTACAAACCAATTCACATCCACTGTATATCTATTTGTGAACACAACCCGTTAAATCCATTAATTTCAACCCAACCCATTACCAGGTCTACACCACTAGCATGCTCGTGTTAATATTTTGGCACCATGAGCCCATCATACCCAAACTGGCCTAGAAGCCCAATACACAAATATGGATCATACAAAAACTCAAGAATACCGACAAATCCACGTTAGAAAATGAATCATCTATACATACAAATCCATCATCGATACAAACATATGTACCGGACAGTATGGATGACTGGGAAGGGAGTGTGGCATTGAATGCCAAGAGCGGAGGGAGAGGATTGGTTGGACAAAATGGGACAACTGCTTGTGGGCGCTATTAGCGCGCTATTTTCAGCTATTGCATGATATTTTTCAATGAGAACATATAATTGAAATTCCATTACATGCATTTAAACTCTAGAATGAGATTTGAGGTACTATGTAGAAAGTATATGACATTGTGACTCATTCACCCCTATAATATACTCTAAAAAAAATTAGTTCCTCAAAAAGATAAATTTTATTTGTATTGCAAAACTAATAAGCAAACATTTACACATGAAGCATATTTCTCATATTTATTCATTTCACAGTCAACATAATATTTGCAACCTTAGTTCTTAAAAAGACAAAGTATATTATGGTGCTGATTATGCATACAATTATGAAAACTGTGATTTCAATTATTTGAGCAATGAAGTTTAATTGATGACTTTATAAGGGGAATCATATTTGATTAGATCTACCTCGAAGGTAAACAAACATGATTTATTTGGCCAAATGTTGAAGTTTATGCATAGAACAAGAAGATTGGCATTTGTTCATGAAGAATATATAATAGATGCTAAAGAATTTTTATGACCAAAAGGGTTAAATGTTATATTTTTTTTTCCATAAAAGTGTGCTTTTACTACTAGAGGTTTCTCACATAGGATTTTTAATCAAGCAATTTGTGTGCAAAATAATTTGCAAACTCTATGTACACTTTTCTCAAACTGTTTTTTCACTGGATTTTCAGTTGGAATTTTTAATGAGGCAGGCCACGTATCGACATATCATGATAATCGCCCAAGAGGAAGTGCGTAAAACATAAAGATTCTAGCTTGAAAAGGAAAGGAAGAGGAATTATATATCTTACTCCATTCTCTTAAGCCTATTGTGAACTATATATATACATGAGATCTCTACGTTATAATCATCAATATTCGAAGAATAAAGAATAGTTCTTCTATATATCTTGTGTCTACGTATTCTTTCATTTTCATTTATTGTGGACCTTGTGGTGTTCACAAGAGACGGAGAGAGACAGATTTTAACTGATGTCAACGGGGTTTACAAGATTTAGAAACAAATGAGTGGTGAACAATCAACGCAGCGCGATATGAACAAAACACCTTTTAACTTTACATGACAAGTCGTACACCATGCAAGTAGTTTTATTCTGCCACTCTAGCTACCTAGACCTTGGTAGCATGCCTTGAGAGTAGCAATAGTAGACACAACCGACACACACACACATCAACTGTACCGTCCGTCCTCTCATTCTCTAGACGCCGGTACAATCACACACAGAGTACTCCACACGTACGTGACAAGCAACATGTCTTCGTCCTTCCCTTTCTAGCGGCTGGCCGGCACAAGATCACCGCCGGCCACTTTCCGCCCGACCGACGGCTGGTTTCATGCGTCGGACCAGATGACTGGGACCTCGCCGAGCTCCATGTTGATCCCGAGCTTCTTCCAGACGGCCTTGGACGTGTCGACGATGTTGGTCTTGCATCCGCGGTGGGAGTCGCACTCGTCCACGACCGTTGCCTCCACGGTGCGCCCGTTCTGCACGCTCGTGATGCGGATCTTCTTGAAGCACCTCTTCCCCCCCGCGTACCACCCGGGTGGACAGCGCCGTGATCAGGTCGTCGTCGCTGTGGTACTTGCTGTCGCACTCCGACGGGCCTCCGCCGTCCCCGCCCTTCTCGAACGAGTTCCACGTCATTATCGCGCGCGTGCCATGGGGCGACACGGGCGGGGAAGAGCCGCCGTTGTCCTTGCCCGCGATGCCGCACGAAACTTGCAACAGAACAAGCACGGCCAGCAGGACGACGGCAAGCTTAGCGTTCGCCATTGCCAACAGCTCTACCGCCTTCGTAAGCTTGTAGCTAGCCCTGCACTTGCACTTGCACTTGCGGTGGTGCTTGAGGTGTGTGGCTCGAGCGGTTTAAGTAGGCGCGCGCGTGCGGTGGAGACACGAAGCTCTTGTGTCCACGTGTCAATCTCATCGTTGTTGTTTGAGGACTGAGATGCAACAAATCCGTATTCTTTGAACGCAACTATGATACTCTTTGGTACGCTCGATGCCAGACGGGGACAGCTCCGTGGTAGATCGATGGTTTTGAACTTCATGGTTGTCGCTCATGTTATTACAGCGGTAATATCCAAGGGGTGAATTTGTGGCTTCCAATGAAAAGAGACAAGAATAGAATCCACTAACCAGTCGCCACTATTATTGGAACGGGCATGACGGTTTCAGCAATGATGTCCTCATCATGTCCAATATATCATTAGAAACACTTCAGCAGTGATAAAAAATTACGTCATTATAGGGCAGTACGTAACTGTCTGGACTCTTTCGTGAAAGTTCCGAACCCCTTCGGAGAAAGGCAATGCAAGTTGTCATTCGGGATGTGTCAACATCCCCTACAAACGCGACGAGCGCTGCCCAGCTCAGCCTAGGCTGAGTGGGGTTCTAAACACTACTACGGAATTGTCCATCACTGTCGGGCTCCAACCCCCTTCACTGCCGAAAACTGAATTGGCAGAACCATAGCGGTAGTGATGTGGGGTTAGAAACACTACCGGGTCAAAACACCGGCGGTGATTCGAGGAGAGACTGCCCGTTTGATATCGAACCGGCAGCGCCACAGATCACCCGAACACTGTCAGGTGTTCCATGGACCGGCAGCATTTTTGATCCAAGCAATGCAGGTTCGAAAGTCAGCCGACAGAGTTGATATTGTGAGCACTGTCGGGCTTTAACGAACCGACAGAACTGTAGGGATAACACTATCGGGTTAGTTTGAGCCGATAGTGAATCGAAGAGCTAACAATGTCGGTTTACTTTGAACCCGTCAGTGAACTTTACGTGAACGCTGTCGGGTTGACTGTCGGCTGATTTCAACCCGACAACGTTATTAGAGTGGAGACTATCGGTTGGTTAGTGCAGCCGGCGTTGATGTTTCTATCATCGATGACGGTTTGTAATTGAAACCGATAGTGTTTGGTATAGTTACACTACCGGTTTGTTTCTCATTCACTGTCGGGCCCATGCCACCCGACGTTTTTGTTTAAAATTTTTGAATTTATTCGTGGAATTCAGCTCTTTTTAAATCCGAAAAATCATCATACATTAATATCGTCAAAACATTACAGGATTTAATGGTTACATAGAACAAAATCCATCTAATGTTCTAGAAACTAAGTCTACATCAACTTCTAAATAAGAAGACCAATGACCATAGAGTCATAGACATAAATAAAAGCATGACATCTTTCCAAAACCAATTAAGCAGCAATTCTCGCAATCTTCATAAGTATGTGGGGGTGGCTTCTCTTCAATTAAGCAGCAATTAGCGTAGCCTTGGACTTGAGCATAGCAATCTTCCCATGCTTGCCTATACATGTAACCAAAATAGGATGATAATGCTATGTTATTCATAAATGTTGTACAGTAAGCACAGACATATATTTAAAATATCGAAACTGGATTTCGAACAACACTATCTCATGAATTTCAAACACAATTCGAGCACAAAGTTGCGATTATCCACACGGGCATTTCAACGAACACCTCAAGGGGCAGTGACCGACGCACTCACCAAGCTTTAGTGCGCCTATTGCGCTCCTATCTTGTCTCGGAGTATTCGGGAGGACAAGGTCGCGGGCGGACGGCACGGGCGGTGAAGAGGAAGACGGCGTGAGGTTGCGGACGGCAGAGAGGTGTGGTGGCGGTCCTCCGTCGGCGTGAAGGAAGACCAAGCGGCACTATGTAAAAAAGGCTAATAACCGCCAGTGAGCCCAGAGACGTCGCTAATAACGAGCGTCTGTGTTGTGACATTACTGACGCGCGGGCTGGGCGGCGTCGGTAATAATAAATCGGATGGTCCCACAAGACCAATACGCGTCGGTAATAGGAGGTCATTACAGGACGCGCGTGTTTCATGTAACGCGTTTGTTTTCTTAAATCCGACGCATTTTTCGTTGGCTGGGCACGCAGACGCCGCGGCTATGGCGCACGCTTTTGAAACCGAAAATGTCCGCGAATTCAACGTATCTCGGACACGTGTTTCATCACGGGCGCATTTTCGAGACCGATCGACCGTGGATGCAACCCCTAATTCAGACGTTTTTGCTTACAGACACCTTTTCGCCGCCTGTCGCTGTACCGTTATGAGTATTACAGACGCGTGGATTCCCCACGGACTCGCGTGGTCGATACCCGTCCGTGTTGCTTGACACGGTACGGACGCGTGCGCGAATACCGGCGCTTGGAACGGTACAAGGGTGCAGAGCGACCACGTAAATTAAAGTCGGCGTTTATTTTCAGGCGAGTTGTGTTAGCGGTGTGTGCGTAAATGTCGCAGCCCACTACCGGCGTTTATTTTCAGGCGAGTTGTGTTAGCGGTGTCGTACATTCGCGCCAGCCACTGCCGGCACGCGTTTATTTTTCGGACGAGTTGTGTTAGCGGTGTATACGTACATGTCGCAGCTCCTACCGACGCGGATAGTTTGTTTCGCGACGAGTTGTGTTATCGGTGTCGTACATGTCTCAGCCACTACCGATGCGCGTATAGTTTCGAGACGAGATGTGTTAGCGGTGTACGTATATGTCGCAACCGCTACCGCGCGGCGGTCATTTACAGGCGTGTGTTGTCGCCCGGTATGTGCTGTTTCTTTGTATTGCGGACACGTATTAGTAAATAGACGCTTCAGCGGGCGCGTGCACCTGAATCGTCGCATGTTACAGTCGTGCGTTGCTGCCGTAGTCCACAGGTGTCTGTGGTGTCTGAAAGCGTTGCAGACACATGTCAGTGAGCAGACGCTCGGCAGGTGCACGCGCCTGTATTTGTCTCGAGTCTTCACGATCGCCCGTCCTGCTAGAGAGACGATGGATGTTGACACGCCGTCTGTACGGACTGAATTTGGCTGGGCCGCATCCGTTTTGAACGGGCCTCCGCTTTGCTCGTGAGCCCGGCCTTCCTTTGGGCCTGAATTTAGACACGCATGTTAGGCCCGTTCTCTTGTGGTACAACGAAATGGGCCGTTTTTTCATTGCGTAGGTTATAACACTGCGGACATATTATTATATAAATATAATGCGTTGCCACACACTTCAACACCGTTCTCTCTCTACGGTGGTGGCGGCACACCGCAGGTGGGGGGAGGGGGACGGGGCAGCGGAGGAGCGCGACGCACAGGACGGCAGCTATATACTGTTGATGATTGATTTGCTACGCCATTTGCTATATATCGTATTTGGATCGCCTCCTTGGTGTCCGTGTATGCTGCCGGAACCTGCGGCGACGCGACGGGCTCCAAGTTGGAAGTTGTTCCTCTGTTGGATGCGTGGCCGAGGATCTTCGCTCGAGCGAGGTCCTCCCGCAGGCGCAATGAGGAAGCACGTCGTCCCACGGCATCTGGAGGCGACATAGTTTCTCGCCTGAATGGAGGCTAGGGTTTTTCCTTACCCCCATACATGCTTCCCAAGAAGCAATCTCAACCGTTGAATCCAACCGAGATCAACGGTGCACAAGCACTGGGCGTCGCTGGTTTGGGCTGCTTTGTTGGGCTCCAAATTCATCCTCCATGTGGAAGGATAGCCCAACAAAATCTGTTCCTAATCATACACAAACTCACAAAGACGAGGCTTTCTGCCTTGCTTCACTGCAAATTCAGCATAGGTAGCCTCCAGTTTTGCAGTGCTTGTCCTCGAGTGTGGAAAAAAAAAACCCTTCCGAATGACCCTTCCATTCCAGTCTTGCTTCATTGCCATGATAAAGCTCAATCTAGACACGCAGAATGCATTGACAACACTAGCTTTCACACAACCAAAGTAATCGCTACGGATGTGTACACAAAGAAATCGGGCCTCAAACCACAAGCAGTCATCCCGACAGCAAAGTTTCAATAAACTATAAAACTGCACTATCAACAGTGCAGCGAGTGCCACAGTAAACAAACAAGCTCTGTCATTAGTCTTATGAAGTCAGCATCTCAATTTTTAAAATATGATAAAAAAAAAGATGACAAGCTAGACGTTCATGAGTAGAAGTTCCATCCATTGTAAACTCTGGACAATGTACAAAATACGACACAAAGAGTTTACAAAAAATGTTGGTCGTAATGCTCGGTCACACACAACGCATGCTCATAAAGATCAACAATACTCCTATCATGCATATCCCTGATGTGCACAATGTCAAGGTAGAGCCCGCCACAAGGCAAAAATGTTACTTTTATGTCCTTGGAAGCCCTGGCCTCTAGTTTCAGTTTCGCTTGCTGTTCATCCACATATTCAGAATCGGATTTGGCATGCTCTGTCCGAAATTCTATTTTCTCCAGAACTTTAGGAGATATACAGCACATCATCCTACTGATATACAGCATTATTAGGTTTCAAACCAAGTGTGGAATAATAGAACTGCCGAGTAGGGCTCAAATAAAAAATAAAAACTTCGAGAATGGCCCTTCCATTCCATCTTGCTTCATGCCCATCATAATAAAGCTCAATCCAGACGGGCAGAATGCATTGACAACACTAGCGTTCACACAACCAAAGTAATCACTTACACTTGTATATTAATGGAATGGCTAGCACTTACACTAGGTGGATACATCATGGGGAACCATTGGAGGTTATACTATATGAAAATGAGGGCCTTGCTGATGAACCAGACTAGTATCAATGATGATCTTTGCATGAGTGTGGATGAAGAAGATGGCCATGATGATGGAATTTATGATATGGTGCACGAGGGAATTGTATACAGCTGAAGATGAAGGTAAAAGAAAAAGGTCTATGTTTGCAATTATATTGGAAGAGATGAAGCAGCAACTCAAAGACGATAAGGGTGGCATCTCCACTGACGAGGACGAGTTTTTCCTCCAGGTTTTCGCCCCAGTTTTTCTCTCTGAAAAAATAGAGTAGCCAATAAGATACGACTATGACAGGGAGCTGCTAAACCATTACTTCCTAGCAGCTTCATGTGTACAATTTAAAATGACAGCATATCCAAGAGTTTGCTAAACTAGTTTGCCATCCTTGGATTTTTGCAAACGAAAAAAAAAACTTGGCTCCAACGAGAAGAGGTAGTTACTGGACGGCCCATCAGTCGTACATGGGAACAGAACCGACGAGAAGTGGTAAAGGAAGGGTGAAAATATAATTTTGTTTCACTCTCAGGGCTCCTGATGCAAGTTTGCTAGAGTGGGAAGTTTGTAGATCTGGGATTGGTTTAGTTAGTGGAAAATGAAATGCGCTTTGGGATTAGATTCGGCGTTTACGCAAGAAGATGTGCCTTCAGCAACGCTAGATCCTGTGCCGTGCCTTCGTGGACTCCTCATCCTTTTATAATCTCCCGCGTGGGTCTTTGGGTTTGTACCTAGGATCAATCATCGAAAAAAAGGATTTTAAGACGAAAAAATTATTGAGCAATGTTCTACAAGCTAGATAGCAAACCATTCAAAAAAAAAAAAACCCTTCAAAAAAGGAAGGATAATGCACTTTACAATCTAGCTTTCGGTGCTTACCCAAGAAGATATGCTTCCGCGACGGACCCCCAGATCTGCAACCACCAAAAAGAAAAGAAGATGTGCTTCCCGACGGACCCCAGATCTGCAACCACCAAAAAGAAAAAAAACTTCGTATTTGCTTGTTTCTAGAACCACATGAAAAACCATATCTAGCTTCATGGATGTGATAAAGAGGTGCACCTGCCCAGGATGGAGACGAAGGCGAGGCAGTCCCCTGTGTCGGACCGCTCTCTACTCTTGTTTGCTTGAGATGAGTTTGGAAAGTCGGGACGGAGAAGAGGTGAGAAGAGTACTACTAGTACAAGATAGGTGTAGTATGGGAGAAGGAACAAGGAAGAGAGACGAGAGTGAGAGACTGCGAGAGAATACGCCCATAGTAGCACTATAAAGGAATCCGAGGTGGCAACTGTAGAGTGTTCGATGCAGACACCATGGTCCCACGGTTAATGTAAAAGGGCGACTGTAACTTGTGTGCTATTTCGAAATTTCAAACATTGTTTGGAGTAATAGGACTATGGGAGAATTAGGAATTTGACCTCGAAAAAAAGTTTGTCCTACTCTATCCCAACTACCATCATTTGGGCCCGCTTGTAATTTTATCTACTATCCATGTGATATCTTGTTTTGAAGAATTAATTGAAACAAATTTAATGGTGTAATCAAAATTTAATGCTCGGTCACACACAACAAGTACTCCTATCATGCATATCCCTGATGTGCACAAGGTCAAGGTAGAGACCAGCACAAGACAAAAATGTTGCTTTTATGTCCTTGGAAGCGCTGAACATTAGTTTCGCCGCTTAGCCGTGCATCCACATATTCAAAATCGCATTTGGCACGCCGTGTCCGAAATTCTATTTTCTCCAGAACTTTGGCGTTTGTAATAAAGAAGTTGACAAATTCCACATCTCTCTTCCTGCCCTTGTAATCTAACAGTACCAGTTTCTTAAGGTGGCTTTGAAGACAATCAAGATATATGTTTTTCGTATCGGTATTTTTAAAATCTCGGCGGTCACCGATAAACAGGAATATCGGATATATCGGAAATTTATCGGCGATACAAAAAAACTTCCGGACCAAATTTATAAAAATATTTATTTTGTTCAAAAAATCATGTACATCTATTCTATACCATTTTAGATAAAAAAAAACAAATGTAATTGCAAAAAAGTACCAACTCAATGTGACTGAGCAAGAATAGCACCTTCAGCACACAGCTTCAAATAATATAGGTGCACTAGTCCACAACATAATTCAAGTCCCAAATATTAGTCCAAATATTACAAAAAAGATAGTCTAAAACATCACCACTAGTCCACAACATAGCAGAATCAGTAGAGGTCCACGGTTCCAAACATGCATAAAACTAGGATAGTACAGTCCTAGATATTACAAATTCCACAGTAGTGCCAAATATTACATAATATCGGTGCACAATCCAAAAATACAACAAGTTGCACATGGCAAAATGGGTCCATATCGCACGGTACATTCATGTCAAATCACTTTGCATTTTAGCAAACAATATGTTAGAATTCATACACTAAAAAGGCCAAGTCGACATTTTAGCTACCATAGTTAGTCAATTGCATGCAAGAAGTGGAAGAAACACACCTCACCTCTTCACTAGTACAAGTTCTTAACAGGGACTTTCTTCATCCTTTTCGATCTTGGATGAAGAGGGGAGGAGGTTGGCTGTACATTTGTCGTTGCCTTGCTCTTATGGCCAGCAGTGTCACCTTTACTACCGGTGTCATCAACTAGGTCAACCACAATGCCACTGCCTGAAGCCACACTCTTGCCTTTAGCACTAGCCGAAGCACGAGCTCCATCACCAGCCATTGTACTAGTAACAAATTAAAAAGTCATGAATTAGCATAGGGCACCAAATTATCTGTGTCACTCTCAAAGTTTTCAAGTGGAGCGTGGACCAAATTATTCCTGCTGTAATGAATTAGCATAGGGCCACTAATTGTTTGAAATTCATATTCATTCATATAGCAATAAAAGTACCAGATTAAAAACCCCAAGGAGAAGTGCCTAGGCAATAAGTTACATGTGGATTATGTAGCAGAAAGAGTCTTTCTATGTGATGCAAAACAAATCTGTAGCGCCTTGGAGCCAAAGCTCCGGTTCACGACTAGCAAACAAAGCTCTAGTGTACACATCCACATATAGCTAAACGACTAGCCAATCAACATCAACCATTTTTAATTTTCCCTAAATCAAACTAATGAGATGTCATCACCGTATGCAAGCTAGAAGTGTTGCACTCAGTATATATGCGGCAGCTTTTGCATCGTCAATCAATATGCTTACACAAGCATGCATATGTATGTTAGCCATTAAAAGGATCGATAGCATGCAAGACATCTGAATTTGAAGATCCCTACGACTCAATCAATATGCTTACACAGTAGCATCAATATAACACACACACATCTGAATTTGAGGATCCCTACGACTCTACACACATCTGAGATTGAGGATGCAAACCTTCTCGATGGTTGGATGCCGGCAAGTGCGGGGAAGGAGCCGCCGCCGGGCGTTGGGCAACCAACGATAATGTCGCAGCTTGGAGCCGATGGACGGGGTGGCGCCTCTACCGGGCGAGCAACGGGGGGCACCACCTCGGCGCCCGCGGGCCGGGTCTTGGGACGGGCCGGCGCCGAAGCGGGGGCGGGCCGCCGGTCGTGTGCATCGCCGAAAGTGGACGGAGAGCCGGGCGGACGAGCCGCCGGGGCAGCCGCGTCGGGAGGGGACGGGAGCTAGGGGGCGGCACGACGAGGCGGGGACGGGCGCCGCGCCTACCGCATCGAGCGGGGCTGGCCGCGGTGCGCCCGTGGAGCGGGCGGGGCCGCCGGAGCTGCCGCCCGCGTCCCGTCGTCCGCGCGGCGCGCCGTGCTCGTTCTCTCTCTTTTTTTTTAGAAGGTGGCGGCTGGTTGGGAGTGAATGAGTGAGCTTCTAGGGTTAGTTGGGGGCTTTTATTTGGTGGCAACAATGTTGGCGGGCTTCTATAATATTTGGGCCCAAATTTTGGCACCTACAGTTTCAAAATTCCAAAATTTTAGGCGGTAGGAGCAATATACCGGACCCTAGCGGTAGACGCGATATTTCCGAAATTACGGAAATTTTGGCCCGAAATTTTTCGAGATGCTTCACCCTTTTTGACCTGGCCTTCAAAGATACTTGCAAATGAAACAAACAAAAAATGTGTCGGAGCTGAACACCTGCAAAATGTAGTGACAACGATTGCACAATTTGACTAAATAAACTTTCATTCGGACATAATTCGGATTACACATAAACAAATTCAATTCATAAATATCAACAAATATCACCTACATTTGAGCGTGTTAAAAAATCTCTTCAAGCAATATAAGCTAGAAACTAAATGTGGAATGTAAGGTACATATAAATTTTTGATCCAAATGTTAGTTACCTTCACATAGAGCTTTTTGGAGGGCATGGGAAACTTCTCGGAAGACTAACAACATCATTAATGTCGAGATGGCATGCACACAACCAAAACTTTAATAGTTCCCATCGGGGATGACAACTGCTTGGAGCGCAACTCCGCCGTGCCGCCATGGTCGCCAACGAGCATCTCATCGCTAACCCTCGGCGAGCTCTCATCTAAATTTCTAATAATTATATTACAGCTCAACACAGGGAAACAAACACATGTTGCAAATTAAAGCAGAACCGATGTTTACACAACAATATGACAACAAAAACCAAATAAAGCTAGTTTAGGGACATCTTGCACATCCTAATGAAGGCGTATGCCGCTAAGCTGCTCTATTTGAACGGCAAGAGTATGAACTCAAAACGGAGGCGGCACCGAGCGGAGCAGTAACGGACGACGTCGCTCCCCTCGCCCTCGTGGGTCATGCATTCTTCCGGCCGTACACAGATGTGTTTGTCGTCGACGCGCAGCTCTACACCGTCGAAGCAGGTAGGGACATGAATCAAGGTTGGGTTGAGGCACACAACCGCGTTGAGGTCCGCCTGGGCCAAAATATGGGCTTTCGGCAGGAGATGGTTCGCCCACCTGCCGTCAGGTTGCGGGCCGCCGCTGATTCCATGGAGCAGCGCCAGCGCTTCTGGTCCGTGGGGTTCCGACCGCATAACAAAGATCGCCAAGAAGAGTAAGCCGCGCGGGAGTCCCCGGCATCGGCGGCTCTCCCGAGGAGCCCCGGCCCCTTGGGATCCCACGGCGCCGCTTCATCTTCAGCATCCCCTCGTAGCATATGGCCTCCGGATGCTCGGCCTTGAGGAAGCGCCCGCCGTAGCTCCTGGGGAACTCTTTGTTTCGGGCGGGCAGCCGCAGCAGCGATCTGGCGGAGCGACACGAGCGGATCGCCTCCCTTGGTGTCGGTGTACTTTGTTGACACATATTAACGTATATTTTTAATTGTCAACTAAACATGGAAAAGGACTAAAATATAATTAGATAACCTTATTAGGGGTTTATACTAACGATTTCCATGAGTTTTGGTGAAATTGTGATTTGCGGGGACTTAATGAAAAAACAGCGTAAATGACGTGGCATATGACATGTAATAAACGCAACGCAATCCAACTCCGAAACAAGTCCGAAAGGCTACGGATTATTCCCGACACGAACGAAACTCGGAACCAAGAAATACATCATCTAGAAGACTCCAGAAGCCACGACACACGACGCGGGCCAGAGGGAAGACCCCCCTGGGCCGATCGGCCCAAATATCAGGCCGATCGGCCCTGACAGGTCGCCGTTCCAGCCCAGCTTCTGGAATGTTTCTCCACCGCCTCTAATACTCGATCTAAACCGGTTGATTTACGTCGGTTTGATCCAATGGCGACTGTAGAAGTACGGGATTGATTCAAGGATTAATACCACATCGTCTGTTGAAGTTGAAGAGACAGAGGAAGACCGATATATAAAGACCCCGGACCCCCTCAAGCCGGTGATTGAGAATCAAGTTTGATCTAAGGCTTCACGTTCATTAAGAAGTAGATCAAGTAGATCCATCTCAGTTCAATCTTCAATTCAATCAGATCATCAACGACAATACAAGAGATAGAAGCTCTAGATTAGAATTAGATTGAGAGTAGTTTTATAAGTTGAGAGAATTATTGAGTGGTTGAAGCGGAGTAGAAGGAAGGCCCGGAGCTGTCGGCGCCTCCATCTTCTTCCTCTTCAGAGTTGGCGCCTCCATTGGAGCACGACTCGAGATCTTGTGGATTGTTCGAATTCCATTGAAGTAAGTGATATTGTCTTTATTATTCTTAAGGTTCGTATTTCTTTGATAAGATTACTTTGATTCCCGTCGCTCTTGAATTAAAGTTGTTAGATTAATGTAAGCGCGGTGCTTAGATTGACTAGCTCATTACGAATACCTTCTATAGGCCGGTGAAGACACTTGTTAAGGCTGATCGTAGTGGTGACAGCACTATTGAGTCCTTTGTTACGCCTTTGCCCCGTTTATAGAAATCGTAGGAGACCCCCGCATTGTTAGCGTAGAACCCCTTTATTAAGAGTTTCTTCATGACAATCCCTCTTGAGAATAATATTGCAAATGATTTACTTGAAGTGAGAACAAGACCTTCTTACTAGAACTCCTTATCTTTATTATCAATCTAGTTTAATTAAACCACGTAGAGATCAGTAAATCTCAAGAACTTTTCTCTACGTTCTCCCCGTGGATTCGATATTTAAAACCCATTACCCCGGTGAAGTGCTCACCGGTATCCGTGCGCTTGCGGATTATCCATCATAATATTCCTGTAGGCTTAGCAAATACCAACAAGCATTTCTGGCGCCGTTGCCGGGGAGAACGGTTTAGAGATTTCTTGAGTATACTTTTATCTTTTCTTTTTAGTTTAAATTCTTATCTTTTCTTTATCATGGATACTACATCCATTAAAGATTTTTCGACCTACGGAGCTTAGCCTTAGGCCTATACCATCATCCAAACCAATTCTATCCTAAGCCTATGAGCTACGCCGCTGAGTTAATAGAGATGGTCCAAACCAACACTTTCTTAGGAATAGAAGACGAAGACCCTTATTATCATCTCCAACAATTTGAGCAAACATGTGACTCGCCTTCATTTAGAGGGTATGTCCGACGAGACTATCCGTTGGAAGCTCTTTCCATTCACACCGAAAGGAAAAGCTCGCCAATGGTATGACGTAACCAAGGAGAAAGAAGAAAGGTGAATGGGGAACACCGCGTGCAGATTTCGCCTGGATTTTTACCCGTTTCTAAAGTAGTCAACCTTAGAACCCAGATCATATCCTTCAAACAAGAAGATAGTGAGACATTGAGTTCATCCTCGGGAACGTTTTGAACTTCTTTGCAAGTCCGACCAGATCTAGGCCTTCAAGACCACATTTTACTTCAACATTTTTATATTGGTCTTAATAAAGAATCTAGAGCCTATTTGAATACCTCTTCACATGGATCTTTCATCCATCTTACATCTAGTGAAGCTAGAACCATCTTAGACAATATTCTAGCCAAAGACCAATGATGATCCAAAGAGAAGAGAAATCTCTAGAAGAAGAAATTCAGAAATAGCTACACCCCGAACTTATACCGTAATCATCTCAACCTGTAGCTATAGAATCATCGGGAGGAAAAACATTCTTTTCCCGATTTTATGAATGATATCGAGGATGATTTATTTTTCGATTTTGGAAACACCTCGAATTATCATCAAGAGAAGAAACCTCGAAAACGCAAATTCTCTTCACAAGAAGAAATTGATCGCGTTGAGCAATACTTCTCGAGACAACACACTAGGGAGCTTGCATCTATCATGAGTCTTAATGGTTAGAAGAATCGAACTTTCTTCCGATGTGATCCGTTTAGAATCACCTTCTATACCTATTCAATGCATAATTAATGCAATCACTTACGATGCACTTTATAACCCGTTATAGGAGTTAATATAATGGCTTTTATCCTTTTTCAAGCAATTTAGTAAAAATATGCCATTATCTCCTACTACTAAGTTATTAAAAAGCACTCCTGCAGGCAAATTGTCCAAAGTTCAGGAATTCTATACGCCTACCTATTCAGTAAACGACATGTTAATAAACCCAGCTTTTATATCTTTGACATTAGGGAGTTTGACCTCTTAATAGGCCATCCTTTAGAAAGACTCCTTAAAGAAGGACACACGGAAAACTAGACATTCGCCTAGGCAAAGATAAATTTCCCTTACACTTCGCACATTCAATTCATACTTTGAGACCGAACCCAGTCCCGTAACCAGACCCAATGGAAGAGGTGAAAGAAGCATCTATAGAACATTTCGTAGAATCCAATCAAGAAGATGTAACTGAATTCTTCATCGAGGAAGAAGAAGAAAAATCCAACCGAATCCGAACCTCTCGATGAATTCGAGGAAACCTCGAGACCTCCCATTGAACTAAAACCTTTACCACCTGGTCTTAGATATGCCTTTTGCATAATGATCCTGAATCCCCTCGTGATCATTAATGATAAACTCACTCGGGAAGAGACTTACGGGTTAATTACTTACATCGTCTTAGAACAACACCGTGCAGCCTTTGGCTACTCACTCCATGATCTAAAAGGCATCAGTCCTGCCCTTTGCACACATCGTATACCCTACAGATCCCGATGTTCCACCATCTATAGAGCCTCAAATCGAAGACTTAATAATGCGATGAAAGATGTAGTAAAAAAGAAGTTCTAAAACTTACGCACGCCGGGATTATATATCCCCTGTGCCACATAGTGAGTGGGTAAGCCCCATTTGTGCAAGTTGTGAAGCCTAAAAAAGGGAGGCATGACAGTAGTTAAAAATGATAAGAACGAATTAATTCCTCAAAGAACTGTCACTGGTTGGCGTATGTGCATAGACTATAGAAAATTAAATAAAGCCACAAAGAAAGATCACTTTCACAGCCTTTCATTGATGAAATGTTAGAACGGTTGGCAAACCACTCTTTCTTTTGTTTTCTTGATGGATATTCGGGGTATCACCAAATCCCAATTCATCCCGCTGATCAAAGCAAAACCACTTTTACATGTCCATATGGAACTTATGCATATCGTAGAATGTCTTTTGGATTATGTAATGCTCCGGCTTCTTTTCAAAGATGCATGATGTCTATATTTTCGATATGATTGAAGAGATTATGGAAGTTTTTATGGATGATTTTTCTGTTTATGGAAAAAACTTTTGATGATTGTCTAGAAAACTTAGATAAGGTTTTGCAAAGATGTGAAGAAAAGCACTTGGTCCTTAATTGGGAAAAATGTCATTTTATGGTTAGAGAAGGAATAGTGCTAGGCCATCTAGTTTCTGAAAGAGGAATAGAGGTAGACCGAGCTAAAATAGAAGTAATTGAACAGCTACCTCCACCTGTGAATGTTAAAGGAATAAGAAGTTTTCTTGGCCATGCTGGTTTTTATAGAAGGTTCATAAAGAATTTTTCTCATATTGCTAGACCTCTTACAAATTTGCTAGCTAAGGATGTTCCTTTTGAATTTGATGATGCTTGTCTTAAATCGTTTGAAACTCTGAAAAATGCTCTTATTTCTGCACCCATTATTCAACCCCCTGATTGGTCTTTACCTTTTGAAATTATGTGTGATGCAAGTGATTATGCAGTGGGGGCTGTTTTGGGGCAGACAAAAGACAAGAAACATCATGCTATTGCCTATGCTAGTAAAACTTTAACTGGACCTCAACTTAATTATGCCACAACTGAAAAAGAGTTACTAGCTGTTGTTTATGCTATCGACAAGTTTAGATCTTACTTAGTAGGAGCAAAAGTTATTATTTATACTGATCATGCTGCTCTTAAATATCTGCTCACTAAGAAAGATGCTAAACCAAGATTAATACGATGGATTTTACTGCTCCAAGAGTTTGATTTAGAAATTAGAGATAAGAAAGGAGTAGAAAATTCTGTTGCCGATCATTTGTCTAGAATGCATTTTGAGAAACAACATGAGTTACCCATTAATGACTCCTTGAGGGACGACATGCTCTATCGGATCTCCCGATCCGACCCCCTGGTATGCATATTGTTAATTTTATGGTTGCGGGATATGTACGACGACCCGGGGCTGATAAAGAAAAAGCTTATTTATGAGAGTCGCCATCACCTATGGGATGAGCCATACCTCTTCCGAGTATGCGCCGACGGTTTTACTCGGGAGGTGTGTGCCCTGCGGAAGAAGGACTACAAATTATTGAGAAATGTCACCGGCACCATATGGAGGTCATTATGGAGCATTCGCACACACGCAAAGATCCGCAAAAGCGGATTCTTCCGCCAACCATGTATCAAGACACAAAAAAGACTTTGTACGAAGATGCAACGCCTCGGCCGAGACATGGCAATATCAATTCTAGAGATGCCATGCCACCGACAACCAATCTTCAAATCGAGCTCTTTGATGTCTGGGGAATTGACTACATGGGACCATTCCCAAAATCCGGACACTATGAGTACATCCTAGTGGCAGTTGACTATGTTTCTAAATGGGTTGAGGCCATGCCATGCAAGACTGCTGATCATAAAAGTTCAATCAAGATGTTTGAAGAAATAATATTTCCAAGATTCGGTACACCAAGGCTAGTGATAAGTGACGGAGGATCTCACTTCATCGACAAGAACTTCGAGAAGTACCTCTCAAATCATGGGATCCAACACAACGTCGCTACACCTTATCACCCGCAGACAAGTGGTCAAGCAGAAACGTCAAACAAGCAAATCAAAAATATCCTACAGAAGACGGTTGACCAAATGGGAACTAAATGGAAAGACAGGCTACCCGAAGCTCTTTGGGCTTATCGGACAGCTTACAAAACTCCCATTGGAATGTCTCCCTACCAGCTGGTCTACGGGAAGACATGTCACTTGCCTGTTGAGCTAGAATTCAAAGCTCACTGGGCGATCAAGAGGTGGAATATGGACCTTGATGAAGCCGGAACAAAACGAAGAATGCAACTATCTGAGCTAGAAGAATGGCGAGAGAAGGCATACCACAGTGCCAAGATCTACAAAGAAAGAACCAAAAGATGGCACGACAAAAGAATCAAGAAGAAGGAATTCCACCCAGGCGATCGTATTACTTTTTAATTCCGTGGTACGACTTTTTCGGACATGGAAAACTACGGCAAAATGGGAAGGACCGCACAAGGTGGTGAGTTCATCATCACACGGAGTCAAGCACTCTTCAAGACAACGAAGGTACGCTTTTAAGGTAAATGGTCATCGCTTAAAAATATTTTTAGAGCCCAATAAAGATTTAGAAGAATTAGATGTTATCGAAGTTCTTCGAATTACCCAAAAATATTAATTTTCGCGAATAATGGGCCGTCATCGGGTTTTTCGGGAGAAAGGAGAGTTTGAGAACCACACGACAAAAACGCACCGCAGACGCCATTCGCCGGCCGATCGGCCCAAATAAAGCCGATCGGCCAGCCAGCCCTCCGCCTCGCGACCCGTTTCGTCCCCACACGGTCTCTTGCACGAATAATTGCGGAAAAATTACTTTCGGATTTGTTTTAGTACCACAACCCCAATTCTCTCGCTCCCGAAAATTCCTCGACTCGTATAAAATCGAGGGTAGACAAGTCTCTTTTCTCATCTCATCTCGAGCTATCGGCAATGGCTGAAAAACAGCTTGTTCTCTCTTTAATGAAAAGATTAAACAACTTGTCCCTTCTCTCAAACAACCGAAGCCGATCGCCGTAATACCACCCGATCGTACCCCAATTCCTTTCGCTTCCACCTCGCCGTCCTCACACTCCACCGCCACCACAAGGAAGCAAGCAAGTCATGTACGCCAGCCCGCACGATCGTCGCCGTGAAGTCGCACCGAAGAAGCCGATCCATGTTCCTAGCTACATGGAGGTTGAAGAACCAAAGAAGGGCGAGCGTCTCACACGTGTTCGCATGGATGCCTACGGCAACACGAGGGAGCACAAGTACACTACAAAGACCTCCATGCCGCACTACTATCAATGGAGTCCGTGCTAACGAATCGCAGATCAAAAGGATTCCCGTAATCGAGGCTGGCCAGCGCATACCACGAAGAAGACTAGAAAGACTAATGCCGAACTCGCACTAGAAGTAGAAGCCCTTCAAGAAACTTGCAAGGAGATCCGCAGCGTCAATAGCGCCCTCACTAAGTCTATCCTCCATCTTTTAGAGAATAAGGGAAGGAAGAAACGTAAAAATCGGGAAGAGGATGCTAGTCGCAGTGTGAAAAAGGGCAAGGGCCCTATATAAACATCACGCTTAGAGAGCACATGAGTCTTAGCGTCCTCGAGCCTTAAAATTTAGTTTAATTAAAGTTGTTTAGCTTGGTTTAGTTAATAATAGTTTGCTTTTAAATTTTAGAAAGTTTGGAATTCTGTAATAAAGTGCTCTCTCTTATCAATGGAATAATCCACAAGATGAGTCAAATATTTTTTTCTCTATATTTTTCTGGATATGTTTTCTTGTCTCCACCATGCTTTATATGCAAGATAATAAAGATCAAGTGTGGGGAGATCAACACCGACCAAACGGAGTAATTCGCGACGAAAACCGTAAAAATTCGGAATCAAGACGGAACCATCGACTCGCACGACGGACCACGGCCCAACACGACCACCTGTCTTTGGACCGATCGGCCCAAATATCGAGCCGATCGGCCTTGGCCGAGCCCCACTCGAGCTCCGCCGTCCACTTTGCTCGGTTTGTTTCCTGGAACTTCTAAATTTTTGCAATTTATCTTCCATTCCGAATTAAAATGCGTCTTTTCTGTTATGGTATGAAAAAGGTGTCATGAATAAAAGTTTTGCATGAATAAATTCCTACTTTTACCTATCACTTTCGATGCTTTAATTGTTTAAAACATGAGAAAGAATAAAGTTAGAATAATGATCCTTTTTCTTTTATCTTGTCTTTGGAGAATTATTTATTTCAAAATATTCAAAATCATTAGTTATGCTTCTCCTTTGTGATTAAATGAATCATCCCAAGAGAGCCATAGCAATCATTAAGATTTATCTAATTAATTGTTACTTTCTTGTGTTAAGCTTTGTCAAAACTACGACCCATGTTGAAATTTGTCTAAAGTCTAAGATCAAGATCACGTACACTACTTTCACTAAATATCCATGCTCTAAAAGTTTTAATCTCTATCTCCCATAATTTTAAAATTGTTGAAAAAGGTACAGCTATGAAAAAGCCAAAATGTTCAAAATTCTAAGAGTGGAGAGAAAAGTGAGAGAGAGGAGAAAGTGAGCAAGTGTTCTATGGGTCGAAGAACCCCCCCTCTAAAACAAAGAAAAGGCAAAAATAAAGAGAAGAATAATGGACAAGTGTCCGAGGGTGAGTAGGGCCCACTTCTCTAAGAGAGTAAAATGGACATGTGTCCGAGGGTGAGTAGAACCCAACTCTCCACTAAATAGTTGGTTACCTCGCTTGAAAAAAAAAAAAATAATAATAATAAAAATTCTAAAAAAAGGAGGTAGAAGATTTTCAACTAGAGAGAACAAAGGGTAATGATAATCTTGATTCACATGCACATCTTGATCTATGACTTATGACATTTATCTCTATGGATCTACTTTTGACTCGGCAATAAATACAAGGTAAGCATGATACATGTTCTTGAGCTCTACAAATGATAAATGAACTGGTGAGAAAATAATATACTTTGAGAGACTTGAGAGTGTCACAAAGGAGTAGGTACAACTATGCTTTCTTTTCAAAACTTATGCAAAACCTCTCCAATAGACTTGATTCAAGGATAAAGGTGATTTGTTTATAACTAATGCTCAATATCCCAAAGTGTAGGTATAACTATAATCGTGATCCATGCTTAGACCATCCTTTTATCGAGGACGAGTAAAAGCCTAAGTGTGGGGGGAGTTTGTTGACACATATTAACGTATATTTTTAATTGTCAACTAAACATGGAAAAGGACTAAAAATATAATTAGATAACCTTATTAGGGGTTTATACTAACGATTTCCATGAGTTTTGGTGAAATTGTGATTTGCGTACTTAATTAAAAAAAAAAACCAGAAATGACGTGGCATATGACATGTAATAAACGCAACGCAATCCAACTCGAAACAAGTCCGAAAGGCTACGGATTATTCCCGACACGAACGAAACTTCGGAACCAAGAAATACATCATCTAGAAGACTCCGTAAGCCACGACACACGACGCGGGCCGAGGGAAGACCCCCCCGGGCCGATCGGCCCCAAATATCGTGCCGATCGGCCCCCGACAGTCGCCCGTTCCCCCAACGGAATGTTTCTCCACCGCCTCTAATACTCGATCTAAACCGGTTGATTTACGCCGGTTTGATCCAATGGCGGCATCAGAAGTACGGGATTGATTCAAGGATTAATACCACATCGCCTCGTTGAAGTTGAAGAGACAGAGGAAGACCGATATATAAAGACCCCCTGCACCCCTCAAGCCGCATGCAGAATCAAGTTTGATCTAAGGCTTCACGCTCATTAAGAAGTAGATCAAGTAGATCCATCTCGGTTCAATCTTCAATTCAATCGGATCATCAACGACAATACAAGAGATAGAAGCTCTAGATTAGAATTAGATTGAGAGTAGTTTTATAAGTTGAGAGAATTATTGAGTGGTTGAAGCGGAGTAGAAGGAAGGCCCTGAGTCTGTCGGCGCCTCCATCTTCTTCCTCTTCCTCTTCGAGTTGGCGCCTCCATTGAGCACGACTCGAGATCTTGTGGATTGTTCGAATTCCATTGAAGTAAGTGATATTGTCTTTATTATTCTTAAGGTTCGTATTTCTTTGATAAGATTACTTTGATTCCTGTCGCTCTTGAATTAAAGTTGTTAGATTAATGTAAGCGCGGTGCTTAGATTGACTAGCTCATTACGAATACCTTCTATAGGCCGGGGTGAAGACACTTGTTAAGGCCGATCGTAGTGGTGACAAAGACTATTGAGTCCTTTGTTACGCCCTCGCCCCGCTTTATAGAAATCGTAGGAGACCCCATTGTTAGCGTAGAACCCCTTTATTAAGAGTTTCTTCATGACAATCCCTCTTGAGAATAATATTGCAAATGATTTACTTGAAGTGAGAACAAGACCTTCTTACTAGAACTCCTTATCTTTATTATCAATCTAGTTTAATTAAACCACGTAGAGATCAAGAAAATCTCAAGAACTTTTTCTCTACGTTCTCCCCGTGGATTCGATATTTAAAACCCATTACCCCGGGTGAAGTGCTCACCCAGATCCCGTGCGCTGCGGATTATCCATCATAATATTCCTGTAGGCTTAGCAAATACCAACATGTACCGCCGGAACTTGCCGCAGACGCGACGAAGCTCCATGTACATTGCATCGGCAACTTGTTCCTTCGCTGGAGGCAGCGGCTGAGGATCTCCTCGCCGAGCAGGTCCTCCGGCCCGCAACAAAGAAGCACGTTGTCACGGCATCCGCCGCCATCACCCGGCTTCTTCTCCTTCATCGCCTTTGGGGGGGCGACGAGGGCGAGGGCGAGGGCGTGGGCGAGGGCGAGGAGGAGTGGCAGCGGCGGTGCGCGTTGTGGGGATAATAACGAGGAGTGGAAAGCAGAGTGGAGAGGAGTGAACTAGTAGTGAAGACAAAGGCGGACGGGGTTAGACACGGACATGATGGACCCAGGGGCACCTATTTTATATTTCACCGCACTTGGAGTGTTGGTTACCGGCGAAAGGACACAAAAACTGTCTCCACTCCTTCAAGATCTACCACGGCGACAATAATGGTAAGCGCCCCGCCAGGGAGTCCAACGAGGACAACTCTTCCCGTCCCCTCAAATACTAGCATCAAGGAGGAGAATGTATTATGACTTATTTAGATTGTGTGAACGATGAACTATTAGTGTTCTCAGGTCAGTCTATTGCTTGGGTATAGTATATGTTGGTGTTCGTCTCTTTCTTTATATATATATTATATATATATATATTATATATATAATGTCCTAATCTACCTTTATGGAATATTGTAAATATTATGTTTGCCTATATGCTTCAATGTTGATGCAGTTTGATTTCTTATCATAAGTGTTCATCTCGCATGCATGAGATGAATGATAGTCATATGCATGTCTTTAGCGTGTAATCGTACCATTTGATGGTTATTTTTTGTCACCGATGTGACTATTACTTTTTTTTTATTTTGGTTTCATTGGTCATATGTATGGTTTCAAAGGGTAGACCTATTCGAATCAAGTTTATCGCTTTACATACTCCCAAGAGTAGTTACTCCCGCCTCAATAAACCCACGTTGCACATGTGTTATACTTGTTTATCGCTTGATGAGATACCGGGGGGACGTCGTCCCCCGTGTCGTGTTTTTTTTTTTATCGGTTTGAGTATGTTCGATACTCATATTAACGCCAGCCTAGATTTTACTACGCGAAATTTTTTGAAGGAACCCATATTTTTTTCATATATACAAATATATCACTACTCGGCTGTATATAAACAAAGTATATTCATATATTCTACGTATCCACCTACCGTAGATAGTCTAGTATGATCATATACTTAATCCCCATACACTCAGCAGCCTCACCATGATATCCAGTGGCAGGCCCTACTGTTTGAACTAACTAAAAAATGTTATAACTCGAAACCAAAAAAAATCAAATTAAATTCTGATTACACCATTGAATTCCTTTTAATAAATCCTGCAAAACAAGACCTCATATGGATATATTTCGATAAAATTATAGTTGGCCCCACTCGATGATAGTTGGTAGTATAGATTAAAGTAAAAAAAAAAAAAGAATGGTAAAGGGACAAACTCCATGAGACGGATGGTCAAACATGAAGTTCAAAAGTTAAAAACGACAAAACCCCATGAGACGGAGGGAGTAGTGATATTCTAACTCATCTCGGACACAAATAAAAACTAAATAAATATAGCTAGTTTTGGGGACGGACACATCTCGGCCGGCGCATATCGCCGCGACATCCAATTCCAAATGCCGGAACCGACATTTAACTCAAGATCGATGCGGCACCGAAGCGCCGTCAAAGATGATGGTTCCTCCGCCCGTAGCGGTGGCGCACGCGCTTGCATCCTTCCGGCCATGCACGACGTGGGGATCGACGACGACGCTACCGCCCCGCACCGCCGGGATCAACCAAGGTTGGCTTACGCAAGCAGCCTCGATAAGGTCCTCCTGGGCCCAATAACGCGCTTCCGGCAGATTATGGTTCGCCCACCGGCCGTCAGGCTCTGGGCCGCCGCTGATTCCATGGAGCAGCGCCGGGCGCTTGGTCCGCGGGGTTCCGACGGTACAAAGAAGACGCCAAGAAGTAAGTCGCGCCGGGGTCCGCAAAGATTAGCGGCTTTCCTGAGGAGCTCCGGCCCCTTGGGATCCCACGGCGCCGTCGTCATCCTCACCATCCCCTCGTAGCATATGGCCTCCAGACGATTGGCCTCGAAGAAGCGCCCCTGCCAGAGCTCCCAGGGAAACTTTGTGTATTGCCAGCGCAGCTGACGAATCCGACGGAGCGACACGAGTTGGATCGCCTCCTCGGTGTCGGTGTACTGCCGGAACTTGCGGCAGACGAGTCGAAGACGCAGGTACGTTCCTTCTGGAAGTTTCTTGTCCTCCTGCATGATGCAGCGCTGGAGGATCTGCTGCCCGAGCAGTTCCTCCGGCAGCCTACAGCAGAAGCACGCCGTCACGGCATCTCCGCCGCCATCGCTCCTAGCGGTGTTGCCGCCTCTTGCCCTTCATCTTCCTCGCTCTGCCCTCCTTGCCCTCCGGGGTAGCCGGCCTCTTGCCCTTCCGCACCGCAAAGACGGGGAAACCGACGCTTACGCCACACGCAACCCCGTAGCAATAATGAACCGGCGGCGGCCGCCGAGTCCCAATAAAAGTAAGGATGTTTTGGTCAAACAGTTCGGGAATATAAAAAATCATCATCAAAATACCTCGTCGTTGGCGGCACCTCGTGTTCTTGTAGAGAGCACGAGCCTTTTCCACCACACGGCTCCTTAACTACGGACGCGTGTATAGGGACTTACATGCGAATGCTTGCATGTGAATCCTTTGCGTAATCCTACACACCTCGCTGTAGGATAGGGCCCATGTCCGCCTTGCATGCGAATCCTTTGCGTATGGCTCGCAGTAGGATAGGGCCCACATCCGCCATTGTCGTTCCGTCCAATCCTTGGTGCAGGCCGTGCTCCCCAGTTGTAGTGCCATCTGCACCGCACGGTGCTTGAACGGCGAGGCACCGACCGGAAGACGACAACACGCAAGAACGCCTACTACTCCCTACAGCTCCTTTTTTTTTTGGCTTATTTTAGCTTATTCTCTCTCACGTAATACTATTAAATCAGCCGAACTGCTCAGCTATATTTCAGCGCCTGAAAAAATAGTGTACGCGATACTCCCTCCGTCTCAAAATAATTCACCATATTGACTCTAAGACATCATGTTTGACCGCCGTCTTATTCAAATTATTTATACAATTTAGGAAATAAATAAATTATTATTAAAGTATCTCTAATAATAAATTAAGTCACATCAAAATGGATGATGTTTATATAAAAAATTTGAATAAGACGAAGCGGTCAAAATTTGTCGCGGCGAAGGGTACCGGAACCTACGCCACCCAACAAACCCGGCTCCAAGCTCGCCGGGAATCCGTGCCTTCCCGTGGTGGTGTACGCCACGGGGCCACGTCGGATGAGCGGCGAGAGGCACACGAGAGTGCGGAGACAAAGTGCATGCGCCAGTGGACGGGGCCCACTATGTAAACCATCTGTACCTTAAAAACTAGATTACACCATTGAATTCGTTTCAATTAATCCTTCAAAACTAGATCTCTCGATGAATATATATTTAGATAAAATTATAAGTAGGCCCCACCGATTGTAGTTGGTCTAGAGTAGAGATAAAGAAGGCAATCTTGATGACTAGGATGTACATACTACTCCGTATAGAAGAAGTAGTAAATAGAGAAACACGAAAAGCGGATAGCCCGGCATCACTTTATCATCTTCGTCTCACCGCCTCTCCTCTCGTTTCCACGCTCCCGCCACCAGCCACCACCCCGCCGCCCCTAGCGAGCCCCGCCAACCCCAGCGCGCCACAAGGGCCACCCGCTCCCCCACAGAGAATCACATATCACGCAGCTTTCTATAGGAATAACAACTCACAGAGGGGAGGGGGAGGAGGAAGAGAGGAGAAGGACATCCAAACAAAGACAAATTTGGAAAAATATAACACATTGCATGATTACGACTAATAAAATATCTCGCCATGCATACTCCTACTCGATCTTTTCAACATAAACCATGCATATGATCGATCAAATTAATCCTATTCGATCGAGAACATCAACCATCACGTGCGCACCAAAAGCTATCCAATTCAGTTTGTTTGATCGACAACACCATCTGGAGAAAGAGGAGGTAGCAATAGATCGCTGCCAGCTTAGCACTACAAATAGAAAGTTTGATTGTGTGAAGATCAAAAACCTGGAGACAACATGAATGATATCCGTGCTCGCGCGAAGGATATCTACCGCAAAAAAGATTGACAGGACCGAAGAACCTCATACACTCATCGCAGATCCTACACTCCTCGCCGCGAGAACACGGAAGCACACCACACCACCCGAGACGCGAGGACGGCCGCACCGCTTTGGCTGGTCGCACCGATGCCCGCCATGGCGAGGCACCATTTGGGCTATAGGATGGGATGTACGCCACTCTTCCGTATATGCTCGCCAAGTCGCCCAACCTAAAACTCCATGCATGTCGGCGGGGCCGAGTACAATTGATGCTCTTCCACGCCCCAAATTGCCACCGGGTTGTCACCTTCGATATCCCGCAACACCCGCCGGGCATTGTAGTCATCCGCGGCACCGGTGTTAGCCCCTCAGAGAGCACAAGAGCAAGAACATAGTCGGCGGCTTCATGCCCTAACGCGGTAGCACGCTGCAAAGATCGAGTGATGGTTTGCTGGTGTGCACGCCTTCGACGAAGACGCATACATGCCGCTCTGAAGTACACCTCCGTGTTGCCGACGGCGAAGAGGCGGGTGCAAAGACTCTCGCGATACTTGAGCGAGTAGTACAAATGCCCACCAGACGCCATACCGCCAGGCAGCACCAGTGTCTAGTCGGATGCTCCGTCCCACACTGGGGTCGCCGCACGGCGCCATCCGCAAACATGTGGCCCGCAGATTGGCGAGGGCCCCCATGGGATCCGCAGCGCCCTTGGCGACTCGAATCGCAATCTCGCAAGCATGTCACGTGGAAGGTTTTCCATGGCGCGAGGCGCGACGCGGCGGGGCTTTTTGGTGGAAGCTCGAGCACCCTCTAGCTATGGTTTGTGCAATTGTGCGGCGAAGAATGGTCGCCGCCACCGAGGCGGTGAGCTGAACAACCAAATGGCGCCGCTGGTGGCAAAGCAATAATGCGGCGCTTGGCCGTGCGGGGATCGTAATGAGCGGGCCTGCTGGTGCACTATCCCAATGCTCGCCCAGTAAGATACGGAGTAGTACGTACTACAAAATGTTTTCAACTGCTACACCCTCCGTCCCACAAATAAAAGTCCGTGTTTGACTTCTACAATCCTTGTTTGACCATTCGCCTTATTCAAAATGTTTTAAAAAATTTAGATATTTTGTTAAATAAGACGAATGGTCAAACAGGATTGTAAAAGTCAAAAACGAACTTTTATTTGTGGGACAGAGTGTATATGTTTCCATGACAAGATGATCTCAAATCAAAAGGTTGTAAACTACAAAGTTTCATAATTGAGAACTACAATCGGTATGTTGGTGGTTTGTCTATCCGACGTCACTTAAAATATTTAAATTTCATTTATTTATTTATTTTTGAATTTGAGACCTAGTTTTCCATTACAAGATAATGTCAAATCAAAAAAAGTTCTAAACTAGAGAGTTTCAGAACTTAGCAAGATCTACAATTCTTATTTTAGTTTTCCCCATCCAACATAGTGCTAGTGACATTGTTCACAAATCTTAGAAATCTCTCTCGTAGTTTCATAAACGCCGAGACATGTGTAAGTCTGTGAACAATGTTACCAAGGACGTCGTCGGATCAATAAATGACCCGCCGAACAGCTGCAATGGAATGAGCGTGACGGCTTTATTTTTCGACGCACTATCCCAACGGTCATCTCAGAAGATTTCTTCCGTTAAAATCACTAGGTGCTCCAAAATTGATGTTTGGAGTTGTGATTTTTGAAATTTAAAATTGAAATGTTATCGATAAAACATGACAAGAGTAATAGAAGTAAGAATACAATCGCCTGATAGAGCATGATTTGACAAAAATTTAGAAAAAAAAACCATCATTTTTGGAGTTACTATGATGGAGAAAGACTAGTTACAAGTTTTGACCACAGATTAAAAAAGAAAAATTAGGGTTCTTGAGCCCCGGCGGTCTCCGACGTGGCGGCACACCGGCGTGCACGGATGTTAGCGGAGATGAGGTCTCTTCGGCGGGAGGACCGCCACCGTGATCCCCATAACCTAGCGTTACTAGTATGCGCTATTGATGAGCGGGTTTAGTCTCCTTCCGAGCTCGACACCGACGGTGGCGTGTACGGCGGAGTGGGGATCGACGCCCGGCCAATGTCGACAAGCCGAGGTCAAATAGACGTTATGGAAAGCACCAGCAACGCAGCGTAAATTCCTTTGAACACACGGCTGAGGCGGGACGGGTTGGAGAGGGGTTGCCGTCGCGGAGAACGATCGAACGCGGCGCGGCGGACGTGGCAGTTGTTCCAGGGCGACGACAACGGCACACAGGTGATAAGCATAACCGCTGCCGACGAGCCTCGAGGTGCCAAGGTAAGAGAGAAGGCAAAGATCGAGTTCATCCGAGGCGGCTAGGCACGCCGAGGTGCTCGGGGGCGGGCCATTGCCGCGTGGTCCGGCCGGACACGGCAACGCTTCTCGAGGCGATGTCAACGGCACAGGCATAACCTCCAAGCCAACGAGCCTCGAGGTTCCAAGGTAGAGAAGGGTGTGACCGTGTGAGTTCAGCCCGAGGCGGCTAGCTAGCCACGCCGAGGTGCTCGCGGCGGCCATGGCTGCGTGGCCGACGCCGGCGAGAATCGCAAATAAATTTAACACGTGAATACACCATTGTCGCTTTGTTCACTCATCATTTCAGCTGCAATCAAATATCCACGCAGCACATGATTTAGAGAAATACAACACATATATTAAATCACAAACACAATACCACAGTACACTATTAAAATATAACACAAGGATTACAACGAATTAAAACATCTCACCGGTGTTCATCACTCGCATGCTACTCGGGAATCAATCGAACATCAACCAATCCATGCATGCACACAACCAAAAAGCTAGCAAAAGCTATTTGATCGATCTAGATCATGTAGCTAGAGAGCTAAGCTATAGATAAATGTACACACGACACACACACACACATATATAGACCAGCCTACCGCTAATACCAATGTTGCAGAAATGAAGAACATACCACACTCGGGCGCGGATCCTACACTCCCCTCGCCGCAAGACACCCACCGCAGCCGTGGCCCCCATTCCGCCTGGGCGCCCGCAGCTTGTCTCCCCAATATACACCGATGCCCGCCCCGGCGAGGCCCGGTTGGGCCGAGGGAGGAGGATGCCGCCACTCTTGATAGCCGGGCACAACATCGCTCAACACTTCTATTGCCCGTCCCGGCGCTCGCAAGTAGCTACTCCGAAGTCGGCAGGGGCAGCCGCCGCCGTGCCGGGCGGGCAGATCTCCCGCAACACCTCTCGCATGGTCGCCATCGGGCCGCGTGGCGCTCCGCCCCGAGCGTAAGAGCGCGCACGCACGGGCGAGCACATGCCCCGAGTCGGCGGGCTTGTTTCAGCTTGTCGAGGGAGGCAAGACGGTGAGGCGACCTTCCACGAACACGCGTGACATGCCTGCCTCAAGCACGCTCCGGTTGCCGACCGGGCGAGCTTTGCCGATGAGACTCGCGCGGCCGGTACCGCTCGCGCGAGGTACACAGCGGTCCCGCCCCGCACGTAGCCGCCGACGCCGACCGACCGCCGCCGCTACAAAGACCCGCCTAGTGGGACGCTCCGGGCCCAAGATATGCGCCGCGCACGCTTCGTGTCCGTGCACAGTGGCCCGTAGATTGTAGAGGTCCCTCCATAGGATCCTTTCTCGCCATGGCGACGCGAGCGCAATGTCCTCAAGCAACTCCCGCGAAGGTTGTCCAGGTTCTCCATGGCTCGAGGGGCGCCGCGCGCGGTGGGGGGGCTTTTGTCGGAAACTTTGAGCGCCGCGGGGCGGAGGTGAATAGCAGCAATAATATGGGTGGCGCCCGGGCGGGTGCGCGTCCCCGTGCAGCCACGTGTTTTTTTAGGGAGCGGCCGGAGAGGCTTGCGCGACGACATGACCGGTGTATACAGCTCATTTTTGAGACCACGCCGTCGCGCAGAAAATTCATCTAGTACAGCTTATTTTCGCGATCGCGCCAATTTTTTTTTCAAGAGCACGCCTAGGCGCTTTTTTCATTAAGCGTAAAGAGTGTTACGCCTAGGCGCGCCAATGAATACCAACGCCTTTTGATAGAGCGCGTCAGAACCTTTGCACGGTGCGTGCGTGTGTAGGTGTATCCTTTGCGTGGAGAGCTCGCGGCTAACGCCCGCCATCGCCCTTGATTCCGTGCCATCTTTTTGATGCGTCGTCTTATTCAAATTGTTTACATAAATATAATTTATTTTGTTATTTTATCAATATTGATACTTGAATATTGATTAATTTATTTTATGATTTACATAAATATTTTAAATAAGACGGATGGTCAAACATATGAAATTCAAAAGTCAAAAAAGACAAACTCCATGGGACAGAGGGAGTATATCACAAATTCACAATTAATCACAACTAATAAAAAGTTCTCGCTCACCATCACGCGCACATACACACGGGATCGACATCAAGCATCACGTGACGCACCAAAAAGCTATGGAATTAAGTTTGTTCGACGAGGTCTCCATCTAGAGCACTAGAAATAGAAAGTTTGATCGTAAGAAGATCACCAACCACGGCAAAAGATTAAGTTGAGTGAAGAACCTCTCGACACTCGCCGCGGATCCTCGCACTCCGCCGCGTAACACGCAACACACATCACCCGAGCCCTCACCCGAGACGGCACTACGACAAAGACCGCCCCGGCCGGGCCGCACGTGATGCCCGCCATGGCGAGGCACCATTTGGGCTATAGGACGACGCACTCTTCCGTATATGCGCCGCCAAGTAGCCCACCATACCGCCCAAGCCTCTCGGGGCGGGCCGAGTACGCTTGATGTTCTTTCCACGCCTCGCCCCGCTGTCGAGCGGTCGCCTTCGATCTCCCGCAACAGCCGGCCGGCATAGTCGCCGTCCGCTGCACCGCTGCTGGCCCTCAGAGCACAAGAGCAAGAACATACTTGGCGGTTTTCATGCTCGACGCTGGCGGGCGCTCGCAAAGATCTCGAGCGATAGCGTGACGGTGAAGCGCCTTCGACATAGACGGCATTCATGCCGGCTATGAAGCAAGCATCCGGGTTGCCGACGGGCGGCGAAGCTTGGACAAGACTCGCGATCCTCGAGCGACACCCACCGCGCCGGCGGGTACGTAAACATCCGGGTCTAGTCGGATGCTCCGCCCCACCAGGGGGTCGCCGCCACGCCGCTTTCATCTACGAACAGGTGGCCCGCAGATTGGCGAGGTCCCCATGGGATCTGGCGCCCTTGGCGACTTCGAATCGCACCAGGCAAGCATGTCACGGAAGGTTTTCCATGGCGCGAGGCGGCGGCGCCGGGCGGGGGCTTTTTTGGTGGAAGCTCGAGCGCGCTCTAGCTATGTTTTGTGCGGGAGGAGCTGAACAAAGAAGCAGTGAGCAAAGCGTAGCACGGTGCACCCGACGGGGATTTTATGAGCGGGCGGGCGGTGCACCCGGCGGCGTAATCGAGCTAGCGACGCGCACTATTCCAAGGCTCGTCTATAAGATTTCTTCTATTAAAATCACTAGGTGGTCCAAAATTGATGTTTGAGTTGTAATTTTTGAAATTTAAAATTGAAATGTTATCGATGATACATGACAAGAGCATGATTTGACAAAAAAATTTAGAAAGAAAAACCATCATTTTTGAGTTACTATGAGGGAGAAAGACTAGTTACAACTTTTGACCACGATTAAAAAGAAAAATTAGGGTTCTTGAGCCCTGAAGGTCTCACCATCGCAAACGTTATTGACACCTGTTATAGCATAATATTACTAGTCAACTAAACATGGATAAGGGCTTAAAATGAATATCAATATAGACTAGGGGTCTAACTAACATAATTCCACTAGCTTTGGTGATTTATATCTTTTCGGGGACTTAAATGTATAAATGCAGAGAAGAATGGAGAAAGTTCGAATATACATCCCATACGATGACAAGACTTAACCGTGAAGTAACTCGACCCAAAATGTGGACTAAAAACACTCTAGAAGATACCGTAAGACACCGAGGCCGAGAGGAGATTGTACCCCGGCGGCCGCCAGTAATTTTAGCCGGCCGCCAGCAACTTTGGCCAATCGATTAGTCTTTTTTATGTCGGTTTGTAAATCGACTTTGAGGTTGTATCTACACCGCTGCCAAGGTCGGTTTGATCCAATGGTCATCATTCATCGCCAAGGCCTATATAAGAAGACCCTCGACCCCAGGGCTAAACCCTAATTCATTCTATCTCATTCTATTCATTATCTCTCGCTTGTAGAGGTGTCCCAATGTAAGGATAACCTCTCTCCGGGATTAGTGAATTAGAAGTAGATTAGAAGAAGATTAGCCATGTAATTAGAAGTAGATTAGACATGTAATTAGAACTAGATTAGATCTAACTTAGATCTAATCAAGAGTAAAGGAGAGTGGAGCTATGCTCTTGTTCCGAGATGTCTTCGTGGTATGGTATGTCTTTGTATCTTCTCTACAAGACTTATGATTCACATATTTATCTTCTCTATTTACTTCCATGTTTTACATATATGGTTAAGTATAGTTGTTATGCTATTGCATGGGATCTCCGCCGTATTGAGGACTCTAGTTATTCATGGTAGCTAGAGTAGTAATTTATAGTATAGACTTGGTGTCTAGGCTATAGGTTACCCGAGATTGCACCCAACCCCACGGATAGTTTGTGGTAGCCCCAGGTGGTGACAGCCTCGATGGCCGACGTATTTCACCACGTTCGGGTTGGTGTTTGTAGGACCGTAGTCGAGCTTCCTAGCCCCCTTCTCATCTCTTTTCGTGGCTAGTGTTCCGATGTCCCGAAGTGTTATGGTATGATTGCTATCATAGAACCTAAGTAATAGAGAAGTACCCAGAACCTTAATCTCTCTCTTTGACCTCTTGTTTAGTTTAGTAAATCTTTGACATCTTAGGTAGGTTATTTTTTTATCCTTTAATATTTACTTATCCTTTAACAATTACCCCCTCACTATAGTCTAGTGGTTTGCTAAGTTAGTGGATACATGATTGTGACTTATTAGAATTCTTTAGCCAAAGCTTCCCCGTGGATACGATACTCTAGAATACTCATCCTAGGGAAAAAGCTACAATGGTAGGTGTTCTCGTATGCTTGCGCATTCCTTCATATTCTTTTTGCACTTAACAAATGCCAACAAGCTTTTTGGCGCCGCTGTCGGGGAAGCAATTGGCCTAAAGATTCTAATAATGATCATGATGTCTCCGCTAATTTAGTGTATCACTAGCTTTAGTAGGATTACCCTTGTTCTGTTGAGTTGTGGAATAGACAGACAAAAGATGTCGTTGCGACCTTCCGACAAGATTCCATGAGAAAAAAAGAGATTGAAGAACCCAGGGTGCCCGATCATTCAAGATTCATCAACATTGGAACCCTCGCTATCTCAAAGGTATGTATTTAAATATATTATTCTAACCATGTATAGATTGAAGAAGAAGTCACCGTCATAAGAATTCAATGCACACATCTCAAGTGACGTATATAGAAGCTGCATTATATTATGGTAAGTATGATTAAAAGGTGAGAAAGTCTTGCTCATGGACTTTAAATTTATTGAGTAGTTATCATTTAATTTCTTGCATTGCATTGCATGTTTACTTGATCAACTCATGCATTCACTCCACTTAGTTTATGCTTTCTCATAGTAGATCCATTGCATGTTTATTTCCTTGCATCCATCCATGTTTGCATCTATATATAAAAAAAAAAATCCTCACCATGATCATGCTCTTTCATCTCTAATTGATAAATCTCTATAGTGCTTTGATGCTACCTTTATTTGCTATAGTATGTTTTGGTTTGGGAATACTGCTAAGGGTATTTCCAAAGGCTTTTTAAATTAGGCGTGGAGCTTAGGTTAAATAGTCTTCCTTAATTGAATTAGACATGGAGTCTAGTTTGATTATTGAACTAAAAATTGCTTGCGTGGACATTGGTTATTGTGTTGGACTAACCCATGCAGAAAACTCTCAAAATCAATGCGGGTAAGTCAAGAGATGAACTTAGATCAGAGATGAAGCAAGGCATATGATGAACTCCAACCTTGTGCAAAAGATACGGCTCATCTATCATTAATGGAAGAACCGTAAGTAACAAATACCATTCGCTCTATCTTTTGCTACAAGTTACCTTTGCCTTGATCCATATGCTAGAGTGCAGCCCACAAACAAAATGGTTATAAGACATGATAAATAAAATCATTGCTAAAGTAAACAAAGAAACATCTTTTCATTAGCATAGATGAGATCTTATGAACTTTGGACAACAACCCCTCGCTTCAACCATATATTGTATATTCCCTGGGTATGTGTCCACTAACATTTTATAGGAAAGGATCCGGGCTATGTCTATTCAATGGAGAAGAGTGCCATATAACACGATCTAGAAAAATAATCACTCACAAGAAGTGGATGGACAAAGATACAGTCATAAGAACATCAAAGACATGGTAAGTGAATATAAATCACATCTTCATATACAACTTTTGTCTTATGTTCTAAAGAAAAAAAAATATAATAATATATATCTCGAGCACATGAAGGCTCATGGTAAAAGAAACATGTTCCTATGACAAGTTCCCTTCGAGTATTCTTGGTCACTAAACTTGCGTAAACAAAGGATGAACAATGTCTAAGGACATGGTGATTGCAACACACGATTAGGGACGGTCCAAAGATTCACACTTGAAGTGCCGAGTGACGGGGAAGGCTCAAGCATGAGGGAGAAAGGTCGACTCCTCTAAAGATCATCCGACATTACTCCTCCTCTACTCAAGCTCCGTCACTCCGACATGCCGGTTTTGTAATCCCCCTACTTACTATTACTTTGTCTCTAAGTTTGAATAGTTAATAAATGTCATACATCAAAATCAAACTTAAGATAATAAAATTTCCCACTAGAGAAAAAAAGTAATAGTGAGCACTTGTTACTTAAAATATCCAATCAAAACTTCTTTTTGGCATAAAAGCAACCTTAAGCTCCATGACAGTTCTACCCTTGTTTACAATTACTTGTATTCCTTCGGTATTTGTTGTCAACTAATATTACAGGAATAAAATCATGAGAGGAGCAAAAAGGTCTAAGCACAATTTAATGACAAGAAAGAAAGGACGATGCAATAAAGGAGACAAGTGAAGAACAGGATACACAAGAGGCCAAATAAGGAAAGCTTCAAGCGGATGGAAAGATTCACCACGAGGTGTTACGGTCTTGGCATGCTCCAACAATTAAGGTAACATCTTGAGGTAAGTTGTCAATAAATAAGCTTTTCTTAAATTATGGCTTGTTCATAAATAAAGAACCAAACATGTTGGAATAACAACCTTGCTTGATCTAGCTTTTAGCTCAACATGTTTTGTTTCTTAAGTTGTTCCTACCACCACTTTCTTGATCTCTTAGTCCTCATCTTATAAGCCGTAATATTGCTTACCTTGTTTTGAAAGAACATAATCATAATCATGCTTTTGGTATTTAGATAAGAAAACCCTCCAAGAGTCAATGAGCTTGATTTGATATGTCGAAAGTGTTTAACCACAAACAATCATGCTCAATCTTCTCGATTTTGTTACCCAAGTTAGGTTTAAGAAAAGTATAATCAACTATATCTTGTTTGATGTGCCTATGGTTAGAGAAGAATGAATGAAGTTTTGGTTACTCGTTGGTGTTTTCCCACCAACAGCCCCCATGCACTTGATCTCTACCTTGACTTTGCAAGCGTGACATACTTTGAGCAAAATGGTGGAGAAGCCTATCGGTCTCTCTAAATTCAACAAGTGAATGTCTTACAAGCACGCACACTAAACAAGAAGCTGCTTACATTTCACTCCAACTCATAAGACCAGCTAAGAACATGGGTGACGTCGTCCTTCACCATCTCAAGGAGCACGACTGTTAGGATCGATAATACACTCAAGGAAACGACAAGGTAAGAAGTCTCGCTCGTAGGGACTTAAAACACCGAACCCTCGCCCGAAAAAGGTAAGATCGGTAGTTATCCATATTTAGCTCTTTGCATTGCATAATCATTTTCCTTTAGCATATTTACATTATAGCACTAGCCTTGCATTAGAAAAGAAAAATAAATATTTGTTTGTTGCTTTTACTTTGAAAAACTTTAAGCCCCATGTAAGTAATTTTGTGGTTTATAACAACCCACAAGGATATTTACTTGTGGTGGCATAAAAATAAAATAAATATGCATGCATCGTCATCCTTATTTGCATAGAAAACCCCAAAAATAATTGATCTTTGTGAAAGATTTCCGGATAGACAAAAGCAATGTGGCTAACCCCCTAACGCTTAATCAAGTTCCACTAGTTTTGTTGTCTATTTGAGTTCAGCAGATCCCAAGGAAGAGAGACATGACACATATGGTGTCCAAAGATTAAAGAAGATCAATCAACCACCGTCACTATCTATCTCTATTTCCAACTATCAAGAACATCGAAGACTATGTCAACATCCAAATTTTGGGGAGTGCAACCCCCATGTATCAAGATAAGTATCTCTCTATCTTATTTACTACTAGCTAGATATGTTTGTTTTATTGAAAAGATATAAAAAAGATGCATAACTAAGGAAACCAAATAAATAGAGTTTATATAGTCTTTATAAAAGAGTCTTTATTAGAGTGTGATAATAAAATAAACTCAAGATAATCTCTAGCCTTGGAGATGATGAATAGTTGCTCCGTCGCAATTCCTTTCAAGTACCTATCTTTCAAGCTTAATTTCTCTTGAGTTTTTAATGCAACCTGCTTTGACTTGAGATTTGCTCAACCTAAAACCCGTGGGTAGCAAATGCTTGCTCAAGTCTAGGTAATTCACGGATATGATATATGAGAGTCCGAGCTGCTATTTATCTTACTCCTAGTGATACTAGATTTGAGATTTATCTTTTGAAAATTAAAAGTGCACATGATAAGTTCCTCGTATGACAAAGTGTTTGAACCTCCTACCACAACCATATATACATGCTCCCTAGATTAGGAAAACCCTTTGACATATATGTAGGCATAAAAATCCTACTCCCCTCGCGCCGCACACACCGACAAGCCTAATAGTCGGGCTTTACTCTGCCCGAGTGTCTTGAATCCGGCGTGCGCCTCCAATTTGACCTCAAGTAATTGACAAGGAGGTAAACGTGAGATCCACGAACGCACCGGTGAGACCAAGACAAGTTCGCATGTATGGCTCAAAGGCCAGATGTAAAGACATATAGCTATGAGAGCTATCCGTCGATGATTAATGAATGCATTCGGTAAACATACATGAAGATATGATGTGCAAACAGCTACCGAATGATCATAAAAGACATGTTTGAACAAGTAAAGTCGATCATCATGATGTGTTAACGTAAAGCTTTATTGCATAGATCGAATTAATTGACAACATGATAAATGAAAGAACATAAATCATAAACATCGTAATAGATATTCATGACACGTGAAGAGGGAGCTACCCTACGTAAAAACGATATACGAACCCGAACGAAGAAGGAACTACCATACGTATAAACGTATACAAACCTCGTAAGGAACTACCGCGACGTATAAACGTATACGAACCTGCAAGGAACTACCGTGCGTATAAACGTATACGAACCCTCGCAACGAAGAAGGAGCTACCCTACGAAAGACGATATCTAACCCAAAACACATGATAACTTAGAAGCATAACCCGTGTTAAGGCAAGCTTGCCGAATCGGGGTCCATGAAGAAGGAACTACCCTCGTGGTAAAAACCTATCGATTAAACCGATCTCTAATCCACCGGATGATTAGCTCTAGATTAACCCAAAGATCTCAGATCTACCGGATGACACAGTCCTGTCAAGATCTAAACACATACGAACCCACAACATGTAACAACTTAGATTGATCTAGCTCGGCTACGATGAACAGATAAATCTAGTAGCATGGTAGAATAAACAATTAAAGCACTAACAGCAACTAGATCTATGATAAGATAAAGCCGAGACGTTTCAATCTAAATTGGGCAAAAAAGTGTGTGCAAACATAATTAAATAAATAAATTGTGAGCATTGCAAATACGTGGTAACTTAATGAATTCATTAGATCTTGCCAAAATCTAATGAAGCCGATAACTAGCTCTAAGCCAGATCTTAGCCCACCGGATGGCTCATGATCGACAAAAGAACCCTCTTGCCCCTGATAGCTTAAATCCGCCTGACGATACTAAGCGTGAACAAGACTTCTTGCAATAATCTAAATCCGCCTGACGATACTAGACATGGTGCAAGGTTGCCGGTACTTACAGAGGTCGACGGGTCGATGAATCCTCTTGCAGTAGATCGACGACACGACTGGACTCGAAGGGTGGCGAGCCAAGGCACGGAGCCGGTTGTTTGTATTGATTTGGGTATATTATTTACGCCACGGGGTCTCATATTTATACCCTGGGCTTATTGAGTCCTAACTAGTTACGAATAATAATAACTAAAATATCTAGCTAAGATACATTGTCCTCCAAGTCTTCTCGGAGTCGTGGAAATCGCACGTGGTGTGGGCCCCCGTCCCGGATATTCTCCTTAACGCTCCACGCTTGCCGAACCATCTCATGCTCAGCTCCTTCTCGGACTCGGGCTCCTTAGCCGAATAATAGCGGCTTCCCTCGAATGCCACAAAGATCAGTAGCCGCCTTCTTGCTAACCGAATGACCCCTTACCGAACCATCATGTGCCGGCCTATTAGTCACCCGTGCTCTACCAAATTTCGGTGTTAACAATATATATAGGCTGCTTGCTTTGCATTAAGTTTGTTCAATCTTTGTCGACCCTTAGAAACTTGTCATGCTGATCATGCACACTACACTCCACCACACTCTATTTCACTCCACTTTACTCCACTTGCATTTATGCTACTTCTACCCTGGAAGTACGCATCCACAAAGCATCCACCAAATATCTACCAAAAATGTTCTACTCCTATCCTAGGAGAGAGCAAGCAAAAATATTCACTATACCCATCCACTCATTCATTGCTAGCCAACATCTTACAAAAAGCTCCATTGTATTTATTTATCTCTCAAAAAAAGTTATTACAAAAGAGATCCGGGTTGTAGACTTAAAAAAAAAAAAAAGGGAGAAGAAAAAAATGGACAAAAGTCCTACGGGCAGTAGAGCCTACCTCCCTAAGAAAAAAAAAGAAAGTGAGATGAAAAATGGACAAAAGTCCTACGGGCGAGTAGAGCCTACCTCCCTAAGAAAAAGAAAAATAATAATAATAAAGATGAAAAATGGGCAAGTGTCCGAGGGTGAGTAGAACCCACATCTTTAAAGGGAGGAAATAAAAGACAAAAGTCTAGGGTGAGCAGAGCCCACCTCTCTAAATAAAAGAAAAATAAAAGAAAGAAAAAAATATACAACCCAGTGTTCTCTTTAAAGTTTCCAAATCCAAAAGAGAGAAGATTCCTCAAGGAGCAAAAAGTAAGATTTCCCATCATCTATTCTATACACCTTATTATATTCCCTACTATCTATATTCTATCCACCATACACATGCACCACTTGATCAGTGTGACTTGTAACTTTGGATCCATTGCTTGAATTTACAATATATTCTTAGTAAGTAGATTTAATCTTCTCCCACCTATGAACTCCAGATATGTAAGCCTTAGATATAGGGTGAGAGAGAAGAAGGCATAATGTGCCACTGCCTTAGCCAAAAATACTACATATCATGAGAGAAAGGCAACACTACCTTATTGCCTTAGAGAGGATCCACAAATACTACAAATGAGAGATTAGAGAGAGTCATACTGAGGAACTTTGAGTTTTATTTGAAAATCAGCAAAAAAACTCCGTATGACAGCTTGATCAAAAAAGAGTTTGAGATATAATGTTCGACTTGATCGTTTCTATCTTTCAATTACCCAAGATTAAAGAAAAGAGATATAAGCCCCAAAAGGTAAGAGGTAATATGGGTAAGTTGAAATTTGAGCAAGTTTTATCTGGAGGAGAAATTTTGTTTGAAAGCATGTGTACTTTTGAGGTGTGAAGGCGTTGTAGCAACTCCTGATCCATTGCTAAGTTTGGCTTTGCTAGGGACTAACAAAGGGTAAGCTTGGGGGAACTTGTTGACACCTGTTATAGCATAATATTACTAGTCAACTAAACATGGATAAGGGCTTAAAATGAATATCAATATAGACTAGGGGTCTAACTAACATAATTCCACTAGCTTTGGTGATTTATATCTTTTCGGGACTTAAATGTATAAATGCAGAGAAGAATGGAGAAAGTTCCTGAATATACATCCCATACGATGACAAGACTTAACCGTGAAGTAACTCGACCCAAAATGTGGACTAAAACACTCTAGAAGATACCAGAAGACACCAGAGGCCGAGAGGAGATTGTACCCTGGCGGCCGCCAGGCAATTTTGGGCCGGCCGCCAGGCAACTTTGGCCAATCAGATTAGTCTTTTTATGTCGGTTTGTAACCGACTTTGAGGTTGTATCTACACCGTTGCCAAGGTCGGTTTGATCCAATGGTCATCATTCATCGCCAAGGCCTATATAAGAAGACCCCCTGACCCCAGGGCTAAACCCTAATTCATTCTATCTCATTCTATTCATTATCTCTCAGTTGTAGAGTTGTCCCAATGTAAGGATAACCTCTCTCTGGGATTAGTGAATTAGAAGTAGATTAGAAGAAGATTAGCCATGTAATTAGAACTAGATTAGATCTAACTTAGATCTAATCAAGAGTAAAGGAGAGTGGAGCTATGCTCTTGTTCTGGAGATGTCTTCAGGGTATGGTATGTCTTTGTATCTTCTCTACAAGACTTATGATTCACATATTTATCTTCTCTATTTACTTCCATGTTTTACATATATGGTTAAGTATAGTTGTTATGCTATTGCATGGGATCTCCGCTCGTATTGAGGACTCTAGTTATTCATGGTAGCTAGAGTAGTAATTTATAGTATAGACTTGGTGTCTAGGCTATAGGTTACCTGAGATTGCACCCAACCCCACGGATAGTTTGTGGTAGCCCTAGGTGGTGACAGGCCAGGATGGCCGACGTATTCCACCACACGCTCGGGTTGGTGTTTGTAGGACCGTGAGTCGGAGCTTCCTAGCCCCCTTCTCATCTCTTTCTCGTGGCTAGTGTTCGATGTCCCGAAGTGTTATGGTATGATTGCAATCATAGAACCTAAGTAATAGAGAAGTACCCAGAACCTTAATCTCTCTTTGACCTCTTGTTTAGTTTAGTAAATCTTTGACATCTTAGGTAGGTTATTTTTTTATCCTTTAATATTTACTTATCCTTTAACAATTACCCCCTCACTATAATCTAGTGGTTTGCTAAGTTAGTGGATACATGATTGTGACTTATTAGAATTCTTTAACCAAAGCTTCCCCTGGATGGATACGATACTCTAGAATACTCATCCTAGGGAAAAAGCTACAATGGTAGGTGTTCTCAGGCGCTTGCGTATTCCTTCATATTCTTTTAGCACTTAACAAATGCCAACAAACGTGAATATAACACGAATTACCACATATATACATCAACCATCACGTACCAAAAGTAAGATAGATTCATGCAACTCCACCGCCCATCGTGCAACACGTAAGAACTTACTACACTCGGGCGCGGATCCTACACTCCTCGGTGCGAGAGGCCGGGGGGTTTTGTATGCCATAGGCCGTGCCCCCATTCGGCACGGGTGCCGCAGTAGTCTCCCCATGTGCACCGATGCCCGTCCCGGCGAGGCACCGGGTTGTGCTAGAGGAAGACGAAGATACCGCCTCTCTCGCATATGGCGCCACCAACAAGTCATTCGCAACACTTCCACGGCCGCTTGTCGGAGTTCTGGCATTTTCGCGCCCTCTAGGGTGCAGCCATCATCGCCGCCAGGTGTCGCGCCCCGGCTCCGCAACACCGCCGGCGCGGTCGTCACGCGCGGCGGCGGCATTCCGCCCTCAGAGCGTAAGAGAATGCACATACCGAGCGAGTGCATGCCACGAGTTGGCGGCTTGTTCCGACAAGCCGAAAGCGGCGGCGACGGTGCCGCGGCCTTCCACGAACACGCCATGCTGCTCTAAAGCACGCCTCCGTTACCGACCTCGGGCGAAAACTTCGATGAGACGCCTCCGTACTACCGACCGGCGCCAGACGCTCGACCCGCCGCCGCCGTCGCAGCACGGCCTAGTGGGATGCTCGGTCCGTAGATACCACAAGACGCCCAAGTACAAAAAAATCGTGGGTGTAGAGGGCCCTGCATAGGGATCCTCTTCACCATGGCGACGCGAGCGCCAACGTCCTCAAGCAACTCCCGCGGAAGGTTACCGCAGCATGGCTCGGGCTCCGCCGCACGGTTTTCCCCCTCGAAGCTCGCGCTGCGGGTCCGGGAAAGGAAGATGAACAGTGTTCTCGCCGATAATGCGAGATGGAGGGCGGTGCACGCCCGCCATCGGGGTCGGGTCGGGTGCTGATTTGTTGTGACTCAGAGAGAAAAGCACCGCTGGCAGCCGAACGACCGAGAGTGAGTTGG
>JADLZK010008425.1:0-159858 GCA_015847255.1 Hyparrhenia diplandra | reverse complement strand
GACCGACCCCAGATGGGATCTCGGGCAGCCCACCAAAGGCCCAGGAAAAAAACAGCCGATCAACCTGCAACTGCAACAGCCCATATCACGATCAACCTGTTTTCAAGTATCAGCCTAATCTCCAAAAAAAAAAAAAAATGTTTCAGACGTTCGGGGTCCATTTATTTTAATTTTAAATCTGCTTAAAAATTATTTTATTTTTAAAATATATTTTTTCGATTAATATTTAAAAACGATTCTAAAAAGGTCATATTTAACATTTTTGTCACGACTAAATTAAATTATCACCGTCATTCATCTAAACAGACTTTTTAGATGTTTATTAAACACAACATGGTGTTAGACTTGTTTGGATGGCACCTCGCCTGGGCCTGCCTGGAAATCGGACGCCTGGGGACTCTGTATGGTGCATCTAAACAACCCAACGTAACGACCGACTAAAGAGGTTACACAGCTCCTAGCTAAACAATGGCCGTCGTAATTTGTATTTCTACTTTCAAAGACAAAATCCAGGCTAGTAAAGCTACCTCTACTATGCTGTATCTCCTGAACAACAGGACCATATATTCCAAAACCATGGCCATGGATGCTCCTGATAGCGTTGATACAATCGCTCGCCACCCGCATTGACCGAAGGTTCAAATCACTGGCCAAAGCCAAAGCCTGCGCTTCAGCAGCTCCCCGCATCCGAAGTCGCGTCGTCGCTTCCGATGGGACTCTGGCACTCAAGATGGCGGAGGTGACAGCCCCGGTGCTAGGCAACTTCCTCCAGATCGGGGCCAAGGTGGAGGTCAGTCAGATCCACTCTCACCCACTGTGGACTTGCTTTGCCACTCTCCTGGCCTTTCTGGCGCCGTATATTTGGGCGGATCTACCTAGTGCGGCCTTGGCGGCAGCAATGGTAGGCAGAACCAGCGCCCACCTTGGTGCCTCTGCCTTCTTCCACAGTTCTGGACAGGGTCAAATTGATCTGTATGAAACTATGGCTCCATACTTGGAGGGTGCTCAGGCTCAGTATAACTTCAGCCGGGTTTCCTTGGGTGGTGGTGTTCTCGTTCATGACCAGATCCACAGGACCCATATTGGTGTACAGGATCCAGGCAGTCTTATTCCTCAGGATCGCAGCTTACCTGACATGGATGCTCTACAACAAGCTGAAGCCGAAGGTGATCGGCGCGTGGCGCCGGCCAACGAGGCTTCCGGCGTATGAGTCTCCTCGCATGGAACTGTAGAGGCTCCGGCGGGAAAGTCCGCGGTTTGACCATGCAACATCTATCCCGCCTTATGTTTAGTACTAAAGCGCAGGTATGTTTCATCTCTGAAACTCGTAATTCTACTATTACTAGCACAGCTCTTAAGAATCATTTTAATCTTAACAATGCTCATGTGGTTCCCTCTTGTGGCCAATCAGGTGGCCTATGGTTGCTTTGGACCCGATGAAGTGGATGTGACTGTTGTCGATGATCGTCATCACTTCGTTTTTGCTCTTTGTACAAATAGGTCCACCCACCTCCAGTATGGCTTAGTTTGTGTCTATGGGGATCCGCATCACCGTCTTACTACTTTTATTTGGAACCGTATTATGGAGTTTGTAGAACTTAATGTTGGTTTGCTGATGATGTGTCTGGGTGATATGAATAACATTATGCATGCCGGTGAGAAATATGGTCCTACTGCTGCTGATCTCGCCAGATTATCTCGAGTTTTTATGGTTATGTTAGGCAATGTGGATTTTTTGATTTGGGTTACAAATGCCCGGCATATACTTGGACCAATAAGCGTTTTGCTTCCGCCCCAACTTATGAAAGATTAGATCGTTTTCTTGCTAATTCCGATTGGTGCTTAATGTTTCCTAATACGAATGTTCATCATTTGCCGATGCTTTATAGTGACCATGCCCCGATTTTAGCTATGCTTAATTCCCAGCGTCCTCGGGTCAATAAGCCGTTTAGATTTGAGAATTGGTGGCTTCTTGATGATGAATACAACGATATTGCTAGGAATAGCTGGCTACGCTCCTCTAAATGTAGAGTTTTCTCTCGAAAAACCAAATTTCTTGCTGCAGATCTCAAGAGATGGCGGCGTAGAAAACCTAAAAATAGTGATCTCCTACAATCGGTAGAAGAAGAAATCCTTCAACAACAAAGCCTTCCTCCTAATCAACAAGACCATAATCTCGGCCGGTACCGTATTACCGAAAGCATCGGGATCTTACAGACCAAGGAGGAGAAATATCACTTACAACGTGCAAAAAGCTCGGGCTAGGGATGGGGACGGCTCACCGCCTTTTTCTACCGAGCCATAGTCAAAAGAAATCGCAAAATAGAATTTCCTATCTTGTCAACCCCGATGGTTCTAATTCTACTACCCCTGACCAGCTTGCCTCCACTCTCACTACCTATTTCAAGGAAATTTTCACTTCCCAGCAGCAAGCCTCCACTTCACCCCAGCCACCGATCCACTCTACTGCCCAGATACCTACGACTCCTCCCCAAAATTCAAATTCCCTAACTCCCTCTATTCTCAACAGCACCACGCAACAAGCTCATGAAGAAGAGGCGCAACGTGAACACCACTTCAGGTATACCTATTCTGTCCCAACTTTGCAGGAAATCAATGCTATTATCAAAGAGATGAGAAGCAATGCAGCGCCGAGGCGTGCCTCAATGCGTGTTTCTACAAGGCAGCTTGGCAATGGACTCATCAAGATATCTATAAAGTGGTAACTGATTTTTATAATGCAAAGCCATTTTACCCTCTGAATTAAACCAAACTTTTATCACTCTTATTCCTAAGATTACTCAACCTACTACGCCGAGGGACTTCAAACCCATTAGCCTTTGCAATGTTATTTATAAAGTAATTTCTAAATCGTTGGCTAACCGTCTTAAGCAAAGCACCTTCCAGTTACAAGACCGATCGAGCTCGGTCGACTTTTTGTTGCTCACCGCCACATCTCTTCTAACATAATCATCACTCAAGAAATTATTCACTCTTTCAACTTGAAGGCTGGAAGAATCAAGCTTTTATTTTAAAAATTGATCCGGCTAAGGCATTTGATCGATTAGAGTGGCACTTCATTGGCGGCTGCTCTTCGTCGTCTTGGTTTACAAGAAAGTTTTATAAACTTAATTATTACTTGTGTTTCCTTCCCTCAATTTGCGGTGCTTGTTAATGATGAACCTCTGATTTTTTCACTTCTCGGTGCGGTATAAAGCAAGGTACGTCCGCTATCCCCGTATCTTTTTGTCATAGCAATTAACGAGCTATCTATCGATTGCGGGAAGCACTACAAGCTAATAATCTCACAGGAATCTCTCTTGGCCGGGGTGGCCCGACCCTCCACTCTTTGCTATTTGCGATGATTTGATACTGCGGGCAAAGCGGCGGCTCCGGTACGCCAGCAGACTAAAGACTATTCTCTATGATTTTTTGCGGCCGACGGGTCGGACTCCCAACCTCCGGAAATCTTCTATCTATTTTAGCGGGCATGTCCCTCAATGCATCCAAATATGCTATCAAAAATATTTTCCCTGTTCAAGACCTGCAACCCCACACCATGCACCTAGGTCACCCCATGATTTTCTCCCACAAGGACAAAAACAAGGCTTATGATTTCATCTATGGTAAGTTTTTTGGCCAAGGCAAGGGGCTCTTAAAAGCTAACAAACTCAATCATGCTTTGGTAGGTTGCAATACATTAAATCGGTTCTCTCTTCCATACCGATTTACTACATGTCCACTGCTACGTTTTCAAAAGCTTTTATATCCAAAATTAACACTATTATCAAGCGTTTTTTTGTGGACGAGGAGTTCAAGAGGAACAAGAGACAAGTCCAATCCACTACGAGGCGTGGGATGACATTACTAGATCAAAGGAGGAAGGTGGGCTTGGAATTAGAGATATGCAAACTATTAACACAAGCCTCATCATCCGGTCGGCATGGAATGTGGCCACCACCAAAAATTCATTCCTCTCGCTATACTCAAGGCTAAATATTTCCCTAATACCTCCTTTTTTGGACTGCTCCCACTAACACTCCAAAATCCATATATTGGTCTTCTATTTTGCGGGGGTGAGACAAAGAACTCAATGACAATGTCATCTACCAACTCCATTCGGGTAATTCCTCAATGCGTCCTCACCTTGGTGCCCCATTTGGAATGATATCTATGATCACTTAACTCTTCCAAATCACCATCCAACCTCTACCCTCGGTGGTAGCCGATCTTTGGCACCCAAACACACAAAACTGGAATCTACCTCTTATTGAATCTATTTTTTTCCACCAAAGCTGCCCAATCCATTCAATCCCTTGGATGGTTAACTTTCGGACCACAATGACATCCTTAGATGGATTCCTCGCTACCAACGGGGTTTGCACTACTAAACACATATACACTCACCTTCGATCAAATGATGGTCACTCCCTCCCCTCGATCATGGATCTAGGAGTATTTCTGTTGATGCCAATAGCATTCTACAAAAACCCGGAGAAGCAAAACTATTCCTCCCGCCCCTAAAACCTTTGCTTGGAGACTTTTGAGAAGAGCCATTGCAATTGGAGAAAGAGCGGGAAGGTTCTCTTCCCACATTAGCAAGTATCTTTACGATCATTGTGGTGCCATTGTGAGTCGCCTAGGCAAGTCCGGTCCACTTCTCCAGGCTCCTCTCCTATTCACTTGATAAATACTCGAAGATGGGATGCAGATTGCTCTTCCTACTTTGATTTCTCCCAACCCATCCCCGAACTAACTCTACGCACTACTTTATTTTTTTATGTGGTATATTTGGAAAGCAAGAAATGATTTCGTGTTCCAAAGGAGACGATGGAGCCCTAGTTCAAATCCAAGCGAACATTAGCTCATATGCAAAATCACTTAAAAGCAATCCATGAAGACACAAGTGCGGATATACCGAGGAGGCTACGACCACAAATCGGAACCCCTAAGCAACCCTCTTCCCAAGGTATACCTCTTCATAACGCAGTCTACCACATCAACACGATTCGCACAAAGCAAGGACCGGACCTCTCCAACATGCGGCTTGCCTTCCTTCCACCGCTCCGTGTACTTTTGCTCCCTATCGGCCGAGGGGCGAAGGGGATCCAAAGTGGAGGCAACTATACAAACTACCTTGCAGATTCAAGCAAACTTGCGGGTTCCCTCGCGGGATGAAGCGAATACACTCCCCACAACTATGATAACAAAGGTCCCGTGTATGATTACCTCTCTGGCAGATCTTGTGATGATTCCTAGTGGAATCACCTACGCACGCCTAGGTCCAAGATGCTACACCCGATGCCGCCTCGCCGGTTCCACCTCTACAACAACACGGCGAGGGGGATTGGAATATTCTTCGCCGACACCAATGTGGAGAGACCACTTTCAGCTTCTTTATCCGGCCGTCTTACGGGGACCTACTTGTGTTTATGGCGTAAACGGTGGCCATGGAGTTGGCGGCGGGGGTAATGACTCGCCAAGGGCTTCATGATATCAACTACTTCTCCGACAACCTACTGACTAGTCAACTTCATCAATGCGGATGGCGGGGCAAATCCAATCTAATGGAGAGCCAAGCCTCACACACAAAACCATCACTTCAATGCCGCAGGCCTCTACCTCTTGTTTACGCGCGATTAGAAGAACACAAAACAATATGGCGGACTACTTAGCAAAGCAAGCTCTAGGCTCCATCAATGAAGGAAATGTAACCTTCTTTCGGTTTATGTGCTAATCCAAAGACATTGTCATTCGGTCGCTCCCGGGCGCGACGCCAGTGGTATTACCATTAACGTAATGGTTATCGTGAAGCGCCTTCTTTGCTAATATATGGAATGGTGTTTCGGTGTCAAAAAAAATACCTCCGCTGTTTTACATGGTGTTATAATGTGTCATGTACCGAAAGGGGATCGTCGGAAAAAGGGTCCAACAAGGGGCAACACAAAAGCGTCGCCCAAGGCCCAAAGGCCAAGACGCCTCATGGCGGTATTTGCCGCCCGCCCACGCCGTGAGCACGCCATCGTCATCGGCGTTAAGTAAAGAATATTTATGGAATAAAAAGATAGGAATAAAATAGGAAAGGAATAAGATTGCTTGTAAAAGAGATATTCCAATCTATAAAGAAACCTCTAGATCTTTCTTAGCGAGCAAGTGTACCTCGGACTATAAATACAAAGGGGCATGTAATGGACAATCAAAAAGCAAATTAAAGGGGGTAACTCCCAGCGGCTGACTCTCGACCCCTAGGCTCTCTCTCTCCCTCTTAGCGCCGCGTCGCCCCTCCCTCGCCGCCCGCTTTTCCGTCGTCCTTGTAGCCCCAAGGCGGCGCCGCCAAATCCCCGTCGTCGCTTCGGGGCTGGCACATGCGTCATCACCTTAGATCCCTACCTGCGCCGTTCATCCGTCGGCCCTCATCTCATCGCCTCCTCGCCGCCGATCATCGTCACCACGCCATCAAGCCGGTGGCGCCCGTCTCAATACGCCTCCGTATACACGCTACCCGCGCCATGCGCGCCATCCCTGCAGCTCGCTACCTTGTGCCCTGCGGCTTGCCGCCCCGCCCCCATCGCCCGCGGCCATCCAGCTTCGTCGTCAACGTGTCATTTCCGCCCGCATCAAACCGGTTCAGGACATAATGTTTCTGCTTAAACGACAATTTCTACCGCTTTAAATACCAATCTTGGCGGTTGGGTTCCATTTATCCCGGATAATGGCTAGATGTCAATTGATGGATCATTTTGTTAAATAAATTTCTTATGGTGAAAAATAGACACCTAGGATGAATTTCAAGATTTAACCTGATTGCTCTTATTATTTTAGGTTTATTTTGGGATCTTACAATGCTATATGCTTTCGGTGTTAAGCCATATTAATTTCAAGATGTGTTGACTTAGTACTTTTTAAAAGTGCTCATGGAGTTCTAGTATTAGGTGCCGTGTGAGATGACTATAATAACTTTGTTAATCTTAATATTTTTCGCTTTAATCTTTTTAGAAATACAACAATTATAGGGGAGAGCATGTGCATATATGAGTGTTTATATATCTATAGTTCACAACATAATAGAAAACAAATATATTATTTTTGTTATGCAAATATATATGTTGTCTTCTAGGAAACACTCCATTTGTTCCAAATTATAAGAACTTTTTCTAGATATATTATTTTTATTATGCATCTCGACATATCGTAAATCTAAGTGCAAAGGAAAAGTCATGAACCAAAAACTAATATGTCTTATAAATTGGAAAGAAGGAAGTAGAAGATATGTTTTTTACATTAATTGCATAAAAAATAATCTGGTTGAAGTAGAAGATATATTTTACAATAATTTCAAAAAAGTAATTCAACTGTTGTCATCTCGAAGTTCACTACAACCCTATGAGAAAAAATTTTAATCCCTCCAGCCTAGAAAATGAATATTTTATTCTTATTTTTAGAGAATCAGTTGGTTTGACTATTGATCAAAAATAATTATATAAAAATTACTAACATTGATGATAAAAAAATTAACACATCAAATTAATTATAAATATATTTTAAATACATGGATTCTTATGCTACTTATATAAATTAGACCAAACTTGAGCTAGTTAGTTTAACTGGTAGGAATTCCATAACTATATTTTTTTAGACTGATGGAGTACCTACGTGTTATTTCATATCTTATGTTTTTTCACTTTTTAATAATAAAGCTGTATCATAAAAATACTAAGAAAAAATATTACTAGCATATTGCTTCTTGGCTTTTCACCTTTTTAACCGAAGGCTATAACATATAACATAAAAAAAATATTTATAGGATTAAAAAACTGAAAAATGGCGTGTGAAACAAGAGGCCGCGAACGAAGACGGAAGGTGTGCTTTTCTCCCTCAACGTTCCTTCTCCCTTCACCCTCCCTCCCACTCCACCTAACAATCGGGCGAAGTTTTAGCGCCAGCTAAGCGGCTGCGGATGGGAGGATCCTGAGAGCACCCAGGAAATCCAAAACCCTCTCGTCCCCCGCAGCTGGAGTCCAAGCTTTGGATGACGGCGGCCATCGCAGATGGCCACCACGCGCGCGTACAAGCTTCGTATCCATGAATGAATTGCCGGTTTGGGGATTTTGAATTGGAACTTGAAGTCGGATTGCTCTTGCCTGATTTGTTTGAACTGGTGCAGTTAATTTGTGGTTGGGTTGGGGTTGGATTCACCCGCGATGATCGAATTCCATACCAGGTTCTGATGTTACTGTTCATGTTGGCTTCATCCTTGCCATCTGGTCTTGTGAGACTGTGTTTGAGTGGAGTGCAGTGCAGGAGTTGCGTTCCCACCAAGGAACGTATTTAGAACTATCCGATTGTCTTGCTACTTGTGTAGGTTGGCATAGAATGAAATTTTAGTGCTGCGAAGTTTTGGACCTTGGAATATTACAGCTTCCAATCAACCTAATCTGGTTGTCTGGATTAACTCGAGACAGTAGACTAGTTCTATTGTTTGCCACTAACTGTGACTTTCATGTTCTGTAGCTTATCATTTGTTTGGTAGGTTGTATCAGTTGCTGTTAATAGGGCCACACTGTAGTTGGGGAGATCTATACAAGATGCTCAATACTCAATATCATACGTGCCAATTCTTTTGAATGAGAACTTCAACTTCGCTCTAGGTAGTTCGTTTCATTGAGAATTTTGCTACTATATCATAGATAGTGCAGCTGCTGGTATGAACTTAGTGCTTTGCTTAAAATTGGTACCATTTCGATAATAGCAATGGTGAACAAGCATGCTGATGATATGATGAGCAATTGAGTATCTACTCTTGATTTTCAGTCAAATATTTTTTTCCTTGTGGAAATGTGTGTTTAGATACTTCTGAAAAAATGAACTATGAAATAAACTTTAATATGCTGGGATAGGTTCGTGGTAGTTGAAAACATGAAGTTATATCTTTCAATATCATGCTTGTCTTGTTTCCTTGACAATGATCAGAGGAGTTTGTTGCACATGCTTCGAATGTCAATTGTGCCAAGTTTGGGAGGCGAACATCAAGGATCCTCATCACTGGTGGTGAGGATCTGAAGGTCAATCTTTGGGCTGTTGGGAAACCCAGTGCCCTCCTGGTAATTTCCTATAGGGCATCCCGCTGGTTTACGTGTAATGTCATTCTTGCCTTTTTTTTTTTTTTTGGCAATCGGTTATCTACTTCAAGTGATTTTCATTGTACATTGCAGAGCTTATCAGGCTTTACAAGTCCAGTTGAGTCAGTAAGCTTTGACTCTTCTGAAGTTACAATAGGTGCTGGTGCAGCAAGTGGAACGATAAAAATATGGAATATTGAGGAGGCGAAAAGGTATTAACCAGTGTTGACACTCAACAGTACATTGAAAACAGGAACTGCAACTATGTCATGCAATAATCTCAGATTCTATTAACGGTTTGCACAATGTGCAGTTGTTCGAACTTTCACTGGGCACAGATCAAATTGTGCATCTCTTGATTTCCATCCTTTTGGAGAATTCTTAGCCTCTGGGTCTTCAGACACAAACATGAAAATATGGGACATTCGAAAGAAGAGATGCATCCACACATATAAGGGTCATACCCGACGAATTAATGTGCTTAAATTTACTCCTGATGGTCGATGGATTGTTTCTGGTGGGGCTGATAACTCAGTGAAGGTAAAATTTTGAGCATATCCGTTAATTGTAATGCAAAATATTCGAATATCATAGCACCCAAAATTTAAGATGCCTTACAAATTACAACATGGCTGTTGTCAACGAGATGGACAATCTTGTACTATCATTAATTTAAACTTTATCTCGTATTTCCTAATCATTGAAATTTTGTTTAAAATATCTTGCTAGGTCTGGGATTTGACAGCTGGAAAACTCATGCATGACTTTCGTCTTCATGAAGGTCCAGTAAACTGCTTAGATGTTCACCCCCATGAGTTTTTATTGGCTACAGGTTAGGTTACAGGTCCTATATACTCACACAGTAGTGAATTTTTTCCTGGGATGCCAAATTTTCTAAAATAAGATTTCTATTATTTTTATTGCAGACTTATTAGTCTCTCTCCCTCATGCGTCTTATTTGTACATCACCTGGAGTCTGGAGACCTAAGTAACATATTCCATGCTGTCCTTTTTAAAAACCTTTGCAGGTTCAGTTGATAAGACTATTAAATTTTGGGACCTTGAGACTTTTGAGTTGATTGGTTCTTCTGGACCTGAGGTACCATTTCTATTTATAACGACTCACAAAATGAATCATTCATGTCCCAAGTTGAAACTATTCTATGTTCAAAATCTGAATCAATATAGCTCTTGAACCCAAGGTTATATACTGGAAAAAGCTATTTTTCGAGAAGACTACAATTTTAAAAAGTTGTATTTAAACGTTAGATGATTCGATAAAATGCTTAAATTAAATGAAATATATCGAACTAAGATCCACACATAAATGCAGCATGAAGTTTTATTTATCTATGTGATTATGAAATAGTACTGTTGATCAAACGAAATTTACCAATATAATGCAACATCTCAGACCAAAGATTGCACCATATGAAAATCTTTCTTAGTGAAATAGCTATTATTAAGCATGTGTTATACTTTTTTGTGAAACAACTTGTCAAGTTTGAGGATTTGTAAAATAGGTATTATTGGTATGCAGTTTTTTTGACTCTTCTGTTTACTGTTGGCACTCTAAAAATAGGTATATTGGTATGCACTTTTTACTCTTCTTTAGATTGTTGCAAACCAGATAGTGGTACATATATCTGCTGCATTTCAATTTGATTAAGAATCTAATGTTACTGTTCATTCTCTACCTTGTTTTTCTTTTTCTTGGATATAATTAACCTTTTCTTGCTTAATGCAGAACAGCCGGGAATACTTTGAGCCGGTATGGTTTCTGATCACCAATTTCTTCACATCATCCTATGCCTGGAATTTCTGTGTGGAAATGGATGACAGGCTTGCTGTAAATAAAGCACATGATCTGTAATCAGATAACAATTGCTTAATGGTAACTATCCTCAATTTTCAGGCTAGTGCAATTCGTTGTATGAAATTCAATAGTGATGGTAAAACAATTTTTCTGGCTTACATGAAAGCTTAAAGGTACATACCCAACTGATTTATCAAGATCCTCATTTCATTCTCCAGGAAATAATAGTTGAACAAAGGTAATTATCTTTTTGCTTGTAGGTTCTTTCCTGGGAACCCGTCATATGTCATGATGTGGTTGATGTATGCTGGTCCACATTAGCAGATCTAACTGTAGACGAAGGGAAACTTCTTGGTTGCTCATATAACCAAAATTGTGTCAGTATGTGGGTTGTGGATTTGATGGTATGATGTGTTATGCATAATTTACTATGTTATCAATTGAGTTATTTCTTTATGACATGGTATGTGCATAAATTTTCAGAGAAATGAGCCTTATGTTAATAGTAGTGCTGGACCACGCTTAAATGGAAGTGTAAATAGGCTAATTGAATCAGATGATAGCATGGCATCAGTGTTTGGAAGAATATCAGTTTCCAGAAGTCCAGGTACTGAAAGCAGCAAACACTTTTCTCCTGAGATCTCTTCGTTATCTCTGCACTCTAAAACCTGATATGTTTTTGTTCTTTTTGAAACAGCCAATGAAATTGGATCCGACACTCTGCTTGGACGCTCAATGTCTGCTTCAAAAGAAATTCCTGTCTCAACTTCTGCATCAGTGAAGGGATTGTCAAAGCCACCTGGAAAAAGGGATCTCCAGCTCACAAGATCTGTTTCTACACCTCTTCTTTCTCCTAGAGTTAGATTGAACCCGAATTTCATTGACAGACGGAAGAATCAGCCAGCTGCTGCTGTACCATTACCAGAACCAGTCCGCTTTAAAGTGAATCTCTCTTCAGATGCTGGAATGTTATCTAACAGTTCACATGCATCAGCAGCTCCCATGTATAGGTCAAGGTCTAATAGTTCTCGGTATGGTACTATGGAATCATCTTCTGTACCTTTTCTGGCCCTGAGGCATAGCTCTAGAAAGGATGCTAGTCCCGTTCTCAGTGAAGCAGCCACAGCTGAGTTAGCAGATATTGAACCTCAAAATATAGAAAAAATAGGTTTAGCTGCCAAGCATCGCAAAGAAGATGGCAAGTTTGTACCTGCAATTGTTTCAAGGAGCTCAAAGATGGTTGAACAAGTTGGCTGTAGAAGAATCACTAATGATGTAGGATATAAAAATGTAAACCTAGAAAATAGTTTGAGAGTTAATTCAGATATACCTCTGTCAGAACCTATTAGTTCATCACAGAGGAAATTTGTAAGAGAATCTTCAGGTGCTGGGGACAATAACTGTTCTGGTTTGACGTGCACTGGGAGTGTTGAGTCTAATGAAGTTGGTAGCTGGTACAATGTAACTAGTTTTGATAAATGGAATCCGGCTGCTGCAAGGAATTCAGAATTTGCCACCATCCACAAAAATGAAGTGATTGGAATAAGCCAACTGATGGAGTCAAGTGAAAAGCATGCTGTTGACAACCGTAAGTAATCTAGTGACCTGACATTGTTCTATTGGTTTCAGTCTCGTCCATAATTATCACCAAGCTCTTTGGTTGGAACAGGACCTTCCTCTTCTAATTATGATAGCATCCAGAATGTGACAACAATATACAGCTCGGTATGTTTACTTCCAAGATTGTGTCATTTTGAGTGCCAATAGTACTTTTTTCATGTGGAACCCATTATGCACCTTGTATTTAATGTTTGCTGTAGAGGCTGCACCCTTCACTTTCTGGAAAACTTAGTGCATCTGCAAGTGAAAGTGAAAGTGATGAAGATGATATGTCTGGTCTAATGGAAAACCATCAAGAATTCATTCATGTAATGAAGTCTCGGCTAACCAAACTAGAGGTATTAAGGGGTTCAGAATAAGATTGTCCATGAGTAATAATTATCAAGTATCCATTTGCTGTTGTGGGACACGATTTGTTATATGTATTGAGCAATTGTAGTTACTATGTGATATTTGCAGGTGGTTTACCAGTACTGGCAAAGAAATGATATAAATGGATCTATTGATGTTACATGGAGAATGTTGGATTTTGCTGTATGTACTCTACTACTCCTTTGTTGTAGTTTCACCCATTACAATTTCTGAATGTTCTCTACTCTTGTAGGTCACTACTGATATAGTTAACGCTCTAATGGAGAATAGGAACTGTATCACATTAGATGTTTGTGCTTCTCTCTTACGTCTTACTGCCAGTCTTCTTGAAAGCACATATGACAGGTCATTTCTCATATTTCCTCTTAATTTATCAATATTAGAATTGTGAGATCATTTACCTTTGACCTTGCTATTGAACATTAGCTGATTATTTTGATTAAAAGCTGACTAAATGCTCTTTGGAGAGTTGGCCTTATAATGGGAAGTAAGTCTGATTATAATGTGTTCCTTCCTCAGAAAGAGATGGAACTCTGAATATGCAAATATGACATACTGTTCATGTATGGTCAAATTGTAATACTAGCTGGCCATTGTATTCAAGGTATGACACGTATATATCTGAGTACGCATATATGACATGCTGTTCATGCCATGGTTCAGGCTATAGTCTGAGTTTAGCACTAGCTGGCCATTCTATTCAAGGAATCAAGGCTATGACACATGCAAATTTCTGCATCACTAAAACTACATTTGCACGACTGTAAGTTCACGTGAGTCATGGATTCCATGGTTCCATGGATATGGATCGCAATCAAACAGTTTAATGACCATGTATCAATGTCCTTCTATACCATTTCCAAAAAGGAAAGTCCCAATGGTATACTCAGCTTCCTTCACTGATGGTAACACTGACACTAGTAGCCACATTAATTAGAAGCCTTTTGATTGTGCGATCTTTATCTGACCCTTCCACTGTTCTAAGTTCGTTTTCACAGTTTGTATATGGTTCTACTAGTATGAAAAATGACTGGCAAGTGTACATTGCAACAGTAACTGTTTTGTCAAAAGTGAAAGGCATTTTTTTCTGAGGGTATAAGCCCTATCTACATCTACTTTTCTTGAGTGAGCATAATATAGATTTTTTTAGTCGATTCCAAATATAATAACTCATTAGAATTATTAATAAGACCATCCTGATATATTAGGTAGGAATATTTAGATTGCTGACTTTTATGTGCTTTATTACTTCTGTTCCAGAGCCTATCCCTATTGTTTATCCTGGTTAAATATGATATAAAATTGAAGGTAGAAGAAAGGGATATAATGATATTCTTGATTTGATCTTCAGTTGATCGATGTTCATTGACACTTTTCAACACAGGCATATGAGCATTGCCTTGGGGATGATTATCAGTCTCGTTAAGAGCTTTGGTTCCACCATTTCTTCAGCTCTGTCGGCTACACCACCTGTTTGGGTAGACCTTGAGGCAGAACAGAGGTGCTTTCTTCTATCATCTCATCGAAAATTGTAATGGATTCTCCTTCCTGCCTCATGCATACATATCTTGCTAGGTTGGAGCGGTGCAATCTATGTTTCCAAGAATTGAAGAATGTGAGCGCCAGCCTCAAGTTTCTGACAAGGTAAACTTCAATGGTCTAGCCTCTTAAGTATCCCATGAAACCTCAAAACATTGTTCAGTTCAATGAACTAAACTAATTGATGTCTTTGGGCATTTCCTTTGCAGGCGTCGAGGTGAGGTTGGGAGATTAGCTCAGGAGCTCCACCTTTTTCTTCAGGATATCTTTCAATTGTCAAGCGTGTAAACAGTGACCATAGCACAACCTGCAAAATAGTCAGGCACTATATTTCCTTTGTTCATAACAGATATAGCACCATAGGATTTACAGCTAGAAAGAAAGAAATATATAGAAATAGAAATTGCATACATGTGTAGAAAATCAAGAGTCACTTAGATACATATAGCCGTATAGAATGAAGCTTACAAGGTTTTTTTGGGGTCCATTTTTAAGGTATAGAGACAGAGAGATTAGAGAATTCAGAGGTTCTATATTTTTACCATTGCGTGTGCTTGGGCACCTAATGACAAATGTACATAAGCAGCATTTCTTTTTAGCTTTTATGTGTCAATTTATTACTGTCATTTTCACCCCATTTCCTTTTTGTTGATTAGCTGAGCAATTGTTGTATGCTCTACTATTGACAATGTGTTCCAGGTGCAGTTTTTCAATTTTTGAACTAGTCTGTACAGAACTATAGTCTGTATAGATATGCATGTTCTTTTTGACCGATGAGATTATTCAACCATTTTTAATAAATATTACCACTATATATTCATCGCCTAAAATATTGTAATGACGTTTTGTTTGTTTTCTTCCTACTCAAATTTGAAATTCCATCATTTATACCAATTTCTCCAGGTGTTTCCTGAAGCGTTGAATGTAGACGTAAAGGATACAGTGCAAGCAGATGGACCGTGTTTAGGGCTTTGTTTCCGTTTTACTCTTTTCATCATTTTTTATTTTTATTGGAAAAATCTGCTTCTTACATTAAAAAAAGCAGGATGTCAACATCCAAACCATTATTTAACCAAAAGCAGAATGTCAACCGTTTGATTTTTCTAGAATGTCAACTAAACGGTTAGAACCAAAAGCTTTTTTTGCATTGTAGCACCTGGACAAAAGTTTTGGCTTTATGCTTTTCTAAACTGGTGGAAATAAAGAAGTTTTACAGGTATGTTTGGTATCTATAACTATAAGTTGTGGAAAAAATTGTTGTGAGAAATAAAGAAGCTTTTTGAAAATTTTGTGTGGATCTGTTCATGTTCATTGGATCATTTCTGAAGCTGATAAGATGGCTGATGCTGATTTTTATAAGAGAAAAATATTATACCATGCCCGATAAGCTCAAGCAAACATGGTGTGAAAAAAATGATGTAAGTTGTTTGGTTAAAACAACTATAAAACCTACTCTATCTCTTTTATCTCCCTTGAAATAGCCATCAAACGTCTCTTTATTTCTACCCATTTGCAAACAGTAGTAAAAGCTACTTGATCAAGATGCCTGCAAATGGTATTTTACATGAATGCTCTTGGAAAAGCAACTTATGGTTCTAACCGTCGTTCTGTTTTTTTTTAGGATAAGCACTTTCCAGACGTTGAATCAAACACACGTTGTTTTAAGGAAGATAAAGAGAGATGATAGGTTTTATAGTTGGTTTAATTAAACAGCTTATATCTTTTCATAGCACATAACTCACAAATTTTTTTTTTCAAACCTATATACACCAAGCTATGGTATGCCATTGTCTGCTCAGAGATATATGATAAAATTGGATGATATGCACAAACCATCATCCCACCTGAATTTTTATTCCACAGACGGACAAGTTGGGGGGTTGGAAGGGCATGGCGGCAATCCAATTACAACATGACGAGGGGAAGAGAGAAGAATTACAACACTTAACATACATTACATGAATCAGCTCCCAACTCTGCCTACTAACCAAAGCGAGAGCAAGCACTACTAACATGTGCCACCACCAATGACGTGCTACAAAGAAATCTACTAGTTCATAGGCATTGAGTTGAGTTGGATCCAACAGACGATAGCTAAAGAGCTGTGAGACATAGAGTCGGAGCCAATAGGCGACAACCGTGAGTAGCAATGCCTAGGAGCACATCTGGGCTTCAAACGACACCCACCAATGCCATTTGGGAGATTTTGTTTTGTCAAGGTTTTTAATTCCCGTAGATCCATCCGGCACTCAACACATTTGACATTTGCTTAATCTTTTCATCTAAAAGGAAGTGGTTATGCATGGATTTTCTGCCTCTGATCCTTTTCCTTTGCAGATACTACCCCTTGCAGTAAAGTCCGTCAAAAACCATCCCGCCAAACAGGGGCCATGTTTCTACCTCTTATTACTACGGATCCCACTGTTACATTTGAACTATTTTTTTTAAAAAAAAATCGTTTTTGATCCTGGTTTCATCTAAAAACAAACAGCTGGTTAGTTTGCATGGCCATTTTCCTGCACCGATATATGCATCTATTCCAGAAGACGTACATTTGACTTTTTTTTATTTGTTACATATAGTAATTTATTTTTTCCTCCATCAACATTCAAGATGAACATATCCAAATCTTGCCAAACAATTAGGGGTTCTTGGAACACAAGAATTATTTCATTTCACATATGCATGTTTTTATTATCTAACTACATTATAAGAGAAATTAATCACCAAAATCTATTTAATACGATTTTTAACTGCTGGTCAAATACAACTTATTATTACATTGAACAAATTCGCTCCAGGTCAACGTGATTTGTGCATGATACGAGTGACATGCGTGATGCAACAACATATGCTGACATGCGTGATGCAACATGATATCACAACACCAGCTTGTTTCAAAACTTGTCACTGCATCGTTTTCAAACTTCTCAGTGCATCGTTTTTTTTTTTCTTTCATAAGTATTTTACCGACACAATCAACATCTAGAACTAAAATTCCGGAATATGGGAACGTTTCATTCAAACAGGACAGTTATAGCATGATACAGGCTCCCATGCAACCAGGGAATAGAACCGAGCCATCTAGTTCTCACAGGTTACATTGCAAGAACGATAAGATTACAATTTGCTCAATGAATCGACATGAAAATTTGGGAGGAACCATCAATTCGTGCAAAAAATAATAATATCAACTCCTGTTAAACGTTTGCTGTGAGCCTGATGGTGGTTGCGTCGGTGGAGGTGGGGGAAGTGACATCTGCATTTGCATTGGCATAGGCATCTGTGCTAGAATACCCCTTCCCATCACCTCTATCGGGCATGCCTGTATTCATGGAGCCATCAGGCATGCCCCCAAAACCAGCCTGCATGAATGCAAGGCCACCACCACCCTGAGGATCACCGGCACCATCAGCCATTCCCTGACCAAGGGCCATCGACTGAAATGAATTGCCCATCAGCCCCATACCCCACGGGCGCTGAAGCCCCTCAGGGAAGCTCATAGGGCCAGCTGGAGGTTGGAAACTTGGCATGGAACCTTGGTCTGATCCAGTTTCTGGTAGCTGCATCTGGAAAGGGGCAGAAAAGTACTGAGGGTTTCCATCTTGCTGGAGAGGGTAATTGAAAGGTGCATTGGGGATCAAAGGCTGATTCATATTCATTGGCATCATAAAGTTTCCCTGGTGAGGAGGAAACGGCGGAAACATAAAAGGTGCATTAGGCATCAATTGCTGCTTGTCCGGAGTACTGTGGTCAGATTCTTGACGAAGTGGAGTCGCTGCACCTGGGCTCTCCTGCCGTGATTGGGAAGCCCAGTTGTATGGCCGGTCGAATCCTTGAGGTGGATTGTTCTCGGCCTGAGTATCCCCTGGTGGGTAAGAGTGGCGACCATGGAATGAAGGTGGTTTTGAAAGGGTTGGGGGCCTCAGCGGTGTTTGCTCCCTGGACTGGTGGTAGCGGGAGCGTTCTTCACGATCTTAGAAAACACCTGCCCTTGGAGGACCACGTGCAGTAGACATTTCAGGCATTTGAGATTGTCTTTGAGTATCCCCTGCAGAGGCACGGAAAATGTTAGGAGCATCTGACTCATTGCGTTCTTTCTTCCTTCTCTAGATTAGTTTGGAGGAGGTTAGCATGGACATCGGGCACATGAAACTCAAAATCTGCTTTCTTAAGGAACGACTTGAGACACATCGGTGCAGCACAGATGAAAATCCCTCCATCATTTTCACAGTCTGTATCTTCTGAATACGCTCATCACAACTGCAGAGGTAAACAGAAGTTTAAAATTGACAGACTTAGACCAACCAGAAGTGTGGAACTCTAAAAGAGAAACAAAGCTAGCTGTCTACATTAAATAAGGATTGAAGTTACAACATTTCCAGAGAAACCCCCCTTAAATTCCTGCCCGACATCTAATGTATCCAAAGGGTTCATTGGCATCATGAGAGTTCAAGAAGTGGATATGTGAATTTTTAACCAATATTCAGATTGTGAATACAAAGAATGCCTCATATGTGTATACAACAACAAACTTAGGATAGAAAATGATTTAAACAGTAAAACACTATTGCAAAATATGCCCATTGATTGAAATGAAATATGATAAGAAAAGCAAGAACAATCAGTCAAGACTCATACTTGGTATAACAGATCAATTTTCTAGAGCAAGCATTGCTGATAAACCAATGAAATAATGTATGCTACCTACCATGAACTAAAGTGACAAGATAATAGTAGGTTAGAGAAACTTGGGAGTTAAAATGCTTACAGATAGCAGCTGGAATCACTTCTGGCACAGGTTAAACAGAAAGCATGTTCACAAGGGATCTGAAACCAAGAAAAAAGGTCATCACATTACTATAGGGCCCAATTGTTCATATTATCAGAAAATAAGAGTGAATGGCCACATGTACCACTTATTCAGAGAACAAGTAAAACCACAGGAACATGAAATACGAAATATACTGAAACAACACATTAAAAAAAGTATGATTCCAGACTATTATATACTATGTATGTAGCAGGAATATGCGAGAACACCCGGCTTATACATATCAGCCATCCATTCCTCTGTTGGATATGGCCTGGCCCAGTAAACAGATCGGTATTTGAAAGCAATTGCTACTCTCTCAGGTCATTCCCTGCCCTGGACGCCACAGCAACACACGTGAGTACACAGCTGCACCTCCCTGTCACCCAACTCCAGCAGTGGTGACCCCTGAGGTGAGTTCCTTTCCTCTCCACTAACTATTCCCACAGTGATAGCCATGGTGAGCCAGTGAAGCACGCTACCCACAAACATGTGCCCCTGTGGTGGCACATTAGATCAGCAGCGACTTGGCAGTCAGGTTCTTACTCTCCTCCCTTGACCTTACCTGAATCTAGTACTCCGTAGTTGCTAGCGAGTTAATAAATCAATTAGTACTACTGATAGCTGATGGTTGATGTTCTTCTAGATTGTTTTTTCCCAGACTGATTAGATGGCAGCAATAATTTGGGATAAAGCACATGAGGATGAAGCAGCAGCCTGAGTTGCAAGCTGCACTCACTAGTTGTCTAGGTATCAACTATCATGTAAGGAACTGGATCGATTTCCTCCGAGCCTCAAAGGTGTACTGAATCCTCCCTCAAGTTTTCACAAGAAGCATTTGGAACTTTGTATCTTACAATCTAAGACTTATACATTCTCATCAGCCTTTTGCAAGTCATTAGAAGAATTGGATAATGGAGTCATGCATAATAAGGTTGTTTAACTTGCTTATGAAGTACTTCAACCGAACAAAAAAAGGGCAACAAATAAACTAGACATGACTAGTTCAAACTTAAAGGCCACAGTAGCAACTGAAATCCCACAGAGGAAGAGTTGTCCAACACTCAGAAATCCAACGCTCTAAACAGGGAGCATAAAACAAAGATGATGTGCATCCGCTGCTCCATTTTCACTTATGATATCAACATACGAATAGAGTTGGTGGCGATAAATGGCTAAACAACACACGCGGGTGACTAAATCTCTAAATCCTTAGCAGCAACACGAGCTGAACAAGTTCGCTGCGCATTAAAAAAAAAAAAAGGGGTGTTTAGCAAGTCCGTACGAGGCGGCCGTAGATGGCGATGGGGAACTCGCAGCGGGAGCAGATGTGGACGCGCTCCCCGAGCGGCCGACGGGAGCGACGGCCGATGGCGCGCGTGGCGGCGGCGGCGGAGGTCGTGACGGCACCGAGGCTCTTCGCGACGGGAAGGTCCGCGATCACCAGGTGGTCGGGGCATGCCACGGTGACCGATTCCGGGATGCCGCCACCCAGCGCCGCAGCCGCCCCCGCCGCGGCGGAGGGCACCGGCGGCGGCTGCCGAACCGGTGGCGGCAGCGCCGGAGTCCGACGAGCCAATCTTGCTCAGGCGAATCTGCAGCATCGCTAGGGTTTCTTTTTTTCTCTCTCCCCCTCTCGGGCGGGTTTGGTTTATTTGATCCTTTCTCGGGCTGGGTTTCGAACTTTCGGGCTGCTTCAGCCAGTGCACGGCCGAATAAATCAAATAATAATTAATTCTCAAAAAAATCAAATATTTTATTAATCTGAAAAATCAAATAATTTTAACTTTAACTAAATTTTATATTAATATAATGATTATAAGATATATTGATAATATTTTGAATAAACTTGAGCAAACTTAAAATTTTGACTTATTAACCTAAAACTATTTATCCTTTTTGGAAAAGGGAGCATGTATAGTTTTTTTTTGAAAAAGTTAGGTTGTCTTGCGTTTTCATGCAAGACTACGGCCCTCTCTGCAAAGGATCAAGTTGGCTTCAACTTCACCGTTATACATGCATGTATGAACCATGTTATTAGCCACGGCTTATCAGCTAAGGTCACAAGAAATTAGCATCAACCATAAAAACGACCAGCCAAATAGGAAATTACAGCTCCATCTGCTAGCCATTCGACAAATGTGGACATAAGAAACGTATTTGGTGCAAAACCAACCTTTCCGTGCAAACCGTGCAAATTTGTAAGAGCAAATTATTTTCTTGGCCCTCTTCAAAGTTTCTCTTATTTTCTTGGCCCCTTTTTTCTCCAACTTGTTTATTTGGCCTACTTTTGAGTTTCCTTTGGTTTTTTGCCCTTCCGTCAATTTAGATTTGTAACGGTGTTAAGTAGTACAGAAATGACTTTTTATCCTTCAGATCTAATAAAGATCATATTTAATGACACAAAGTGGTGGAATGATCTGAAATGGATTATATGGTCTTTTGATTATATTGAAAGGCTGGGGCTACAAGCCCTGAAACTCTAAAAAAATACATATTTGCACTTGATAGCATCACAGTTATCCCTCCATATTAAAAATTTTCAATCAATCCTCCCCGATATGTTCATAGTTACCACTCTGTATTTAAAATTTTCAATCATTCCAACACCTTGTCTTTCAGACTCTCACCATTATCCCCGGTCATCTTTTTTGTGTGTATGTACAAAAACAAGATGTAGAGGGTCATCAGCATCCTACCGTCGGCCTTGGGCCCGTCCATATCGGGCTGGCAACCATCAAGACGAGCCCATACACGTTGCTTTGCCAAGTACAGAGGCAGCTCGACGAGGTCCGTGACGGAATGGTTTCCCATGCCCTGTGGTTCAAAATGGCAACGGGTACCCGAAACCCGAGTACCCGACGGGTTTTACCCGATAAAGATGCGGGTGTGGAATGATTTTTCTACCCGCGGGTACGTTATTGGAAGAAATCTTCTACCCATCGGGTACGCTGGTGCAGTGCGGGTGTATGCTACCCATACCCGTCTACCCGTGGGTAATAAATACCCGCATATATCACTAACAATCCTAATAAATTTGGCCCATATAACACTAGAATTTGAGCCAATTCAACTAAAGTCTACATATATAACACTAGTATTGTGCTAATTGATGTTAGATTTGCTTTTGTGCACATATATTGACCTAATATTTATTAAATATTTGAATTTATAAAGCATTTCATATGTCATACTCGGGTATGTTCGCGGGTACGGGTTACCCGTCGGGTAGAATTTACCCGCGCAGGTACGGATATGGAATGATTTTCTTACCCGCATGCGGATACGGGTAACCCGACGGGTAAGATTTACTCCTGGCGGGTGCAGGTACGGGTGGGCACTACCCGTCGGGTATTTACCCGTTGCCATCTTGACCTGTGGTGCTGCTCAGCGTCCACTCTGCGCGCTTCGTGCCCTGGGAGCTTTGGGCGGTGCCCGGCCTCACGCAGGGTGCAAGCTCCGAGCAGCGTGCGTTCTCACGTCGCGACTCGCAAAGGGGTAAGAGGCAAAGCGTCGCGCTGTCACGAATAAAGATAAAGGGATAGGGGTTAGTTTGGTCTATTCCTGATCGATCCATGTGCTGGTTGACGGTAGAAGCGGATGGAATTGACGGCCAAGAAAATAAGGAAACTTGAAAGTAGGTCAAATAAGCAAATTCAGAGAAAAAGAAGCCAAGAAACTAAGAGCAACTTTTAATAGGGCTAAGGAAATAATTTGCTCAATTTGTAATCTATGCCACAAGATGTTGATCAAGCGCTTTCAAAAAGATGTTGATCAAGGCACATGGGAAGTGGGAGGGGAGATTTGCAAAAATGTGATTAGGGGCGGGGCGATTAAGTGTAAAAGCGTGATTAGGAGCAGGCGAGCAGTTAAGGCCGACAGAAAATACACCGGCCGCGTGGCTTGATGGCGAGTTACCATAGGCTGACAGAGACAACAATCATCAGCTTGAACGATGAAGCTTAGGCAGTTGTACTAAGGAGGGAGCTATGAAAGAACATACTAGGCAGCTTTCATCTATCGTTAGAGCCATCACCTCTTTGGTGCCATCCTAATCTGATAGTTTACAATGCCTTAGTATTTTCATCTGAAAAAGGCAGGATATCTGACAAGCTCACGCATGTTTTGTTCCATTATTAAACTAGCCAGTGTTCATGAAGGAACAGATAGTGCAACATAAGAAAACCTTAGACTTCCCAAAAATAAAAGAAAATAAAAAGGGGGTACCACATGTCCTGATCTGCCAAATCCCAGACACTGCATTTGCGGTTCAGTTGACTTAAGACGACATCACACGATTCAGTTATTCATCAGCAAGTTAATTGCACACCAACTCCTGTCGACGGATCCACACACATGCCATGCCGTGAGATCGAGGCGCTGGCCGGCTGCAAATTGAATCCCGGAATGCCGTGACGAGTACGACGATGAATCCGCCTCCTGTGTCCTTGCTTGTTAATGCAGCAAAAAAAAGGTACCGTCATTGCCATTGTTAATGCAAATTCCACTATGCAAAAAGGTACTAACGCCATTGCCATAGCTGATAAAATATAGGTAAAAATTAAAATAATTGCCATTTAGATGTACATTGCGAGGCTCCTCGGACTGCATCCTACTGCATTATATTTTAGCCATGGGGCAGGCGGCCATGGTGGCAAGATATTTTCATACGCAGTGCTTACGGAAGTGTCCGAATGGCTGAGTTCATTTGTGGCCTGCGGTTTCTTTGTAGTTGTAGCACTGCTGCCGCTGCCCACTGCAATAACTTCTCTTCATGCTCACAGCAGTACAGTAGCAGCACCAGCATCTGTCAGTAACTGACTGATGATGGCGATGAGCCCATCATCCGGATCTGGTTACCTCTGCTAAGCACTGCCAATCTCTTTCATTGGGTTCAGATCAGTAGCAGTAACGAATGAATGAATCGCCCATGGTGGAAAACAGTTTGGCCCTTTAATTAATGGCCATAACCATCCCGTGTCCTTTGCCTATGCTGCTGCTGCTGTCTTGTCGTAATCTGCAGTCGGCGTGGTGCCCTGACGAGCGAGATCTCCAGGAGTACATGAGATGTGTGCATTGTTGCCATTTATACCACTGTTTTCACGCCCCCACTGCTACACCATACTCTATGCGTTAATACCACCAGAACTATACAACCTTAATACCCCTCTTGATATGGCGCCAATGCACCATGCATGATGAGAGGTTTGATTTGATTGCTCACATGGCGAGATGCTCGCGGCCGAAGAGTAACAGAGAAAACTTAGCATCAAGCTGGTGATATACATACATACATACATCTTAATAATTAGCAGTGCATCAAACAACACTCCATTACAGCTTAAGAGCGGTTGCTGCTATAATATAACACATTCATATTGCAGTACTGCTGACCGTTCCGGTTTAGTAGCCTTTGTTTGTGTATGATACTGATATATCGCACGCTTCACGGAATCAAGGGTGATCGGCCGGCAGGCTGGCGGCGTCGACGACGTACCCGCGGAGCGACGGCGTTCGGGTGGCCAGCTCCACCTTGCGCTGCCGCCGGTTCTGCACCCGCCGTCGCGCGATGTAGCCGCGCACCCAGGGCGTCACGTCCTCGCTCATCTTGATCATCACGAAGAAGAGGAGGCGGTAGATGACGATCATGCTGAACAGCACGGACAGGTCCAGCCACTTGGACCGGTTCACGTCGATCTGGAACACGTTCTCCAGGATGAACTCCCCAGGGATCTTGGGCAGCTCGTCGTCCTGGTTGTCGAACACCAGGCCCTTGAGGTCGTTCTGGTACTGGCCCTGCAACATCCATAAATTATATAACAACCCATGTACCTAGAGCATTCACTATTCTCATCTTTCTTACTGCAGATTAATTTGCACTGTTTTATTCTAGAATTGAGTTCTGTTTGATAACTTCTGCTAATTATTCACTGCGAAAATGTGAATCCAGTTTTTACCTGCAATGCCCAGTAGTGGAAGCTGATGTAGGACATGGGGTACCTCCAGAAGGGCTTTGGGATGTCATGCGGAAGTCTGAAGTAACCTGACACCAGCATGAATATCCCCTGTCCATTTCAAAACGATTGTTAACCCATTAAATGTGGGTTCTTATCATCAGAAGAGAATATAAGCAGGCATCAGAATTAAATTATGGTGTGTGCAGTTCCGTGTACAGCGTCAGAATTAATCCCAGCAGTTCGGATGCACAGCGTTTTTCTTTTCCTATAAACAGTTTTGTTCTGTGGCAGATGATGGAGGGTATCAAGCTGCTGGAACGGATGTTCAGTTTACCTGAATCCCTGCACCGATAATGATGCCCATGAGGAAGTTGGGGATCACACTGGCAATGGCCATCATCAGGCTCTCCACGACGGTGACGCTGGCGTAGAGGGCCAGCACGAAGAACAGGTAGTGCATGAAGCCCGGGTGCAGGCGCACCATGAAGTAGCACAGCGTGCCCGACACGAAGGTGATCAGGATCAGGAATGGCATCGCCGAGACTGTGTTGCTGATGACAAACGCCAGCACACCGTAGTGCCCGTTGAGCCTCTCCCTTTGAAAGACCTGAAAATGGAAATTAAGTTGAGCAATTGAAGGACCTCAGACTTTTCATTTATCGATTCATCAGTGGTTCCACAGACCTTCATGTCCTCCACAAAAGATGGAAACCCTCCGATCGACATGAATGTGACGAAGCCAAAGATGAAGGAAGCACATGCACCCCGGGCCTAATTGTTTTCATCAGTTTAACCCAGTCACCAACATCAGGTTTTAAATTCAGAACAGGTAGATACATTCAGTGCAAAAGATAGATGTTACTGAAATGAGAAATCTAAGCATGAAACAACTCTTACCAGAATAGAGCTGTATCCGGTACCAACATTGAGGTATATGGTCCCGATGCAAAGTGTCACGACAATGTAGATAATAAGCCTCAACCAGTAGTATCCAAAATCCCTTGACATGTTGATGAAGGATCGCTTCGTGAGCGTGAACGCCTGCATCAGAAAGCTAGCTTGGCTCCCTCCTGAATCCAGCACTGTCCCTTTCTGGTGAGGACAAACCACATGGATCCTTTCAATTCTATTGGAAACTTGGAATGGTCTAGCAGAGTTTGAATGGTCATAAAGCGCTGAAGAAAATCAGCAAGTACTTACAAGCCTGGCCATCTCATCTACTTTCTGTTGCGCATTGATATAGTACTGAGAGTGCTGGTAGTAGCTGATCAGCCTCCTCATTGCTTCCGAAGTTGTGATCTTCTCGAGCGGATCATCAGATCTTTCAAACTACATATGTGGAAAGGAGTGCAAAAATTTAGTCAAGAAATGTACATCAATATGCTACAAGCTACAGCAAAGACTAAATAGGTGATAAAATTCGACTCACCCTTGTCTTCATCGACCCTTTCAGAGTGGCCTTCACCTTGTCAAAATCTGAATTTATGCACCTGAGGAAATGATCCGATGGGTTGCGCATCGGTGGGCATGGGAAACCAGCTTGGGCGAAGAACTGCTCTCATGCACAATACACCAGATGATTCAGATGCCACATTGGTGTAGCAGAAGCATAGACAGAAATTAAACAAGATGAGAAATGTCATATTGTTACCTCACAGGCCTCAGAGGCCTTCCCAAAGTAGACTGTTCTGCCCCCTGATAGAAGATAGAGACAGTCAAACAGCAAGAAAACCTCACTGCTCGGCTGATGGACCGATGCTATGACGGTTCGGCCATCCCTTGCCAGTCCCCGCAGCGTCTGTGTCACGAAGAATGCAGAAGCACTGCACAATTTTTTTTTTTTTTTTTTTTGCTGCATCAGTCACTTCGGCAGATGATAGGTTAATAGCTGCCAAAATTGATGAAATAGAAGTGCATACCTATCGAGACCACTAGTGGGCTCATCCAGGAAGAGCAGCCTAGGCCTCATCAGTATTTCCAAGGCAATGCTGACCCTCCTCTTCTCGCCGCCACTGATCCCCCTCAGGTGCCAGTTGCCGACGACTGTGTCGGCACAGTCCTGAAGCCCCATCTCGACGATGGTGCCCTCGACCAGAGCCTGCTTCTCCTCCCTGGGCATGTTATCAGGGAGTCGGAGACGTGCCGAGTATGAGATCGTCTCCCTTACTGTCAGTGTGCCAATCAGGTTGTCATCTTGTGTCACATAGGCCTGAAATTGCAGATGACAATAGTTTGCAGTATCAGGGTGAGAATTCATTATGTGAATGAATTGTCACTAGGTGTTTAAACGATACCGGATTAAATATTCAGATGCAAACCACATTACAGAAAACCAGGATCATCATTTCTTACTGCTGTAAATTTATGTATACATTCTTTTATGTAACCGGAGGGACTTGTTTATAGTACATCCTAATAATCTTATCAACGAAGTCATAAGAAACCCTGGTCAATTTTGTATGTAATATGTGGTATTTTTTCTGACAAAAATATGATTATTTTATTATAACAAAATAAGAAAAATACCTCCAGGTCTTAACAGATCACGAGGTTTTGGTGAGCCCAGTGCTGAAGAAACCGGTGAACAACACCCAACCCCAAACCCCCTTTCCAGGAAACATAACGGCGTGTCTTCATCACCAACCAGAGAGTGTTTAACTCCATCACCAAACACACACCCGAAAACAGAACGATCCACCAGAAAACAGACAGGCTTGACAGTGTAGGCAGATCGCCCAAATTTTGACCGGTGATGGCTACTGATCCAACCCCTGCAGCTGCAGCTGATGCAATGGAGTCGAGCCGAGATCGAGATCCTCCTATTCGGCATGGCATGGCATCTTTTGCTGGAAATGGGCAGATGCGATTACAAAGCCGCCGCCGAAAGCCGGCAAGGTTACAAAACCTGGCAACTGGCATGTGACTCGTGATGAGCCAAGAGTACGTTTGTTTCAGGTGAGGCGATGCCGGAAGATCCAAAGAGAATTCAAGGTCACCCGATGGGGTTGTGGGAAAGAGACACCACACACCATCAGGGGAGGGAGGTGGATGACATCAACGGAAGTAGTGTGATGTGTGTGCTACTGCTACCAAAGTAGGTAGTGCTACTTTTTTTTTTTTGACAAATCCAACCCACTCCAAGTTCATGGGAGAATCTTACATATGGTCAGTTACAATTTTTCACACAGAAAAACGCCGAAAGGCTGCTGTCTATTTCATCAGATGAACAACTTTTAGACAACACACTTTTCGAAGACAAAAAAAAAAAAAAATAAAACAACCAGCTGATATGAGCAATTTCAGCATAAAATCCAGTGTGATTTGGAGAATTAAAAAATGAAAATTGTTTGAAAACCATTTTTTACGATTTCCATCTGTTCATATTAACTAAATAAATAAAAATAAAAACAAACACTAGTAGGAAATATTTTAACTGTGACATGTGATCGAAACGTTCTGACATGATCCATCCGAGCGACGTAGGGACGGCGATGACCGCGGCACCGAAGCGGCACCGAGGTTGGTTGGCCTTGCGGCCGTTGAGGAGGACGGTGCCGTCGAGGAAGGCGTTGGCGGCGAGTCGTCCGGCGAGCGCGTCGAGCAGCGTGGACTTGCCGGACCCCGACGGTCCCATGAGCGCGGTGAAGGTGCCGGGCTCGGCGTGGCCCGTGAGGCCCTGCAGCACGGCCTGCGTGTCGCCGTCGCCCAGCGCGACGGTGACGGTGAGGTCCCGCCACGCCAGGCGCGCGCACACGTCCCCGAGGAGGGCGACTCCGCCGGCGCCGGCCCGGTCCCGCCACAGCGTCTCGCTGAGCGGGCTCAGCACGGGCGCCGACAACGCCGCCGCCGCCTTCCCTGACGAGTCCTCCAGCTCCGCCGCCACCACGGCGGCCGCCGCCTCCCTCCCCATCCCGCCGGTCCCGGTCCCGGCCACTACTGCCGCTGCCGCCCCTTCCTCATCATCGTGCAGCGACGACGGTAGGCACACTGTTGCAAGCGTACGGACGGAGCCGCAGGCAGCTGGCCGGCAGGACGGGCCTCGCCTCGCGCGCCGCGCCTTGAATCCCTTTGTGTCCTCCTCTCTCTCTCTCTCCACTCGTCCTGGCAGGGTTCACGCGAGAAGAGTGGCTGGCTTGCCGGGGGAGCTGCTGAAGGTGGTGGTGGTGCCGGGGGGTGGCGAGTTTTATGAGCGGGAAGGGAAGCAGGGGGAGTAAATGGAGAGAGCAGCGAGTGGTTAGAGAGAGTCACTGAGCCCCTGCCCTGGCGCAGCAGCCAAGAGGCGGCAGGGGTTTGGGTTTGACCTGGGGTCAAGCTCAAACGGCGCAGAAAGCATAGCATGCGATGCGGGTGAGCGGCGTTGCGTTGGGCGTGTGTTGTGTTGTGTTGGAGGTGGAGTGGAGGCCATGAGATTGTGCAAAACTGCATCTGCATGCGTCGCACGTTTGGGCCGGCTGCACACGAATGCGATGTGTCGTGGACCGGCACCGGCACCGGCACCGGCCCAACGGACGGGTTGATGTTGTTGATCAGGGGAAAGTGAGTTACCGGTACGACCCATCGTGTGTCACGTTGTATAGGCCTGTAAATTCACATGGTTATTCTGCTAAAAAAAAATCACATAGTAGTTAGCTACGAGCAAGTACAGTAGTATATGATGAGGGTTTAAGACTTACTCCCTCCGTCCCAAAAAATAAACGACGTTTTGAGTTTTTCGTGCCACAAATTTGACTCGATTTGTAGAAAATACGTAGAAGATTTAAATCTCTAAATAAATTTGTTAAAAAACTAGATCAAAAGATCTTTCCAATGATACTAATTATGTAATATAAATATTAATCCTATTTTAATATATATTTGCCGGCAGATATTTCTCGGGAAAAAAAAACGTCGTTTATTTTGGAACGGATGGAGTACTAGCCAAGTAGCTGCGTAGTAGTAGCCCTCCGTTTCAAACTGTAAGTCGCTTTGATTTTTTATTCATTTATTTTTCTTATGTATCTAGACATATTATTATATCTATATACATAGTAAATTAGATGTACTAAAAAAATGTCAAAGTGACTTACAATTTGGAACATGGGAAGTATGTCGGTACCCTCTCAGGCAAAACAAAAGGTGACATGTTGATGCGCCAAGAGGCAAAACAAAAGGTGACATGTTGATGCGCCAAGAGACAACTGCGCGAGTCTGCGAGACGTACCACGACATGACGCCCTACGTACACTAGTCGCCTGGAATATTGCAACACATCGACATCGTATCGAGCAGCACTTATTAACGGTACCATCATTCATCATCTTATCACATTTTTGGAGCTCTTCTTCTCTATATGGCGTGAGTTTGCCATAGCCGTACGTCGTCCGCGCCATCTGTTACTCGCCATAGTTATCAATTTACTATAACTCTTATAAAAATAAACCCCACTATCTATTTCAATTCTCTGTGATTTTATAAGACCACGTCATCGAAGGGACCTATAGAACTCCAAAATCACTTCTATTTTCAATACTGTTAGATCATTTGTGTCCTATCATCTCATCCTCCACTAGCTCATATCTCCTTCACTATAGCTGCACAGCCACACCACACCAGACATGGCAGCCGACGAACGAAGGGACACAGGCCTTATCACCTCCTCACACAAATGTGAAACTGACGCACCCAATAAATGCTTCCTACTATGCCTACGTTGATACAAAATGGAAGGTCTCGAGAGTGCGTTTGGTTCCTTGTATTTGGGTCAGCCAGGCCCATGGGATGTAGCTCATGGTCGTTTGGTTCACTGGACGCCCTCCCTAGCCTGGCTCACTGCATGTAAATCGCCTCCTCCAACCTGCATTCAGAGAAACACAATTCTCCTCCATTTCTCCGCAGCCCGGCTCTAGCGAGCCAAGGGCGAGCCTGTGGGTGCATGTGATAGAGAGGGGAGATGCAGGCAACCAACCATATGCGGCCAACCAAACATGTGCTTAACTCATCCAGGCTCTATTGATGCTAGCAACCAAACGTAGCCCACCTGTATGCATTGGGCCAACCAAACATGTGCTCAACTCATCCAGGCTCTATTGATGCTAGCAACCAAACATAGCCCACTTGTATGCATTGGGCATGTCCCTACTCAGCCTGCATGCCAAATGTGAGCCCGGCTAAACTGGGAAGGGAACCAAACGCTCCCTTATTCATTCACCACGTCCTACAAATCTCCAACTACACTGTGTCTTTGCCCTACCTCCAACTGACGCATTTGCGTCCCGCGTCCTATGTCTTCAAGAACGCCAGCAACTACTATGTGTCCTATGCCTTTAAGAACTCCATCATCTAGGAACGCACCATATGGCACCATGGATCTAGGATCAATCCTAGATCTATGGTGGAGTTGCTACATTATTATGAAGCTATTGCTCTTGATTCACGTTTTCAATAATGACGGAACTCTCCTAAACAGGTCTTCATGAGCTCAATCGGATAAACCATATTTGTACCAGCATGTGGAGAGTGGGTGACCAGTATGCTGGATACAAATACGGAATCAGATAAAAGAACCAAGGAATACCAAGCTACTCCCTCCCTCGAGGAAACATACAATTCTAGCACGAAGATCACGTTTAAGTGTACCAAGTTTGATCAATTACAACTAAAAATTATAAATGTTTATGATATCAAATAGTGAATCTTATTAGATTAATTATGAAATGTATTTTATAATAAACTAATTTAAGGTCATTTGAATATTATTTACTAAACGTTGGTTAAACGTGAATTACTTTATGTTACACGCAATTAGTAGTTGCATCTTTTTATGGACAAAGTAACCAAAAAATATTTAACCGCCGGCTGGCCCATTTCGTACGCGCGCGTCCGGAGCCCGGAGGCAATGCAAAAATGGAGATCGTCCCACAAAGATGGCATCCATGCTTGGGAGGGAGAGGGACCAAAGAGATGAAAAGGCTGCCGAAGTAGTCGATAGATCCTAGATCCGTTGAAATTGACTGGCCCTATCACACGATTCACTCCACATTCTATCAATGACGGCCTGCCGTGAGCTGAATTGCTGAAAGCATGCATGTGGCGTGTTGGAAATCAGGCCAGCATGCCTGCCTCGTACTAGTACTTGCCTCCTCGTCCGTCCATCCGAATAGCTGGTCGATCATTCCAGCTGAAAATTTAAAATAGTAGTCGATCGCTAAATAACTGTAGGTAGCTTTAATTTGTTGTAGTGTGTAATCTACACACAGCAACTGCTAGTGCTGTCTCAGTAGCCATCACCAAATGAGCTCCTGATTTGTTTTGACGAAATTCCTGAGCCAACTGTCAGTCTAGAGTACGTTCGGAGACGGCCCGACGGGAGACCGGAGATGGATCCGCTGGTCCGGCGGTGTGACCCCCTCCTCTCTCTCTCTGCCCGTCAATCACATTCACACTCCCCGTGCGATCGATGCGAGCACATTGAACGAACGACACGGGCATCGTCGTCGCCATTGGCAGCTTGTGGAGCAAGATAAGGACGATCGACCAGGGGCCTGGCCGGCCCCAGCTTAATTTCCATGCAAACGAAATGGAAGGAACGGCCGACCTGAAGCGCATTCAAGCAGCGGGCAGGTGGCTGTTGGCAGCAGGCACCCCTGCACGCACGCATTTATGCTGCGGCTCTGCGTCAATATGAAAGCTTTCTATTGTAGCTCAGCGAGTACCACTGCCGATGCAGTTACTGTGGGCTGTGGCTGAGGAGCTGAAGTGTGTGTGTGAATTCACAAGACTTGGGCAGATGGAAGACACAGAATTCATCGCGATTTATACACAAGAAATTAACGGACCCATTTCTATGACGATTAGTTTATGAATCCTTGGAAAAGGGCTGGATTGGACGACGCTAGGTGCAGCAGCAGGCCAGAGCGGCCATCATTAGGAGAATCGAGCACTGAATCAGGACTGCTCCTGTGCCGCCGGCCGGTTTCATTCTCAGCCCATCCGTTCCTGTTGGCGATCGAACCGCGCGGCTTCAGGATCGGGGCTGCTGTGCCTGTGCTGACATCCCTCATCTCTCATGGTCATGGGCGGATGGGTGGGATGAGTTCATCCATGGCAGGTTCGGAGAACCAAGGAATGCTTTCATGGCTCATCCATGACAGTTGTGGTCGCATGCAGAGGCTTCCGAAAAACTTATATTGCATAATGTACATACTGATACAGTTTTTTTTTTTTTTTTTTTTTGAAAAGACAGGAGGGGCCGAAGAGCCCCTACTGAAAATTTTATTAGAAGCAACCGAGAAGATTACAATTCAAGTTTCAGAAAAGCAACAAAGAAGCTAATCTAAGAAACAAAAAAGGAAATGAAGAAAATTAGCCTAATTATACAAGGTGCTGGAGCCATAACTCAATTGCTGGAAAATACTTCTTCTTTGCTCTCCATAAGAGATTATGAAAGGTGCTTCTGAAAATATCCAGGCCGCGCAAGCTGCACGCTGGGGTGCCTCTGAAAATAGCATCATTTCTCAAAGACCAGATGCTCCAACTCATGATAATTATAATTTCCATAAAGAACTTTTCCATGATATGTTCCCTGAAGCTTTGAAACCTGCAGAAAGGATCCTAGACACTGATGACAGTTAAACCAATAAGACTCCAACAATCTCTGGCCACTGGGCAGTAGAGAAACAGGTGGTCAACAGTTTCTTCCACGTTCAAATAGCAAAGCACACAGGAATAAGGGGGAAGGTGCATGCTCTTCCTTCTAAGAATGTTTCTTGTACTAAGCCGATCATGAATGAGAAGCCAGAAGAACATTTTGTGATTAGGCTGACAAGAGGATTTCCAAATCCATTTGAAAATTGGATGGGCAGCAGAATGACCAAGAAGGTGTTCATAAGTCTTTTTCGAGGAGAAGGTGCAATTTCCCCAAATATAAGACCAAGAATCCAGGGAAATAAGAGGAGGAAGAGCCTGAATGGTGCTTTGGACTTGCACAAGCTGACCAAAGGCTTCCACAGAGAGAGGAAGATAAAAAAGGTCAGCAAGATCATTGGCCTCGACCACCTTTTTGACAGTGACAGATTTGTTCTTGGCAAAAGAATGAAGCTCAGGAAATTGAAGGAAGAAAGGCTGGCCATTCCAGCAGTCACTCCAGAACAGACAAGAATACATACTGATACTGTTGTCTACCTCGATTAATTAAGAACACAAATGCATATATATATATATATATATATAAAATATAAATATATCTAGACAGCAGATAGCTCCTTACATTACACTGTCTCGTTTGGTTAATGAAAAGTCCGCCTGCCGGTGTTTTCCGATGAGGCTGTCTATACTAAACTTGGGTGGTTTGACCCTTTTTGCACTCATGCAGATTATTAAGCCAAACCACACAAATTTTACCAAAACAAAAATCGGGTGGCAAGGAGGCAACTTCCACCCGAATTTTGACTACCCCCAGGAAACTGGCAAAAAATTCTAACGAAGGCAAATATGCTGTGACAGCACGCACAGACCACCATTTCAATTTTTTGACACAGACTAACTACCTTACTGCATCAAAAACATCTAAAATCTAAAAAAAAAAAAAAATCAAATTGAAATCAAAAAATGAATTGCAACAGATAGCAACTCTATATTGTTTTGGTATGTCTGACAACACACAAAAACCTTCTACAACAAATTTTAAGTATTCACAGCAGGAAAACAAAACCAACAGTCTTTGATACCATCAGATAGAATGACGAAATATAAAACCATCCCCATTTATAAAAAACCTCAATGACTTGGTCCTGACATGTCAGATATAATGATCCTGACAAGAGAATGAACATTTCATTACTTTTAAGCTAGTTTGCTGATTGAAGGCAAACAGAGCAAGACAAAAATAATACAATTGATACCAGATACACCTCTATAATTTGTTGCAGATCAATAGAGAGCACCTGATTAAACTCAATTTCACTTATGCCAACCCTATAATTAGCAAAGAAAAAACAGATTCTGAGCTATGAACAGAATTTAAAAGAGAAAAAAACAGGAAATATGCAACTAATTTTGTGGATTAGTGAAAACTGACCAAAGAGAGCCAGGACGCTACCCCGTGCTCAAGTTTGCAACAACTCACCATCCTTCATGACAAAAACAAATAGAGGATAAACACACATATAATAGCAAGATCATTTCATTGCCGGTGAATAATTAAACCTCCCTACCAAAATGCCAAAAACTAAATTCCCAAAATAAAACAACCTTGCTAATAAAAACCCAATACCAAATTAGATTTTGACTCAGCTAAATTATAAAGCTTTCGAAATGATGCTCACCTCTACACCAAAAGGTTATTCCATTCATCTTCAATAATCCAAAATCAACACTAAGTGCCTTGAGATTTACACTGTAAGATCAAATCAGAGAGATATAGATAAAAATCAGAAATAGAAATGTGAATTTTCAGCACAAATCTAATGTTCAAAAAATAGAGCAAGTGCTTAACTTTTATTCAAAAAACAAAACAGAGAGTAAAACCAAACAACCTGCCATTTTTCTATATCAACTGATGCTAAAACTGGAACACATCTACAGAATCAAGATTGGCATTGAAAAATTGAGACACAATTAAATCAAGATTGGGTACAACATAACCATTGCTTAACATTCAGGTAATACCCCCCCTTCCCAAAATGGATGGCTCATGTCTCAGAACCGAAAACTTGATCTGCACGGTAACAGCCATCCTGGACTCCTTTGTCTGAAACAAACGTTCAATCATTAGAGGTCAGTTAAATAACATGCAAAGAGAATTAGTAAAACATATAACAGTCCATGCACTCCTCATAAACAGGAGACCCTTATTTGCAAAAGGCCATTCTATTCAAATGTTCTCCATATCAGATCTACGTCCCTAGAAAATTCTGTGAGACAGTATGCTTACATGAAGCTTGGTTAAAAATTTGTCATTCAAATTCAACTGAGAAGAATAAACTAGCAATCCCCATCATTTTTAATACGAAAAAAAGAGACCCACATTGCTCATCAAACACAACTGCCCCAACTGCAGCCCAGCAGTTGATCAAAAAAATTTCAGACAAGGTACATACCAAAAAGGTCTCATCCAAAGCATACCACAAAAAACTAAGCTAGGTAAGCACAAACAGGTCACTCTTGACAAAGAGGTCTCATCCAAAAGCACACTGCAAAAAACATGCCAAAACTCTAGACATGTCACTTTTGTGAAAGAATTCCTTACGGCACATTAACATTCAGAATCAACAGCTAGGATCGAAAAAGGTGACCATTTCAGAGGAGGGCTTATGATATGAAGCAACTTACATATTGACAGGCAGGCCAGACACGACCAATAATATGGAGATTTTCACCAAAACATAGTCAGCTATGTGCTACAGTGCAAAATTCCTTGTCTGAAACAAAACGAATGTTACTACAAAACAATGTAGATACTTACATCGACATTGACAAAATAAACTCACCGTGACATCATCATAAGCTTCATTAGAATGATTCGCTGAAGAACAAATCCCAAGCATGGAGAACACTACCCAAAAAAAAAAAAACAAGAAAAAGAAGTTCAGAATTCAGATCATGAAACCACAATGCTCTGGACTCCTGTAGCTAACAAAACAGAATCATGTATGTGCTCAAAATGCAAGAGACAAGACATCAGTCATTTGCCATATATTTCACCATGAGCTAGGCAGGTTTCACTACTACCAATAAATTGAATTACAAGAGAATTTATCTCCTCATTTATTGATATCAAAAGAACAAAAGGTTTATCTGATGTGGAAGCCCAAGTATCGACATCGACAAAAATACTCACCATTACATCATCATATTACAACAGCTTCATTAGAATGATTCGCTGAAGAACAGATCCCAATTTCAGAACAACAAAAATATATTGCAAAATTAGAAAGAATAAATTACAGGATGTCTGAAAAATACCTCCTTTGGCATTGGGTCCAAGGACCCCTCATAAGTGAAAACCAGCATTCTGATCATCTTACAAGCATAGCTCCAAAAAAAAAAACATTTCAGGGAGCTGATCATCATGTATTAAAATTGTAATTTTAACAACCAACTGGCACATAAAAACTGCATGATCATGGAACAAAAATTCAACCTGATATGCAATTCAACAGGGGGCACTTACAGGCATAATCCTTCTCACAGATACAAAAGAGCAGGGTCTTGAGATATTCCTTTTGCAAAAATACATCATAGACACCTAAACCCACCTTCCCAAAGGCCCAAACCACCCTCCCAAAGCCCCAAACCACCCTCTCAAAGTCCAAAACAACCAAACCACCCTATGAAAGCCCAAAACACACAAACCACCCTCCCAAAGCACCAAACCACCCTCCCAAAGCCCCAATCCAAATATAAAGCCCCCCCCCCCCCCCAACCACCAAAGGAAAACCAAATCCAAACCCCCCTTAAAAAACCACCCACTCCCAAATAACAAAATAGCAAAGCCACAAACCACCAAGCAAAGGGCAACCCCCCCCACAAACAACCCAAAGCCCAAAACCACCTACCAAATTAAAAACCACCCTATCCCAAAGTATCAAACCACCTAGCATATGCCAACCACACAACCCCCCAAACCCAAAGATAAACACCCAAATCAGATCAAACCCCAATCCAAATATAAACCCCACCTACCAAAGCAAAACCAAATCCAACCCCCCCCCTTCCAAAAACAAACCTCTCCCAAATAACAAAATAGCAAAGCCACAAACCACCAAGCAAAGGGCAACCCCCCACCCCTACCAAAGCAAAACCAATTCAAAACCGCCCCTTTCAAAAACCACCCTCTCCCAAATAAAAAATGGCAACATCAGAATTATCTAAGCTTGAAGACTCAGTAAGAGAGGATTTCCTTTTGATACCCATATGGACTGCAACATTTTTTTATAAAAGGAACAATCAATTACAAGCAATATAACTGAATAAAAAAATAGACTTCAGTAACAAACATAGTAAATAAATATGCATGATACAGTAAGACAAATTAATAACCTAAGAGGTATTACAAAAATTAATACAAACTAATAAGAAGAACACTTATTAGGTTGTATTTACTTCATAAAACCTAATATCAAACAGAGGTATGGCACACCACATAACTCTGGTTATTTTACAAAACAAGTTAATCCTAAAAGCAACAGACCAAATAGCAAGAGAAGGAAGAATCATGTATTAAGATATAATCCCTACACATCGTCAAATGATTTGAAGGTGAACTAGATTTATGAGAAACAACATCTACATTTACCCCTAAAATAAGTTTGTCATTCAGTTTCACCACCATTCTGTCATACAACATGATGACCATGCACACAGCAGCAGCTTAAGAACAACCATTGTATTGATAATTTCAAATGTTATTAGAAACATACATCACACAGTACACAGACACAACAGCTTAAAGACAGAACCATTGTTATATTCAGAAGTTATTATTAAAAACAAGTTAATCCTAATAGAAAAAACTAATGATAAATTATATTAATTATAATGATAAACTCTAAACTATGCTTCAATTTGCAGTAGTAGTCAAACTAAAAAAAAAATAAATCTGGGATTCAATGAGTACAAGGCCAGGCAGGAGGTCAACAGCAAAAAAACAACAGGGATGTGAAGATGAATTGTACCTTAAAACATACACACCTAACAAGAATGAACAATAAAGCAATTCAACTGCCACACTTCCAAAAGGTTGATCTAGATATACCAATTATACACCTGCAACAAAACAAGCCATACTGACTGAATGAGACAACAGGAGCATGTGAAAGTAAAATTATTCAGAGATGTTCATTAAGCAGTAGCACACAAACACAAATGAAAAACATATATATGGCACACCAACCAAAAAGGGTCTGGCAAAAAAAAAATCAGCTAATCCTAATATATTAAACTGATTACAGACTGCATATACTACAAACTAATGATAGACTATGAACTCAGCTTGAATTAGGGTATCAATTATAATAGGGCATGCAGGCATGCGATGCAATTTCTAAATAGGCATATATGCTATTTCTAATAGGAATATATGCTAAAAATAGACAACATCATGCGATGCAAGCAGGCTTCACAGACCGCGGAGTAGACAGAGGAGGGGCAGACGACATGCAAGCGCGAGAAAGGGACAGGAAGCAGCCGTAGTGGCGACAATCCGTGGCTGGAATCCTGCGAGACGGCCGCCCGGCTGGGCACCTAGCGAGATTGCACGCGCTAGGAAAATTGGGGGAGATAGAATCAACAGAGGAGGAGCGAGGGGGAGATGAACTCCCGAGGATCGGATGAGGGGAGAGGACGGACGCGGAGCAGCCGTAGTGGCGTCATCTCCATGAATCGAACCTATTCTCGGCGGAACAGCAGGAATGAACAAAAAAACGAGAAATAAAACACATGTTACCGGTAGCATAGCGAGGTCAAAAAGGATCTAGATCATAGACAAAGGACAGACTAACCAGAATCAACCAAATCGGCGGCGGAGAGGCGCTCCGGCGACCTCCATTCGCCACTTCTCAGCGGAGGAGAGCAAGAAGGAGGGGACAGACGAAAATGACGGGTAAACGGACAAGGCGCGTGATTACCAAAATAAACAAATGACAGGTGGGACCATCAGACAGACGGGGCAAACCAGAGAGCGCGTGGGCAAAGCAACCAACGACGCAGATCGTCAAAGCAAATGAATCGGACGCTGCAAAATTTGGGTGGAAAAGCAGACGATGCCACCCGAGTATCATTTAGCTTTCCTCTTTCCGATCGGCAGCATGCATCATGTACTATGTGTTAGTACGCTGCTACATGCATATATAGGCATACGGAGTACACAATAATAATGCTGCTATTACAACTGACCGTCCTGTTTCGGACGGACAGCTCTACGTTGATTTAAGACGACTGTCGTCGTCGTACTGTACGATTCAATAACATCCACGCGTGTAGAGCCCAAAACCACAGTAAAATTAAAAGGACAAGACGTGTGTTAATACTCCACAAGTACGTACTTACTGGCTAGTTAGGAGTAATCCCGTTGCTAGTTGCTCTGACACACGGATCGTCCCTACCGCATTTACCAGGGCGAGTACTACTAGTACTCCTACTCGTTTGCACATCAGACATGCAGAGATCCCTGCAGATATCGTACTCCGCCGATCCGTATATGTAGCCTCCTGTAGGTATCCAAGGATCGATCTGGATGTCGTAGATCCATCGCTCGATCTTCATCAAGCCCTGTTGCAGTGCTGCTGCTTGTGCAGTTGCGAGCTGCATGTGAAGAGGAGACGCCGGCGAGTGGCTGGCTGGAGCAAGGCCCCTGCAACGGCAAGCAAGCGCCGACGGTTGTAGGGGCCGTCCCGCGACTCATCGGCCGGCAGTAGCAGCAGCAGCAGCCAGGCCCCGGACCGGAGGACCCCGGGGCACGGCGGGCCCGCCATCAGATTATCAGATAAACCCCTAGCGCGGGCGGGTTTAATTTCGGTTAGAGCAAAGATTATAAATTTCGTCGGGTTCCGCTGGTCGCAACAACATCGCAGTGGTGGTGGGCCCAAATGCTATTTAAAGATATCGAGAACACCGCCCGATAGCGATGCGGTCATGCGCTCTTCTTCGCCGAGCAAGCCGTCGCCTCGCCGTTGCCCGCTCCTTCTATTTTATCTTTTTTTCATCCACGTAGGATCTCAGCCAGCTCTCGGCCCTTAATAATACTTGCTCTTACGATCGTACCAGCCGACGCCCGCCGGGCCAGCAACGGAGCAGCATGGTTGCAGGTGCCTTTTGCTGTAGCCGCGCGCGGTGCAACTCCAACTGTGACTGTGATGGGCTGGCGCCTGCCGGGCCGCTTCACGCGTGAGCCGTTGTGGTCGGCTAGCTGCTGAGGCGCGTCCGTCTTATCGGAGGCCCTCCAGACCAGTGCCAAATAAATAAATTTAGCAATCTAAATCACCACTCCTGACATTATCATTACACTAGAAAGCTACTGATTTTTTTTTTCGAAAGCGCACCCATTGGCACGTGCTTCATTAAGGGAAAATAGAGTTTTTACATCGCCGCACACTTTAGCCAAAACAATTGGCCGAGGCGCACGAAAAACACACATACAAGAATCACCGGCTAAAACGGTGGTGCATTACGGTTGTACTAAAAGTTAAACTAATGTGCGACGAAAGCTGGAGGGCGAAGCGTCCGCGGCTACGGCTCCAAATCAGAATCTCCCCTAGTGGCGACAAAGCACCGGGCCGCATCAAGGGGAAGATCTCACGCAAACACCTACGCTTGCGGATGATGGCTGCTTCACGCGAAAGTGCTCCCGGGCTTACCCTTTAGCTCGGGGCGGGGCGCCGCCTCGACCTCGGGCGTCCCTCAAGCTTGTTGAGCATCTCCGGCAACATCGTCCGCTCCCGTTGCACGAAGGAGGGTCATGCTTCGGTTTGCCGCGCGGAGACGAGCACGTCGTGCTCTCAATCTTCGATAAGGACCTTGGACGAGCGGAGGGTGGGGTGGCGGCGAGGACGGGCTCGTCGGCGGGAGGGTGATCGGCGCGATGAAGTCTGGATGGAAGTAGCGGTGGGCGCGACGGCGTGCTCCCAAACCGATCCCCCGGAGGCGGCGGGTCGGTGGCGATTGGGTGTCCCCTGCGTCGGACACTCCCAACTCATCCCCGCGAAGCGGCGCCGAGTAGGGGAAGGATTTTTGCGCACACTCTCCCGCCGGAGGACGGCTCGGCATCTGGAAGGTTGCATGGAACCTCGCGGCGGGTGAGGGGGTCCGGGGTAGGCGCCCGGCGTGCACGGGCGCTTGGCCCACTTGTTGGGCCGACACGTCGCGCTGTTTCTCCGGCCGGTCTTCGCGGAAGGCGGATTTGGCGGCCCGGCCGGTCGCTGCGGCGCGGTACCGGTCGTCGTCAACCACCCTCGTTCTTCGCTTGCGGCGAGGGCTTGGTAGGCCCCTGGCGGTGTCAAAGTCGGCGAGTCGATGAAGGCGATAACCGGCCGCCACCTCCGACGCCGCCGCGCGCGGGAACGTGTGACGCGTGTCGGCGAAGTGGTGTACCCGGCGCATCTGCGCCACGGACATGTCCGGTCCGTCCGACGAGGGGCGGGGCTGGTTGGCGCGGTGACGCTCGCGAGTCCCGCCGCCCCCCGGATCCTCGAAGCCTCCGCCCTGCGAAGCGAGCGCGACCATCTTGCGCAGGCGGGCGGCTCGAACTGCACGGGTAGAGGTGGCGCCGGGCCCGACGGTGGCGCGGCGAGGGAGGCCATGAGCTCGTCAAGCATCGGGTCCACCGGCGGTGTCGGCGAGGCCCACGAGGGCGACCCGGTCGCGGCCCGTCCGTGTAGGAGGTGACCAAGTCTGCGGGAGGCGGCGCCCACGGGGCCCGCGCCGGTTCAACGGGCCCGCGGTCCGAGTCGGCGGCATCCGGTGGAGGCCACACAAATCCCCGGATGGTTCCCACGCAAGCCCAAAGCAAGAGAAGGGGCGGCGTCGGCCCGGGGCGGCGGCGCCCGGCGGCCGTCGGGGCGAACCAGCTGCGGCGGCCGAGGGGAGCGTGGAAGGGGCGGGCCGACGAGCGGCGTCCGCGTCGCTGGTGCGATCGCGGGCCCGGTGACCAGCGCCACTGCGGAGGAGGCAACGTGACGGTAGACGACAAGCGCGGCGATGTGATCTTCCGCGAAGTAGTTGAAGCACAACCCCACGAGGTAGGCCGGGATAGGGCGGCGACGGCGCGAGACAAGGCGAGGTGGACGCGCGGCGTGCTCGGCGTGGTGGAGGGCGCGCTGCCCGATAGCGACATCCGGCAAGGTTGCCCGGTGGTCGGGCCCCAAATGTTGGTGGGCGGGTAGGCGACGTGGTCCGAGACGAAGGTGGCCGAGACGCGGCCCGAGCGCTGAAGGAACGGCTGAACCACCGCAAGCCCGCGGGTGTCCCCCCCGAGCGCCGCCTTGGATAGCTCACGGTTCCGTGGGCGCATGCGAGTGCGGCCGTGTGGGCGCCGTCGGCGGCACACCAGGCGGCGGGGGGACGTGCCGACTCAACGCCCGTGGCGGTCGGCGAGCGCGGTGCCGCGCCGACCCGCGGACGACCGCGAGCGGTTTGAGAGGTGCGTGGGGCTTTGGGCGGCGACGACGGCGCCGCCCGCGCCGCCGCCGAGTCGGATGGTACCGGCGCCGACAGCCGTGTCCCCACCCCTAGTGTCGGGTGACTCAACGGTCTGTCCCGCGAGTCCGGCGCGAGAACCGGGGCGCTCTGGCGGGGGATGGGCCCGCGCGCCGCCGCACGGCGAGTGGGGGCCTCCGATCGGCGAACTCGTCCTCGTTGTCCGAAAGGTCGGAGAAGGAGCCGTCCACCCACCGCATCCCTTGGGTCTCCCAGCGGAGGGAAGTGAGGGGCGCATCCACGGTGGGTGACGGGGCGACCCCCTGGCTGCGGCCCGAACCACCGGCGGCATGAGGTGACGGAGGCGGTGACGAAGACGGAGCGGAGGGGCGCACGGGCACGACCTCCGCACCAACCAACATCGCCCGGCGGGTGGCGCGGCGTGGTGGTGCCGCGGTGGGGAGGCGGAGTCGTCCTCAATCTCGCCCTCTCCTCGACATCCGCGACGGCGGCGAGGGCACCACGGGACGGCGAGCCACCGTCGACCGCCACATCGAGCCGCACCATGGACCGCCGTGCCGCGATGGACGGCGAGGAGGTCGACGCCGGGCAGGCCCGGGGCGGGAGCCGATGTCGACGCGGAATGGGTGGAGGACAATGCGGACCGCGCTGGGCGGCATGCGGACCCGGCGGGAGCGGCCGGAGTTCGCACCGCGGGGAGGGCCGCCGCCTGCGGCCGAGCGGTGGTCGGCGCGGCGGAACGAGTCCGAGGAGCACGGCGCCGGGGATGGAGCAGCCGGATGTAGGGGGTGCAGCGTGGATCTGCAGCCGCCGCCGCGGCGGCGGCGGCGGCCCCTTCTGGCTATTGCCGGCGGCGCCATGGACGGGGGAGCGCGCGCTGGCTGCTGCGAGTCTTGTGGAGGTTGCGGCGGCGGCGCGTCGGCCCGCGGGCGGCGGCGCGCACGCCAAGGTGATAGAGCCAGCGGGAGGCTGCTCGATCGCGCATGCCCCCGCGGCCGGAGGCGACGCGACAACGGCGGCGGCGTCCGTCAGCTGCTGAGCGCGCCGGGGTGGCGAGGCCACACGCGAGGGGGTTCCGTCGCGCCCATAGCGGCCGGTGGTGGTGGCGGTGGCTGAGGCACCAGCGTGCCACCGGTGGAGCGACCAGCGGGCGGCGGCGCCGCGCCGGCTTCCGCGGCGCAAGGCCGGGCCCGAGGGGGGGGGGAGAAGGTGAGGAGCGAGGTGGGGGAACGGTAGATCCGGCGGGGAAGGAGGTCGGGGACGGGTTGGTGGGCGGGGGGGGCATGGCCGGAGGCCGGCGCCGCCGCCCGCCGGCGGCGAGGGAAGGGGCTAGGAGGGGGAGCGGGCGGAGGGACCGTTGGGAAAATGATAAGTTAACCAGAAAGCTACTGATTTATTTATGGGGTACTGTATTTGCTATAACAAAGTACAAGTGTACGATGATCTAACGTTTAATTAGTGTCAAAATCGACCGAATTCAAAATTCTAATTCTCCTTAGACCACAGTATATATATAGATTATAGTCAAAATGTTTCCATGCAGCCTGCAGGTATTCCTGATTTTTTTTTTTTTTTTAACGGATAAGCTGAGCGAGAGTACAGGAGCCGAGGGCCAGTGGGGCGCTTTCAGTTAGGAGTTCCGAGTCCGGCCCATCTTGCAACAACTATTTTATGGGCCACATATATATCAAAAGGCCGTGTTGTGGCAGCGATACAGTTGGTGTGACGCATTCGTCTCAACAAAAAAAAAAAAAAAAAAAAAGTTGGTGTGACTCATCACGCTGCTCGTCTCAACTATTTTATTCCTGCTGCTTTATTCTTGTCTTTATTTGCTCTTATTATTATCTTAGGATAAGGATTGCACTTGTTTTGTTCTATTTCCTTGACTATTAAGAATTAGTGTTAGGATCAGAAACTTCATCATCCGTGCACTATTACTTGATTCCTTTGGCACTGTCCAATGGAATTCTCAATTCTCCAGCCCATGCTCATCAAATCCACTCACGCGGCGAACTGTGGTCAGTTATACGCGTCGGGTCCGTCCCATTCGCATTCAGTGTCCCAAAACAGGGGAGTTTTTGGAAGGATCAACGTTAATACACCCTCAAACTCAACAACAGGTCACCAAACTATTAATGTTAGCATCTCATACCATAATCATTTTCAACAGGGGAAACAATAATGATGACGCGCATGATCCCTCACTCTCCATCAACGTGTGGCCGACCACACCTTTAGTTTCAGCTCGGAATTTATCCGATTCTTCGATCTCTCTGGGTTATCCGATACTCCAACTAGCTCAAAAAAAAAACAAAAATCATGTACGGTAACAAGATTTTGTTGGTGTCAATTTTTTTTTTTTTTTTTTTTTTGAGGGAGTACCAAAATTACTCAAGTGTTACAATAATTGGTACAAACTCCATCTGGAGAAGATAAAAACCACACATGTCTACCTAGTGCTTCATAAATCGAACATTTTGCTAGACAATGAGCATCAACATTCGAAGCCCTTTTTTCATGAACGACTTCTGCCTTCGCGAAACGAGACATTCCAGCTTTGATCTCTTTGATTATATGGCCATATACACCCATGCCAGAGCCCTTCATATTTCTCACGACATTCATGCAGTCTGTGGCAATCCGGACCCGCTGATTGGCGAGGTCGTCTGCTAATGCCACCCCTTCTCGGCATGCCAACACCTCAGCAGTTTCAGGGTCCGTAATCCCTTCCATCACTATCACCGACGCCCCTTGAAATCTGCCTGAGTCGTCCCTCGCCACTGCCGCCATTGCGGCAATTGACGAGTTTTTCGATAATGCCGCATCCACGTTTATCTTGAGCATTCCAGCCGGTGGTGGTATCCAGGGACGAACAGGAGCTCGTGCACCTCCCCGGTCTGGCTCTCCCAATTTCTCTATCGCCGGTGACACAGCAGACTCCAAGTCTGCAATGAAGCTTTCTATGAAGCTGTGAGTCGAAAGGGGACTCTGAAATATATTTTCAAGCACAGCCTTCCTCCTCGCATACCATATCGACCACATTGTGACAACCAAACGAATTAGATCGTCATGCTGAAGCACTGCTATTGCTTCATGAAGCCAAGCCCGAGCATCACCCTGTTGAGCTCGGCTGATGAACTCCAAAAGCTCGTCCCGTTGTAGTGCCCAAACACACTGTGCCATGTGGCATTCCAGCAGAGCATGCCTCCAAGAATCCTGAGTGCCACAAATCGAACATGTAGAATCCTGAGCCATGTTTCTGTGATATCTGACGTCACCCGTTGGAATAGATTGCTTGGCTAGCCTCCAGAGGAAGTTCCGAACTTTAGACGGAACCTTGATCTTCCATAGGTTTGCCCAGTCTCGCTGGTTTGCTGTAAAATCCGATTTTCCCGCATTATGTTCTATCCAATCCGTCCTTCGTTCCCGGTTATTGATCAACATCCGGTAAGCCGATCGGACGGTAAAGGAACCTGATTTTTCATAGTGCCAGGCCCAAAAATCCCTTTGCCTCCGAGTCGTCAGGGGTATACTGAGGATCAATTCCCGATCCATAGGAATAAAATGGTTTTGAAGCGCCTGTATGTCCCACGATGCAGATGTGGGATCAATAAGCTCGCAAACTTTTACCGGCGGCTCATTGCTTGCACATCTAACCGGCCGCAGCAGGCCGTCCCTTGGCAACCAATTCATATTCCATATATGAGTTTCTTCCCCAGTGCCAATTCTTCGAATCAGTCCTTGCTTGAGTACCTCCTTACCATCTACCATGGCCCGCCAGACTCTTGACGGCGAGGATCCCAATTCTGCCTCCAAGAAATCTTCCTCAGGAAAATAAACTGCCTTTAGTATTCTCACACTGAGTGAAGATGGTTCCTGTAAGATACGCCATGCTTGCCTAGCTAACAAGGCAAGATTGAAAAGCTCAATGTCTCTGAAGCCCAAACCTCCCATATGTTTGGGCTTGGTCATCTCCTCCCATGCCACCCAGCATGTCTTCCTCTTGCCCTCCTTGCTTCCCCACCAGAAGCTTCGGAGTAGGCTATCTAAATGTTGACATAAGCCCCGAGGTAACCTGAAACACGACATGGAAAAAGTTGGCACAGCTTGCGCTACTGCCTTGATCAAAACTTCCTTGCCACCAGCTGATAGCATCTGCTCTAGCCAGCCCTGCACTTTCTTCCACATCCTGTCCTTCAGGTACTTGAACGCCCCATGGGTTGCTGAACCAACATCCGTAGGCATACCCAAATATTTCTCGCTGAGAGCTTCATTATGGACATCTAGACAATCCATAATCTCTTCACGGATGTTCCCACTAACACCTTTAGCAAAGTGTATTGATGATTTGTCCATATTTACCCGTTGTCCTGAGGCTTGGCAGTAGATGTGCAACACATCCATCACCTCATCCGCACTCTCCCTATTCGCCTTGAAAAACAGCAGGCTGTCATCTGCAAAGAGTAAGTGACTAACCATCGGAGCCGATGCAGCCACTAATATTCCACTGAGGTTCGATGACTGAATTCGTGATTTCAAAAGGCACGAGAGGCCCTCTGCTGCTAATAAAAACAAATAGGGTGAGATTGGATCCCCCTGGCGGATCCCTCTCGATGGACAAAAATTCTCAAGCCGTTGACCATTAAGCAAAACTGAGAATGATACTGTGGTAACCAATCTCATAATCATGTGAACCCACATCTGATGGAAGCCGAGTTTGATCATAATAGCTTTAAGATAATCCCATTCTACTCTATCATAGGCCTTCCTCATGTCCAGCTTTAGAGCACAGTATTTCCTATCTCTAGCTCTCTTCTTCTTCATATAATGCATGCACTCGTAGGTTGTAATTATATTATCCGTGATCAACCGTCCTGGAACAAACGCTGATTGTTCTTCCGAGATAATTTCTGGAAGCACTCGCTTCATTCTGTTTGCCATGACTTTCGACGCAATCTTGTAAATAACATTACAAAGACTGATCGGCCTGAACTGACCCAGCTCCTCTGGACTTTCCACTTTGGGAATTAGCACAACACAGGTGTTGTTAATAGCTGTTGGGTCATCTTCTCCTCTCAGCATCCGTAGGACAACTGTAGTTACTTCTTTCCCACAAAGCTCCCAATGACGCTGGAAAAAATGTGCTGGCAATCCATCTGGCCCCGGTGCTTTTGTCGGAAACATTTGAAACAACGCAGTCTTAACTTCTTCTTGCACAAACGGCATCATCAGCTCCTCATTCATAGCCTCTGTTACTTTGACTGGAACAGTATCCAAGACTCGTTCCATCTCTAAAGTTCCTTCTGATCGGTACAGCTCCTTATAGAAATTTGACGTCATAACCCCCATCTCACCCTCATCTTCAGTAAAATTGCCATCTGGTTTTTTCAGCTTGGAGATGAGATTCTTTTTCCTTCTTTGGCTAGCTCTCATGTGAAAAAATTTTGTATTTTTGTCACCGGCCGCCAACCATGTAATCCTGGAGCGCTGCCGCCACATAATCTCCTCCCTGTGGTTAAGCTCCATAATTTTCTCCACCACCTTAATCTCGGCATGTGATGGTCCAGTACCCCGCCCCGGGTCCGATTTGAGGCGGTGTAGTTCTAGGTTTAAACATTTCAGCTCCTGACGAACATTACCAAAAGTGTTCCTGTCCCATGCACTCAACTCGGATGACACTGAGTTAATCTTGAGTTGCAGCTCATGTAAAGTATGAGCTTCACCCGCCTCTGTCCAAGAGTTAGCAAGCATTGTAGAGAAATTCTCATGAGATTCCCACATTGTTTCATACCTAAAAGTCTTCTGTCTCCTCTTCCTCCTATCACGTTCCGTCTCTAGGACCCAACGAAGCATGATGGGATCATGGTCAGACGCTGCAGCAGTAAGATGTTGAACACTCGCCAAAGTAAAGCGCGAACACCACTCAGCTGTAGCAAGTGCTCGATCAAGCCGCACACGGCAGTAAGATCCGCCTGAAATCCTCTTCTCGAACGTCCAACTTCTACCCTCGTATCCGAGGTCACAAAACCCACACACATCAATCATGTCGCGGAAGCCTGCAACTTGAGCCTGACTGCGCTCCTGCACACCAACATGTTCATGTCTGTGTAATACTTCATTAAAGTCGCCAAGGCAAACCCAGGGAAGGTGTGAGGATGCCTTGATAAACTTCAACATATCCCATGTTTTATGGCGCTCTGAAGTCTGAGCTTCCCCATAAACACATGTCAATCTCCATGGTCCACTCCCATGCTCGGTAATAACAGCATCAATATGGTACTGGGAGTAAGGTAACAATTCCACTCTAGTTTTATTATTCCAGTAAATTCCAAGACCACCACTACGGCCTGAACTACTGACAGCAAAAGAATTATCAAACCCTAGAGTACTTTTCAATGACTCAGTACGTGCTCTGTGAATCTGAGTCTCTAATACACATAGCACTGTCGGGGCAAAATTCTTCACGATCTCGCGAAGTTCCTTCACTGTCGCAGCATTGCCCAAGCCACGACAGTTCCAGCTTATGCAACTCATTGTTCTTGGCGGCACTCCGTCCCGGAGTCCGCCATATTTTTCAATATTCCTTCCTCAGTCTTCTTGTACTTCTTCTTGTCCCTCAGTGATGCGTAAACTGGTGGGGGAGGAGGGATCTTACCACCAGCATCTGCACTTCGGAACTGTTTAAAGGACAACCTCTTTTTCGACTCCAAATCATTCTCTGGGGTCTTCTTGTTGCTCTCAGACTTCAACATACTGACAGCAGTATTCTTCAAATCAATGTTACAACCAACAAAAATATCACCAGACATGCCTCGTCCAGCGAAAGGAGCTTCACCCCTCCACACAAGTTTAGATGCCACCTTTCTACCATCAACAGAAGGGGTATAACCACGACTGCAACTTTCATTATTTTCTCTGTCTGACTTACTTGAATAGCTCTGAATTGTTCGGACAGCCAGCAGCAACAGTTGCAACACATACTGGAATGAACCACATCTGAAACTGCAGTTGCACTTGACTAAAAGCAAGATGCTTGGCTGGATATGCTCTGCAGCGTCCCAGCATGGTAGTGACATGGTGTCGAACACCTTGAGGGCGGTAGTTGTGGAAGCTCGTCGGAAACGAAACTGAGGGCCGAAAACAAACTGAGGGGTAGCGAAGAGGATGTCGAGCCCGAGCGGGGTCTCTTTGGCCAGCTTGTTCCCGGCCGCCGACGAGCAGGGACGGGGCGCCGAAAGGCGGCGAGGCGCTTCGAGCGGGGACGGGGAGCCGGGGCGGCGCGACGAGCAGGGCCGGCCGGACGGGGCGCCGCGTCGAGCGGGGCCGAGGCGCCGGAGCTGACGGAGAAGACGCGGCGGCGACGGCGAGGTGGAGAAGGAACGCAGCGACGGCGGCGTACGGACAGCCGCGACGGGGACGAACTCGCCGTGGACCAGGCCGAGGTCGACGGGGACGAGACCGATGGCGACGGCAGACACCGCACCAAAACCAACTCGAGCCGCCCCTGGGGACGCCGAGACAGAGGACGAGACCGGCGAGCGCGCCGTCGAGGATGGATGGGGCGAATCGCCCTTGAATCGCCCGGGGCTACTGTTTGTTGGTGTCAATTGGCAGGCACCATCATGTCTAGAAGGGAAGAGTACTAGCTGGGCTTTGTTGTTGGACTAGAGCATGGGCTGCGATTGGAAACAGCAGGGCCCGGGAAAGGAAACGGAGCGACATGTCCATGTCCATAATAACTAAACACGATGGGCCGGCCAATTTGAACTTGGGCCTACATATACAACATATACTATGACGTTTTCCACGAACACGTGTCCAAATCTCTCCGGCGGCCTTGGTACGAAACAGAGCAAATTTCTTCGTCATCACGTACGTGCCTGTCACCGGAAATCGTGTTGTCCCAGGCCGTGGTCCTTTTTTATTTTCGTCAAAAATACAAGCACCATCGTCCAAAAGATACTCTACGTACGTACGATCCAGCACGTACCCATTGTATATATTGTACTGCTTGTACCTGATCGATTCAACGGTTTTGCTTGCCTGGTGTACGTATTGGGGGATTGGGATTAATTAACACGCACGTACTGACGTACTTGCTACGTACACACAGCAGCTCATTCAAACTCGCTCGTAGATGCAACGCGTTGTTTGTTGCTTATACAAACCAAAAAGACTGTCAGCATTGACAGACACGCGCTAATCTCTCAGACGTACTTGCATCATCGATCTTTGAAAAAAATCTGATCTGGAAACGTTCAGCTCATCAAACATCGATCTTTGAACATCATCGATCTTTGACGCTAATCCGCCCCTGTCGCAGTAGATGCGTTAGGACAGGCTAAACAAACATCTTTAGTTTGTTTAATTTGTCACTCATCAAACACACAGTATAACTTAGTCCGACGTTGAAACGTTCATCAGGCCGGCCTAGCTACCCATAGTAGAACTCGATCAGAATTAAGGGGCTGTTTATAATAAATCTATCTACAGTGTTTTCTGGGTTCTGGCTCTGCAGGGCTCGTGCTCTTCTCGCAGGTCGGGTTTGACAATGTCGTCCCTAGCGGGCAAGGTAACCTGCCTGCGCGCGTGAGCTGGTCCGCTCTTGCACGTGTCCTGTACCGTACACGTACGCCGAAGGTATGCCACGTGGAAGAAAAAAGGAAAAAGTTGAGCCTGTTCCGGACGCGTAAGTCGTCGCGGGCTGGGACTGTACGTGGTGTTCTCGGACGTATGTACATGTACAATGTACTATGGCGTGCACGAGCACACGGTACGGCTACGGCCTACGGCCACGTACGTACACGGGTGGATTAATATATGCATGCATGGCAGGCAGTGGAACAAATTAAGCAAGGGACAGTAGGATAGAGTTTTGGGGTCCCAACACCCAGGGCATGGGGATGGATAGATATGATGCATGGTCGATGGGATGGGAAGCAAACCATGCAACCTAGGACCATGATCGATCCATGTACACCTACGTTAACACGCCGTGTTCGACGGTATAGATGGGCATCGGGCCGTGCCGCCGTCGTGCCATAGGCGTGCTTCATTCCCGAGGGCTGGCCCGCAGCACGGCACGCACGTCGTGCCCATTTTTAGTGTCGTGCCGCCCGATGGGCACGGTGTTTTCCACCGTGCTGTGCCGGCCCATGGCCCGGCCAACAAAAAAACACAGAAAGCATCAAGTTTTTAGATACATTTTGACCAGATATATCTATATAACCAGATATCACATGATATATATGCATAATGAGAATGAAAACAATATGACAAATTTGATTCAAATGGAGCTGTTTTGTGCAATGCTGCCTCATTAAAAACCTTTCTAGGTAAAACTCACCCTTGTGAGAAACCCTAGAAAGGGAAAAAGAGTGCAGCCAGCTCAAGTTTCAAGTTTCAATTTCTCAAACATGTCAAACATCTAGCCCTATTACAATAGCCATCACAGTGGCAACATCCATCTCAGCTTCAAGTTTTGCACTAGCACTACACATGAATGACTAAGTGTTGTACTGCTTCAAGTGCACCAAAATCGCCAAAAGTCTCTGCACAAGTGAACAACTTCGGTTTCTAAGCATAAGTGAATGACTAAGTGACTAAGTGACTAAGTGTTGTCATGCTCACCTCCATGTTGCCATCTTCTTCTAACCACATCCACCAACAGAGCTGTTACCACCAACAGAGCTGCCGATGCTGCTCCCGCTGTCATCTGTCTAGAGGTTCGCAAAGGACTCCGCCAGGTCGAAGTCCTCAATGGCATGTTGTTCCCTCCTTGCTCCTAGCTCCCAATCCTTGATGCATCTGAGCATCTCAACATGCTCAGGCACCAATCGCTGCCGCCGGTCTTCGAGTATCCTTCCTGCCAAACTAAAACAAGACTCGGAGGAAACAGTAGATGCAGGAACAGTTATGATATCTTTAGCCAAAATAGATAAGATAGGATAGGTTTGCTTGTGGTCACGCCACCAGAGTAGGATATCAAAGTTTTCTGGAAAGGTGGTTAGTCGGTCACTGTCTAAGTAAGCCATAAGCTCACTAACAACAGATGGACTAGATGATTCATGTCCACCAGGATTTCCAAAGAACCTTCCCCATGACTGTTTTCTCTTACCAGCAGGAAATGAAGGCTGTACAAGCCTTTGAGTTCTTGCCGTTGCACCAAATTTGTCAACATACTTGGTGAACAGCCTAGTCAGCTCATCTTTCACATTTTTGAGAACAGGATTTCATATGACGTAGCAAGCTTAGCTTGGGTCTTAGTATCATGATCACGTTTTTGAGAACAGAATTTCATATGACGTAGCAAATGCCCAGTGCCAAATTGGGATCTAGCAGAGTACTTAGTCCTACAATGCTTGCAGATGGCAGCTACATGGATCTTACCTTGCTTAATCTCATGGAAGTAGGTCCAAACCTTAGAGGATTTCTTACCAGTGGTAGCAATAGTGTCGCTGGAGGGATCTAGGTCCTCGCGCCGCCGCCGCCGGGCATCGAGATCGATCGATGCTCCCTACGGGAACCAACCGTAGTGTCACCTAGGTCGATGCCAAACACGGCACCGCCTGCGTCCTCACGCAGGTCATCATCGTCCTCGGCCGTGGCCTCCCGCTCGTCATCCGAGTTGGGCACTAGGTCCTCGCCGTCGACAGGGGCGAAAGCCACCTGCGTTGCGAGCCCAAAGACCGATGCATTCGGACGAGCGAGCCGCACCAAAGATAACTGTGTCGAGGTCGAGCCCGCCCTCTAGCACCGCCCTAAACGGTCGCCGGCCCCTAGTGGCCTAGCCATGACAACTCTAGAGGAGGTCGACTCGGCGTCAGGAACCACCAAGGGAGACCTGCAACGATGAAACACCAGAGCGAGAAAAAGGATTAGACAAACAACGGCGAGCGGCGGCGGATCGAGCACACAAAGAGAGAGAGGAGCACGGATGGAGAACGGATGGACCACATACCTGCGCACCGGAGCACGGTGCCGCAAGAACAACCAGAGAGAGAGAGAGAGAGAGAGAGAGAGAGAGAGAGAGAGAGGAAGGAGCACGGATGGAGAACGGATTAGACAAACATCGACAGCGGCGGCGGATTGAGCAAGAAAACCACGAACTCACATGTTGTGTGGAGGAGGAGAGGAGGGGGGGGATGAAGAGGGATTTCGAACTCAGATCGGTGCGGGGAAGCCGTCGGGGTGCGTCGGCGACGACGGAGGTGAGCGGCGGTGTCATCGGAGGCGAGATCCATAGAGAGATCCATAGAGAGCGAGAGGCGAAGACGAGATCCGAGAAGAAGTCTTGGCGCGGGCGTGGGGTGGGGATTAGGTTTAGGGTTGGGAATGGGGGAGGAGGGAGCGGCTGCTTGCCTGCTTACATACGTGGCGCGGCGGCAGATCGAGCAGGCTGACCTCTCTAGTCGCTGGCAGGCGGGGCCGGTGCCGTGCCGTGCCACGGGCTGGAGGGGCGGCCTAGGCACGATGCGGCAGGGCCGAAACCCCGGCTGCGGGCCGGGCCACCGAGCTCGTGCTGCATGCCCATCTATATTGGACGGACATGCGCACAGTTACGTTCCTCAAACGTATCATCTGTTTTGCCACTAGTACAAATGAAAATATATGAATTACCTACTTGCTGAGTCGCCATATTGTTTCTATCTCTAGTAGGCCTACATTAAGCTTCTGTTAGGTTTTCCATAGTGATTACCTAGTGCATCATGTAATCGTGTCCATTTCCTTATCAGTTTCTTAAGTACGTGTTGCTTTCAAAACCAGCATTGTTTATCAACCGTGCCATCATCCATCAACTGATCGCAAAAAAAGTAATTCCATTGCATTAGTGTACAGTTGTGAAAACTTCGCTTGTTTGAGCGCTATACAAACTACACACTTGCTGCTTCACTCTAGCACTACGTCTCGCCTCTTCTTGTTGTTCATTGGCTCAACACCAGCGGTCCCTTTCCTCATCATCGCCACGAACTCTGAATAATCGATCCTTCCATCCTACATGTGCAAATAAGTTTTAATCACTTGATTTAAGAAATTAATAAAAACATATATGCAGTCAATACAAGCAAACATTTGATCTACTAGATCATATTTCTCTGCGTGATGATGCTGTCGTTTCGATATATGGTTTGTTATGTCATCAAAATTTACATGACATTTGTTCCTTACATTGTCAGAGTCGGCATCTGAACCTCTTTGATTTTCTCTGCGTCATACAACCCTTGCTCCTTCAAGGCTTGCTCAAGTTCTTCTCTCGTAATGTACCTGTGAAATAAATGAATTATATGTATTCTTCTTTGATTTGATATATTTATTCATAGTCCAGAATCTCAGCCCTTTGTCATTTCAACGTTCAACAACTTACCCACTGTTGTCCTTGTCAAAATACTGAAACTCTGTGTAACATTTCTGATGTCCGTCTTCTTTGATCCATGGGTGATCTACAAGCAAGTTGACATGATATCAGTGATGTCAGTGCAACATTTCTGATGACCAATTATAACAACATGTTGAGATTTACTACTTACTGAGGACCTCTTGTGATTTGGAGAGATATACATGTCTCGCTCAAAGCATCATATATATGCAATTCATCTTTGGCATATTGGGTTTGTCCTAAAACATCTATTCTTACTTGCCTTCATATTTCTTTTGCTAGTTGGTAACCTGTTAAAACGCTTATTAGATGCTTTCAATCCAACCAAAGCATGGTCACTTTGAAAATATTACCCAAAAAGTGGTCATGACTGTTCTAATATGTGGGCCCTACTTGTGCCAGCTGACCCAAAGCCACTGACCGGAACCACCGAGCGGTCAGATTAAACAATTTTGATTTGAGATGGTACAACTAGAATACATGGTTCTGTAAAGAAGACGACATAGAGAACAAGAAGAATAATCTATGCATCACCCTTCCACCGTGTTGCCGCCTTCGCCAACCCATTCACCGCATCGTCTGCGCTCACATGAACCTGCCGCAACTTGCAAGGAAATCCATTTGTTTACGTGCATGCTTCGTCGCCGTCGATCTCAGCCGTCGGTCACGTTCGCGCCAGGCCATCCACGGCCGGCGTGCGTTGAGCTTGGAGGAGACGCAAAGCTAAGTGGACGTGCTCGGGCCGTCGACCATCTCCTTCACGGGATCGTGCCGGCCGAGCCAACTCGAACAGATTCACATGCCGCGCGCGCCGGCTGCTTTCGGCGGTGGAGCCACCCGTCTGCCGCTGCTCGTCGCCGTGTCCCTGCTTTCAGGTGGTGCTGCATGCGCCACGCCTAGCCGCGGCGGCGCCGGCCGATCGATGACGCGGGAGGCTACGTCGTCGACAGCCGTGGACCCGGCCGCGCGCGTCGGCGCTGCTCGAGGGGAACCTGACGCCCGAGCTTCGGGACGCCGCGGTGCTGGGGCCTGCGCGACTGGCTCGGCCGGCAGGCAGCGGGGCGGTTCGTTATCATACCGGCGTGATGGCTGAGCTCGTGGTCCTCATCAAGGGCGGCGGCGGCCATACGCGGGCGTCGTGCGCCGTGGAGGGGAACAGCTGGCGCGCTCATCGACGGCCACGATCAGCTGGTGATCCGGCTCAACAACGCGCGCGCCAGGACGGGGCTCGCGTTCCTCAACAGCAACATGCTGGCCTGTGCGCGGCGCGCGGCTGCCGGCCCGGTACTGCCGCGCCTACGGCGACGGCGTGCCCGTCCTCACGTACATGTGCAGGGCGGAGCACGCGGTGTGCAGCAGCAGCGCCGGTGTCGGTGTTCGGGCAGTGTTCGGCAAGGACCGCGGCGCGCGGCACCGCTACCACACGATGCAGCGGGGGAGCTGGACCTGCATGACTACGAGGCCGAGTACGAGTTCTACCGGGACCTCGAGGCGCGGCCTCAGGCGATGCGAGACTCCGGCTTCCGGCTGCCTGCCGCCGGTGGTGGTCTGCCGGTGACCAGTGACTATACATGTGCATGCAGCCCGAGGCCCGCCGGCCCGCCCGCGGCCCGACATTTTGGCCCGGTCGAGCACGGCGGCCCGATGCACCAGGCCGTGCTGGGCCGCCACTCTGGCCCGTGGCACGTGCCGGCACGCCCGGTGCCGGCCTGTTATGCTTTTGCCCTTTTTTTTTTTCTCTGTTATGCTTTCCTAACTCTGAACATTCCAAGCCCAACACCGTACATGCCCAACAGCCAACACTAAACATTCCAAACCCAACTCCTCATCGTCGTCACCTCGGCCCGCTAGCACCGCCGCCACCACGAGCAATGCGCCGCTCCGCCTCCCGCGCCTCACTGCGCCGACTGCGCTAAGCGCCGCCGCCGCCATGAGCACCGCGACGCTCCTCGCCATCACTGCGCTAGCGCCGCCGCCGCCATCTCGAGCACCCGCGCCGCTCCTCTCCTTCTCTCACCTCTCGCTCTGCGCCATGCCACCGCCCCGCCACATACCGCTCGCCGCCGCGCGCGCCACCACGGCGCCGCCCGGCTTCACGCACCGCGGCACCAGCGCCGCGCCACGGCAAGAGGTCCCTCGCCGCCTCGCGGCTCCCGACGCCGGGCGCCCCGACGGCTCCAACGGCTCACACGGGCGGCACGAGCGGCGTCGTGCTTCACGGGCGGCACGGCACGGTAAAACGGCCCGCGGGCCGTGCCGTGCCGCCGGCCGAGCACGAGCACGCCGGAGGCACGGCACGGCCGCACGGGCGGCCGCACGGCGAGGAACGGCACGGCACGGCCCGGCGTGCCGTGCCGGCACGGCCCGATGGACATCACTACCAGTGACAACGCGTGCACGGGTGACTCGCCTCGTCCCAATATGGTGCGAAATCCTGACGCCATGGCTCGCGACTTTGCTCACAACGCAGAGGAGCAGGAGGGTGCTGGTACTGCTCCTGGTCTCCTGGCTGCTGCCGCCTTTTTTCACTTTGCGTGGCAGTGTGGTACTTCTTCCATTTCCTTGGCTCTCGTTCTCTCCTAGACTCCAGTGCCGACACCGTCTAAATTCAAAATCAAATCCCTCCACAGCCTTACCTGTGCACGTTCGTTGACTGTAACAAGGCAAGTGATGTACAAGCTTAAACAACGGCCGGACTTTATACTGCTGGCAGTCTTTTCAGGACTCCAACACAAACATCAACATGAACATAATAATACGGTCACTTGAACATTCTATTATCCAAACCAAAGTGAGAGGGCAGAGCTATATATGCAGTTATTATACGATTTATTACTACCGATAACATATAACTTCTTCAGAATGTAACCATCCAGATTGACTCCCTGTACGTGCAAGGAGCTGGGGAGAAACCGTTCAACCATTGCACACCAAGAATGATACAAAAGGTGATAAAATTCTATCCATAACAGCCAAAAAAGTCTTCCAAAAAAACAAAACCATCATCAAAAAGTGTTCCAACACTACAGCCAGCTGGGGTCCTATATTCAGCTAAGCCTGCTTTGGAAAATGTTCCAACCCTAAATTCATGTCCCAGAATTGCAGACGCGGTCCTGGATTTGGACCAAGCCCATCAGTAGTCCTTATCCTTGATGATTTGTAGTCATTCCATGTACCCAGAAATCTGAAAAGGAAATAAATAAACATCAGACTGACAATATAAAACATAAGTCTTGTAGCCTTGCTTAATGTCAAAAATACAACGAATAGATAAGAGAAACTTTATAAAAGAACTTACATTTCTTTCATGAGATCATTTTCCAGCATCAACTTCAAAAAATAGGGAAGATATGGCCACAACTTCTTGGAAGCAAATACTTCCACCTCAGCAAGGCAGCTCATTGTGATGGTCTTGTATGCATGTTGGAGTAGATTCCGATCATACTTGATAATGCCACCAATATGCCAGGCAAACAAATCATGTGCAAGGGACTCACCCGCTTCTTTTGTGTTTGCATTATGATAATAGTACACTTCTCTGAGAACCTTGATGTCACTTGTAGCAATATCTACTTGCCAATCATGACGGTTACGGCGGTCATGAGGAGGGAGAGGGGGCTTTGTGAGGATCTCTGCAGCAATTTTAGGTGTTGGTTGTTGGAGGATTACGCAGGAGTCGCATACAAAATCATACCTTGCATCAGGAGTTTTTAAGTCCAGGATTATTGAGAATGAAATCTGGGAACCATTTTTCATCAACATCATTCTCAGTCTGGGTACCTTGCAGCGCATCACGAAGGCTGGGATAAAACAGAGGGAGATCAGAATCCTCAAACGGTTGGCCTTGCCGCTCCACAAGCGTGCTACCATTCAACTGAGGTGTAAAAAGCTTTTCGAGCCTTCGCACATCAGCTCTCTTAGCACGAATCACCGCTGCCTTTTTACCTCCCAGCAACATTTTGGGTTTCTTGGTGATTATAAACTGATTGTTATTGACAACAACCAAGTCATCAAGGCCAAAATCACCGTCCCAAGATAGATTCAATCCCCATTTGTTAAAGATCTCTTCTAAGTAACCCACATATAGCGCAATTGTAAGATCAGAAAGCGTTGTAGCATAATGACCTTCACGGAAGATGTCTTTAAATTCTCTCACCAATGCATTCCACCCTTGGTCAAAGAAGCGCTTCAGCGGGGTAATGTTATGAGGCTTTCCCAAGAAACTTAGTGACACCTTTTGGCCCACATCACCTAGAACAGCGAGCCCACATTCACCCAGGAACTTCTTCACGCTGGGCAGCAATAGCAATTCAGATCTGCCATGAAAGAAAGAAATATATTAGTATCCTCAGAGAAAACAATGGCAATACAATACACTAGAATTGCTATTGTTTGCTAATATTTCTTGCGATCAACATGTCAAGCTCCACACTGTGGGCAGCAATAGCAACGGTGTGGAGTTACCTTTTATTATTTGCGATGAGCATGCCAAGCTCCACACTGTGGGTTAGGAGATGCTGAAAGGAAACCTCAAGTTCATAGCTTTCCCTTGCTTTCCACAAATGCAATGTAGTAATGTGCGGAATCAGAATCGCCCTCTTTGACAAACCTGAAACACGAGAAAACATTACATTTTTGCTTGTGTTGTTGCTTGCTGTTTGTTTGTTGCTACTATACATTATTTATTTGACTGAAGATGAGAAACAACCTTCGGAGAAATTCCAAAAATCTATCTGGAACAGTGGGAATGGATGAAGTAGCCTGCCGGCTAGCAATGGCGTCTGCAACCGCGCTCTGGCGAATGATGGCTTCAGCAGCGGCACGTTCCTTCCTGGAGGATAACATCAGTAGCGATGCGCGAATAGGATTTCTGGCTGGTGCCGATTTCTGGCTGGATGCCGATTTCTGGCTGGATGCCGTGCTACTTGCGCTCTCACTGGCAGAACTACTGGAAACACTTGTTTCGCTCACTGAACTCTTAGGTACTGCCTTTTTCACTGAGTTTAAAGGGGCACACTTAGTACCCTTGTGAGGGCGGTAATTTGCATCAGTTGTGGCCTTGCACCTTGCCTCAGCAGCAGCACGCTCCCTGAGGACTGATTCAGAATATGTCTGGTCAGCCTTGGTGGTCCTATTGGCAGAGCCATCAGAAGCATTGCCTGGGCTCGAGTAGTTAGAAGCGTTGCTTCCAGAAGTATTGCTTGCAATTGGTGAGCTATCAGAAGCCACGATAGCCTGCTTGTCCTTCTTGCCCTTCTTGCCATGCTGGTAGCCCTCAAATTCTTCAATGTCTCTGTCCTTCTTAGGCATGACCCTGTGCATTTTGGCCTTGTCGTCTTCCATTGTGAGCGGAACCCCAGTTCTGGCCGGTGACGAAGCTGGAGGGGTACCCTGGTTGCCGGAACTGGGATTCTCATCAGCGACACACTTAGCACCCTTGTGACGGCGGTAATCTGCATCAGTTGTGGCCTTGCACCTTGCCTCAGCAGCAGCACGCTCCCTGAGGACTGCTTCAGAATATGTCTGGTCAGCCTTGGTGGTCCTATTGGCAGAGCCATCAGAAGCATTGCCTGGGCTCGAGTAGTTAGAAGCATTGCTTCCAGAAGTATTGCTTGCAATTGGTGAGCTATCAGAAGCCACGATAGCCTGCTTGTTCTTCTTGCCCTTCTTGCGATGCTGGTAGCCCTCAAATTCTTCAATGTCTCTGTCCTTCTTAGGCATGACCCTGTGCATTTTTTTGCCCTTGTCGTCTTCCATTGTGAGCGGAACCCCAGTTCCGGCCGGTGACAAAGCTGGAGGGGTACCCTGGTTGCCGGAACTAGGATTTTCATCAGCGGTCACCGGTGACTTTGGGACATCTTTCTTTCGTGGCTTTGGAACAGCCAGCGCATCTGCTTCCTTGCGCCCAAGGATGCCCCCCTCCCCTGAAGCGGGTTTTGGATTAGCAACCTCTTGAAGCTTGGGGGGCATAGCAGCCTCTGGAAGCAGGGAGGCATACTCCCTGCCCGGATTTGGATCAACCTCGCGCCCACGGGCGCCTCCCTTCCTGAATGCGGGGACTAGATCAGCCGGCGCTTCCTCTTCCTTGGGTCCCTTGTGTCGGACATTCCTCTCGCCCCCGCCTTTAGCTCTGCCTCGTTTACCGCTCCTCCCCATTTTAGTAGAGCCGCCGGAACGCCGACGATAGTGCGGTAGGGTTAGGGTTTTGGCTAAGGAGAAGGGGCGGCGAGATGGTTGGAGTGCCCGGCTGCCCGCCGCGAGCCCGCCGCGAGTGAGCGCGGAAGGAAGGAATGAAATCGGGCTGCGTGACCCCACCCCAGTGTCCTTTTGGAAAAAGTGTACTTAGGTCCCTGAAGTATTAATTAATTAGACACCCACAGGTGATGCTGCTTACTTCAGGGTCGAACCGCGTTGGCTCTCAAGCGTCGAACCTCTGAGCCTCTGACCCATAGAACCATTCTAATGGAGCGGATCCATTGGCCCGAACCAACCCACACCCATCTTTAATTTTGGCAAATGTTTGTACATACAAAATTATATCCGAAAGGATCGTTCTCAAACTCCACCCTATTTTTTCCTTTAATAAGCAACATAAATACCGCAAGTCTGAGTCACAGGAAAAAAACGCCAGACATCTAAGAGCAAGTATTATAATACAATAGCCCGGTTTGGTAAAGGATTCTTACAAACTCACCTCTCACCCCACCCGCATGCGGTGGTTAAGCCCTCGCATTTAATAATGGGCCCAGGTTAATGCGTCTCACGTAGTTTCTTGGTTCTTATGCCCAAGCCGGCTCACCGCTTTTTTCTCTCTCATCCCTTCTCTCCTCCATCGTCATCATTTAGCCGGCTTACAGCCCGCTATAATACTTGCTCTAACCCGCTTAAGCTAGACAGTGTACATGAGAGAACCATGATTCCCTCGCACGCGGTACATCATCAAAGCAACCGGGACGATATCCCAATACTAACAGGGCAAAACCACGCTAACAGAGATGAGTTCCAAAAGCTTGTCATTGATACAAGAACATAACATCAGCAGGCGTCAGGCGAGCACAGCAGGTGGTCTTCATCTTCAGCTTCACGTTGATCCTCCCTCCAAGCCGTCCTTTCGATCCTCCCTCCATTGCCAGCAGCATCTTCATGGGCGGCCTTGTCTCAGCTCTTAGCTTGATGTTTCCTCGTCATTTGTGAATATTGTCTTCTTTGAGCTCTGCCCCTACCCCAGCCTCTCCCAAGTCTTCCACTTCCTCTCCCGTGTCTTCCTCCATCATAGCTTCCACTGTAGATACCACGCCTCCCACCACTCAAGACAGTGCCTCTAATATTTGGTTTAGGCTTTGCTTCATCAATATACAAGCTGACGCCACCAAGGTGTGATCCATTCTTCTCAATTGCTTTCAATAAGGAGCTCCGATCTTGAAAATCGATGTAAGCTATCCTGCCAGGCCAAGTAAAGCAATCAGTGACAAGAAAATAGTCTTTGTATGTAAAAATATCAAAAGAACAAGTATAGCGTAAATTCATCCTGAAACCGCATTGTCCCCAAACAAGGTGTTAATACAGTGTGTTTCTATGTAGAGAACCAACTGACCCTCTGTTTGCACCGGTATCATAATCCAATGGAATTGAAACACGCGTAATCTCTCCACAAGAGCCAAAATGTTCTACAAGTGAGCTTCGAATCTGGAGAAAAGATTACTCTGATTTAATATAGTGAGACATGAATAAATTGCTATAGGTAAACCTGTAAAATCAAATCAGGGCCCCACAAAAAAGAAATTGGATGACAAAGAAAAGGTTCCATATACCTGGTTCTCTCCAAGTGATATATCCAAGCCTTTAACAAATACTGTGCCACCTGAACTTTACACTCCTTGAAAAAAAATTGCTGTCCCTCCAATCATGAAACTAAAGTCAATATTGGCAGTAATTGGTAATAAAAAGACCAGCATTTCACAGAAGCTTTCCCAAGGAGCCCACCACATCACCTGGTGTGAAGAGTATCTGCGACCACCTCGTGTGCCATATCAAGTCTGACAGGACGGTTCATCAACTTGTGCCCAGAAAATTTAAGTGCCTAGATCGAAATGGAATAGTTTATTAGCACTAACTTCCAATAGCTTACATAGCTTCATTGAGTATCAGAAAATGAAAGTTTCTAAAATATTCCAGCAGATGTTTTGACCTTTTCAGCACTTTCAGCTGTAGCAAACTCGACATATGCAAAGCCCTTGAACTTCCCATCATTGGAGGTAGCAAGACGAATATCAATGACCTCACCTGCCTCCTTAAAAAATTGTTTGCTGTGGACAAATGGAATTAACAGCAACACATTTCGGGATGAAAATAGGAACATTTTTTTGTTATGAACTTACACTTGTTCAACCTTTATACTATAGGATAAGTTCCGGACAAAAACTGTTTTCAATCCAGATACTTTACTTTGACTGCTGTTAGGACTTAGAGGCTGCAACAACAACAAAAAAGGACAGATTTGATGTCAAACATCCATTAAATCTGAAAAAGGTTGAAAATAGTGTAGGTTATAAACAGTTAATCTGATTTTATCGCATAAGAGCTAATTGCAGGGGCTTCCTGTGGATTAAAGGCACAGTTACAGCCAAAATAAAGTATAGTAGAATAGCAATGCAACAAACTATCACATGAACATCTAGGATAGCCTTCACTAATAGAAAGCTTTGAAAGGCAACCTTTTTTCTTGGGAGTTTCTGTTCGCCTGTCACTTTCCTCATCATCATCATCATCATCATCTTCAGAATAACCATCAGAGTTTCTAGCCTCTTTGGATTTAGGTTTCTGCTTAAGGGAAGCAAGGAAAAAGTCAATAAGAAATAAAAAAATAATTGCAGTTTTTGGTTGTTTACACTACCATTTTAAAAGTTTTAAGCTGTATTTTTGTGGGAAACCAGCACAAAATAGTGCTAGATTAGTGAAATTGCCACAAAATGTTGTAGGGATGTGCCTATTAACCCTAAGTGTTTGTAAGTCATCAGTTAAATTTATGATGTAGCTCCGTTGGAGAAGAAATGGAGTACGAAGCCCTGATTAAACATCTGTCGTAAGGTTGCTACCTCATCTTTGGAGTTAGAGTAACTCGTAGAATTAGAATTTTCACTGAATTCATCCATTTCCATGGATTGAACTGTTCCTTTAGAAGGCACATCCTGCAGATAGTATTCCAGTCAGGATTACGATTACAAAATTATTATTGACCAAAAATTACTGCAGAAACTCAAATTCAACAAAATTCACCAGGAGCAGAAACTCACAAATGCATGCTTACCCCATCTGGCTCATCAGCAGAATCATCGTTAGATCTATCAGATTCTCGAGTCTTCATGTGGACAGAGGCAGCTGAAGGTATCTTTAACCAAGCAGCAGGATCCTGAGAAGGAATGAAATACACCAAATTTTTTTAGCAAGCTAATTCAAGAAGATTAGCTACAGTAACACCACATAGAACCTGCAAAGGTGTGGTTTGAGAGAGGTAATTAACTAGCACTTGGCTTTTATCTATGCAAATGTGTGTTCCATTCTCTTTCTTGTTTATCCAAATTCAACAAATCCAAGGTGACAGTTCAACAGGCGCAGACAAACATCTAACATCAATTTACAAAAAAAAAAACAGACACTTTAGTTCTTCGTCGTTGTTTATGCGAGGGGTTCTTTGTACATTAGCATCCTTGGAAACAAAATTCAAGATGTAATTATACAATTCAATTCACATGGGATGTAGCTAGACTTCAGGGGCTCAGTTACTCATCCATAACTGAAGAGGATCTATTAAAAATTTTGGAGCATAACAAAAAAAAAAGTAGATAAAAACAGTCATCTTCTAATCATCCAGCTGCAGAAGGTACAACATTTTAGTGCCAAATAAGTTAGGGTAAGCTAGAGCTGAAACCCATCATGAGCACCAACAAAAGGGGAAAGGAAAGAGAAAAACGGTTCATGGTCTGCTAGGCACATGGATAGCTGATTCAAACGCACCCCTAAGGACAATTCTTTGGGTACATTCCAGCACCAGATTTTCAAGTCTCCCTTTACTGCCCATCCCATGTCAGATTCGGTCGACCCTACCTCTCCTTACATTATTCTCGTACCTAAGCATTCCACTACACACCGGTGCCTCTAGAGGTATTTGTTGGATATGTCTAGACCATCTCTACCAGTGTTCAACAAGTTTTTTCTTCAATTGGTGCTATCCCTAGCCTATCACATATATCGCTGTTTGGGCTTGGCCATTTAAAGGTCTATCAAGGGAAAGGAAACAGTCAATAGCCAAGACAAGATGGACAACTGACAAAATGGAGGGTCCTCACTGGATGACAATTATGTGCCATCAAATAAAATTATATGTTCACAGTACATAAGACAGCAAAAAGAGCAAGATCATGTGGGCTACTCAAGTACTATGGTTTGCTATATACAACTGAGGTACTAAAAGCAACAAGCTGAAAAGGAAACAACAAAGAGCCAATGAACTTTCAATCTTAATGGTGTTTTTTACTTAAGGTTCAGTGCAAATACTTAATTTATTAACTTAATCCATCACAAACTACCTCCCCAAGTCCCTAGTATGGAATAAGAAACATGAATGACGGAAATAAAGGATAAAGAAGTTAATGGGGAAGCATAATTCCATCGCAAAACCCAAGCTTAAACTCTCAACTGTAAGGGTACAAGAAAATTGAACAAAGGGCATATGGGCAATAAATCTAGTGCAAATAGAATATGGCAACATTTAGACACTGCATTGTATAACATGAAGCAAACCCGTATTCGGAATTAAAAAAACTTTTACCAAAAGAGTTTCTTTATCACAACAGTGTAAGCAAGGCAATAAGTTAAGAGGATATGACAGAGCTACCTCATCTTTGAAATCTGAAGAATCCTCCTCCAGACTGCTGCTTACAATCTTGTTTGGAGGGGGCTGCTTCTCCATACTATTAGTGCCATCTTTCACAGGCACAACCTTCCCAGAAATAGACTTATGCTTCTTAGAATGGATGACCTTCTCGATTTCATGTCCTGCACTGCGCTTACCTGCTCATTCATCATAAAAACTGTTATGATACAGCAATAAACTAAATACAAAGCCATGATACAAACATTTATTAGAAATATTCTAGCCAATTCGGTTTTACCTTCCCAACAGCCAAGAATTCAATAATGCCTCAATGTTAGTGCAAACATATGTTTATGTCTAACGCCTACCCCTAAAATCGCTACTAAGAAGCATCAGTATCAACATATGGAATTTAAAACTATATGTTTACTATCATATTAGTATTGGGTTAGCTATGTCTACTTCAATTCAGACAATTAGACGTGCAGCAGTACTCCATTTATTAAAGATGAAAGTTTTCAGACAAATAAAATAGGCAGAGAAAAAAGTTTCTTTTCCTCCTGTCCAAAGCGCTAACTTTACGTGACTGACTGACTGGAGGCAGTATAGAAGAAATAGGAGATCACCTGGAGTCGTGTTGAAATAGTTAGAGATCCAAGATTGCACATAAGTACAGCCAAACTTTCTTTCTGCGTCAAATAAGGCCGCTCTCTGAATCCTCGGTGTCCTCAGGTCAACAGAAAACACCAAAGCTTTTTTGGCGTGAAGGGTATCCTTACCCATGAGTTAAACAACATGGTTATTGCTCAAGCTCAGTATGGGATGAGCCATGTAGAGCTTTCTCAAGATTGGCTGCTGCGTTTCTTCATTTTCATGCACATTAGGCAGCAAGTTGACATTGACAGTGTTACTGTCAACTAAGATTTCATGACGCTGGACTATGTAATCTGTCCGCCAATCCTCCTCCCAGCAATTAGTCACCTTCCTACTAAAAGATGAAACTTTCCAGGTCCAGTAATTGGAATCGATCCCTTCTATAAAGATATGATGCAGTTCAACAACGCTGAGTCGGCCTCTCACCAAAGCTATGTCCCTAGAAAGCAAAGGCTCATTGCAAAACTTGTCCAGCCGGATTAGCTCAGGAGGCATCGGCAAGAAGCACGCAGGCCTGCGTCCAAACACATCACAGACGACAATGCCACGCCATGGGTCAACAAAACCCAACAGACCACTTTTTTTCCGAGCGCGATCACCTTGCACGTGATGTGGCAGTAGATACTTTCAAGAGAAAAGGGTCTGCTAGTCCACAATTCATCCTGGGAGTTGAAGATCCAGAGCCTGAAGTCTTGGAGTCTGCTTCCTTTGTCACGATTGAGTGCAGCAATGTAGTAGTGGTCGTCATCGGCCTCTGCGTGGGAGCTGAGATTGCCGACGTCGCGGTGGGCGAGGAGTGCGATGTTGTAACGATCAGACAAGCAGGGATTTGGGTCCTGGAGCAGCCGCAGCGATGGTCCCTTGCTGCCGCTGGCCTTGTAGACGAAGAAGTCGATGGCGTGGTGGGGGTTAGCGCGGAGCGAGACGCAGAGGAGGACAAGGTCACCCCCCGAGGCCTCCACTCTGGGCTCCAAGAATATCTCGTCGTCGGGGCACCAGACGCAGATGTACGAGACGAGCGGCGGCGGCGCGGTGCAAAAGGTGACCCGGATCGCCTTGCCGTCGCTCGTCTTGCTCCACGCGGAGGTGGCGTTCTCACGGTCTGCGATGTAGGCGCGCAGGTCGAGCAGGATCCAGCTACTTGGGGAAGGAGGGTAGCCGTGAGGAGGCGGATGCAGGGAGGGGCGTGCAACATCGCCCATGGAAATCCGAGCGATCCAGGGACCAAGGAGGATTGGGTGACGAGGGAGAAGAGATGACCTTGGTGTGCGGCGGCGAGGGACATCGTATCCATTTTTAGGGTTAGGCCAACCAAGTCTAGATCCACCGTCAGTTTAGACCCGCCGCATCTAACGGTTGTCTTGAGGCGTGCCTTTTTCGACGCATGGCCCAATTTGCAGTGATGTTAAAGAATCGGTTCCCCTAAACTAGGGTTTCGTTTTCCTCTGGCGAAGCCGCCAGAGTCACAGTAATCTCACGTCAAGATTGACGTGATTTTGGGCTGTGCCCCTTCGAGGAAATTTGCGGACGCTGCGACGTGTTCGGCATGACGAGTCAAGAGACAAAGACGAAGGGGAAGGGATGTCAGGCGATGAGGAGGAAGAGATTGCGAATCTGGAGAAACATCTGGAAGACATGCAACTACAAGGTGAAGAGGAGGAGGATCTTGATCTATCGGAAGAACTAGAGGAGCTGGTGAAGGAGGCACGCTGGATGGCCCTTTTTACAGTTTACACGACAAAGCCATTTAGTCATGCAGCCCTTTTCAGTGCAATGAGGAACGCTTGGGCGGCGGCAAAGGAGGTGACGTTCAAAGCTCGTGAGCCGAATCTGTTCGTGGTGCAGTTTCACTGCCTCGGAGATTGGACAAGAGCAATGGAGGGGAGGCCATGGCTGTTCAGAGGTGCTGCTGTAGTCATGGAAGAGTATGATGGATTCTCTGATGTCAAGGCGATCAAGTTGGATAGAATTCCTGTATGGGCTCGCATTCAGGGTATGCCAGAAGGCTTGATGAAGAAGAAGGAAGTAGCAGAAAAGGTAGCCAAGAAGGTGGGAGATTTAATTACAGTTGTGGTGACTGATGGGAAGATAAATTCTACACCGTTTCTTCTTGAACCAGAGTATGGCTAGATCTTAGAAAACCATTGGTACGTGTGGTGCCAATAATGTTAAAGGAGAGGATGAAATATCTTGTTCAATATGAAAAAATACCAAGCTTCTGTTTCTTTTGTGGGTGCTTGGGACATGAAGTTTCTGAGTGTGGAGATGGAGTCCACCCAAAAGAGATTTGTGCATGGGGGGACTGGCTGCGTGTACCCTCTGCTGCATTTGTTCTGGGAAGGGATGATAGAGGTGGAAGAGGTAGAGGGAGGGGAAGAGGTCGTGGAGGAAGTGGTGGCCGTGGAAGTGGTAACAGTGAGGAATTATTTGACATGGAAATTTCTACAGAGAATAACGATGGAGCAGACCTGGATGGCGATCTGAATATGGTGGGAGTTTTGGCTATTGAAGAAAGTAAAGAAGTGGTACCTAACGAGAACACAAGCCCGTTGCCAGAGCAAGGAAAGAAGAGGCCAAGAATTTTAAACCAAAGTGGTGATGGTGAAGAAGGAAAATCCAACGTGGGATCGGCGCTCTCCTTCGAGGAGAGAGTGGCCGGGCGCAATGAAACTCATAGCTTGAACTGCCGGGGCTCTCGAGTTCCCGTGCAGTTCGTGCGCTCTGAGGTCCAGAAGCGAATAAATCCGATGTGTTTTTTCTGTCTGAAACGCACCTGGACAATGCTAAGGCAGAGAAGTTGAGAAGGAGAGCTGGCTTTGATCAGAAAGTTGTGTTTGAAAGTGATGGAAGGAGTGGTGGATTGCTGTTAATGTGGAAAAGTGAAATTAATATTCACGTACAAGAGGTGACAAAAACTACATTGATGTAGTCATAGAGGAGGATGGGGGCTGGAGGTTTACTGGTATTTACGGTGAGCCAGATTGGAATCGGAAGGCTGTAACTTGGGATGCTATACGAGCAATTAAGGGGGATATGGCAGTTCCATGGCTGCTCATGGGAGATTTTAATGAGATTTTATACAACTCAGAGAAAGAAGGAGGAAGACCGAGATCACAACGGCAGTTACAATCGTTTCACGATGTACTTTCGGAATGTGGATTAAATGATATGGGATTTATTGGTGATTTGTATACTTGGCGAAGAGGTCCAATTAGAGAACGATTGGACAGGGCTATTGCAAATATGCAGTGGTCAGATTTGTATCCCCAGTCGACTCTAATAAATAGTGAGAGTACGAGGTCGGATCATCGACCGATTGTCATGGACACTCACTACCTAGCACCGAACCAAGGCAGGAGCAGTAAAAAAACGATTTGAAGCAAGATGGCTCCAGGAAGATACGGTGGAGGAGATGATTAAAGCTGCTTGGGCAAGAGCTAAGGCCCGAGGTGAGGGACCATCTTTTTCGAAAAAGGTGAACGATGTTCATGAAGAACTTCATAAATGGGATAGAGAGGTTTTGAAAGCACCGGCTAAAAGAATATCAGATCTAAAGAAAGAATTAGAAAGATTGAAAAGGGGACCGATGACATGCCAACACAGAATCGCAAAAAGGAGATCATGGTCGCCTTGAATTAATGTTGGAGCGGGAGGAAATCCATTGGTTTCAAAGAGCGAGAGCAAATTGGCTCAAGCAAGGTGACAGGAACACAAGTTTCTTCCATAGTTTTGCAACCAAAAGGAGAAAGAAGAATACTATTAAGGGTTTGATTGATGATAATGGAATAAGGCAGGATGGGGAGGTAATGTGCAATATCGTTAAAAATTACTTTGCAAACCTGTTTACGCCCCGTGATCCGAGTGTCCTGTCGATGTTCGACGTTCAGTTACACGTGACATGAATACAGGTTTGGTAGCCCCCTTTTCTTATGAGGAGGTCAAGAAAGCTTTGTTTCAAATTGGTGATTTCAAAGCACCGGGCCGATGGAATGCATGCAGTGTTTTATAAGCGTTTTTGGGAGCTCTTGGGTGATGACTTGGTGAAGGAAGTACTGGATGCTGTGAATTCAGCAGAGATCCCAAATGGGTGGAATGACACGACAATAGTCTTAATTCCAAAGGTAAATAATCCTACAATGGTTTCTCAATTTCGACCAATAAGCTTATGCAATGTGGTGTATAAAGTCATATCAAAAATGTTGGCAAACCGGCTTCGGGTTATTTTATCTGATGTTATCAGTGATCACCAAAGTGCATTTGTGCCGGGAAGGCTTATAACAGATAATATTCTACTTGCTTATGAGAGCATTCACACTATCAAAAAGAAGCACGGCAAGAAGGGTTTATGTGCTGTCAAGCTAGATATGCACAAGGCATATGACAGAGTGGAATGGGGATTTCTTGAAAAGATTATGATAAAGATGGGATTTGATCAAAGATGGATTAAATTAATTATGGCTTGTGTGAAATCTGTGAAATACAAGGTCAGAGTAAATTCAATGGAGACTGACCATTTTACACCAACAAGGGGACTGAGGCAAGGGGATCCGTTATCTCCCTACCTCTTTCTAATAGTGGCAGAAGGTCTATCAAGCTTATTGAAGGGAGCTGAAATTAGAGGCGAGTTACAGGGGGTACGTGTGTGCAGAGAGGCACCTACAGTTTCACATCTTTTATTTGCAGACGACTCCTTAATAATGATGCAAGCGGATAAAGAAAATGCTGATGTTCTAAAGAACCTGCTGGACAGGTATTGTTCAAACTCAGGACAAAAAATCAGTGATGCAAAGTCTAGTATCTTTTTTAGCCCAAATACTGATGTGGAGGTCAAATTGGAGGTGTGTGAGACACTGAATATTATGACTGAATCACTGACCGATAAATATTTAGGCCTCCCTGCCTTGGTAGGGGCAGATCGAAGTGATTGCTTTCAGTACTTGGTCGATAGGGTCCGAGGAAAAACGAAAGGATGGAAGGAAAAGCTACTAAGCATGGGTGGTAAAGAAGTCCTTATAAAATCTATTGCTCAAGCCGTACCAGTGTTTGCGATGATGGTGTTCAAAATCCCGAAAAATATATGCAAAGGGATATCAGACGCCATATCTCAGTTTTGGTGGGGCGATGACGATGATCATAAGAGGATTCACTGGAAAGCTTGGTGGAAGCTTTGTATACCTAAGAACAATGGAGGAATGGGTTTTAGAGATTTTGAAGCTTTTAATAAGGCTCTTCTGGCAAAACAAGTCTGGAGATTGTTGCTAGAACCAGACTCATTATGTGCTAGGGTATTAAGAGCAAGATATTATCCAGATGGTAAGCTTCTGGATGCTAAACTGAAGAGTGGGAGTTCATTTACTTGGCAAAGTATATTAGCAGGTTTGGATTGCTTTAAACGAGGATGCATTTGGCGGTTGGGGATGGATCATTAACATATGGGATGATAATTGGATACCATCAAGTCACAATATGAAAGTCTTAACGCCGAGGGAATAATTTGCTCACAAAGGTGGATGAGCTCATTAATCCAATTACAGGGAGTATGGGATGAAGAATTAATAAAGGCACTGTTTTGGGAAATAGATGTAAACAGAATTTTGCAGATTCCCTTAGAAATGGAAGAGAGGATGTTGTGGCTTGGCATTATAATAAAAATGGATACTTCTCGGTGGGATCTGCTTATCATTTACAATGGGGTTATAAGTTTGGAGTTAGTAGAACTAACGATCAGGCTGGAGGAGTGGGAGATGAACAAGTTTGGTCTAAGCTCTGGAAACTAGATGTTCCTGAAAAAATTAAAATATTTGGATGGAGAGTTCTGCATGGGCTAATTCCCTGTAAAGGGATTCTAGCAAACCGGCATATCGATAATTCTAGCAGCTGCCCTGCTTGTCATGAAAGCTGCGAGGATATTAAGCATGTTCTCTTCACCTGTCACCGAGCAAAGGAAATATGGCGTATTCTTGGAGTATCACGAAAAATCAGTCATGTGCTAGATGTACACCAGTCGGGCTCGGATGCATGGGACATAATAATGGTCTCTAAACAAGTAGAGGAATTAAATCAGATTGGCTTAGCTGAACTGATCCCGAGGAGGTTGGTATATTTGGTGGGAACGTCGTAAGTTCGTTCATGGAGAATCTGTTCAAAAATCGACAAGATCGGCACCGTCAATTGCTACTCGACGACAAACTTTCGGAGATCGAGAGAAAAAAGAGTAATAAGAAGCAAGAAGTGTGGAAGAAGCCTCCGGAAGGCAAACCGATGCTGAACATTGACGCATCCTACAAGTTCGAATCAAGTAATCGGCAGTACAAAAGCGATCATAAGAGATTCAAGTGGGTCTTTTGTAGGGGCCAGGGTGTGCTATTTTGAGAATATGGCTGATGCTTTGCTACAGCGGGTATGTGCACTTAGAGAAGGATTGATCTTTGCGCAAAAGCGATAGGATGCAATCGACCGATGGTTCAATCAGATTGTTCCGAGGTAGTGGAAACAATGAAACAAGGGAGGCTTCTCAGCAACAGTAAGTGCACCATTTATGATGATTGCTCTATCTTTGTGGCAAGATTTTATATCTATTAGTATTGAGCATTGTAATCGTGAAGCCGGGTGTGTGGCTCATGAATTAGCTAAAGCAGCTATGCAGGATAAGTTATCATGTAATTGGGTCGATGAACCCCTAGGTTTATCCTAGGAGCTTTGGTGAATGATGTAACTATTTTTCAAAATCAATAAAGTGCGCCAAATGGCTTTCCTCAAAAAAAAAAAAAAAAAAAAAATCGGTTGATTTTGCTTTGAAGTGCAATTGTATTTTATTTACCTTCATTTTTTTTTTTACTTTGTAGTTAACTATTCATACAAAGTCAATACAATTTTAATATTGGTCTTTGCATATTGGCCAATGATCAAAACATGGACGAATATACAAAGACCAAATAAAATTGCATTACTTGTTGAAGGTAAAATCGCAAAGTTGAAAAATGAGAGTAAAATTACAATTCCTCCGCGATTGCAAAACCAGCAAATAGATCTTGTTTCCATTTCATCCTTGATCACCTGGAAAACCCTCCGGGAGATGTTGATTTTCCATAAAAAAAAAAACTCTTCAGTTCCTCCTTCCAAATATTCCATGCGGTGTAGATCATGATTGACGCCCTTTGTTTCTTGATTGATCGGTCTGAACAACCCAAAGAAGCCATGTTCCACCATTCCTCCGGGCCAAAGATTGCGCCCTCGACACTTTTTTTAAAGGAGTATCCTCTGCTTATAAGAAAGTAATATAGAGTTTTACAAGACTGGGGATACCAGTTTCTAACAAATAGCACAAAAGCGAAAAACTACTGTTCAAAGTTCGAAAACATCCGAATGTAAAAAGCAAAGAGGGCTTGAAAGACCGGAAATTGTGCGAGATGTTGTCCTTCACTTGATTGAATCGCCCGGGGCCTCCCTAAGCTTGTAACTCCACCTCTGCATCCAAGATATTGCCGTGTACGAACATCGGATTTAGGCACCTTTTTCTCAATAACAATTTTGTTCCTCGTAATCCATAAGGACCAAGCAAAACCCGAAAAATGAAAATGATTAGCTTGGTAGGAACGGGCCCATTGCCCTTAAGCCATTTAAACGAGAAGTCTTCCGGAGAATTAGGATAGTCATATAGATCAAACACATCTTTAAGAAAACTCCAAACCATTTTAGCCAAATGGCACCCAAATAAGACATGATCAATAGTGTCGGTGTGTTCTCGAGAACCGGGGTCCAAAGAGCACGACTAGTAAAAATGTTGTGTGTTCCTCCAACCGGATGGTTGTGCGAGAAGGACACAAGAAAGAGGAGACGCGAGGGTTTATCCTAGTTCAAAGCACGAATGCCCTACGCCCGCGGTGTCTACCTAGCTTGTATTATCTCGCCGCCAGGGGTGCTTGTAGTAGGGGATACAAATGGGCGAGAGAGGAGTCGACTCTAAGTCTCTAAGAAGGCGAGATGGGAAGACGAGCGAAAGGCACAACGAGGTGTGGGATGTTGTGGAGGAGGAATTGGACGGGTGGAAGGTGTAAAGCCGGGCGTCCCGCCGAAGGACCCCGATCGCCCCCTTTATAGTCGAAGGGGGGGATACGGGTTGCACTTGTTTATTGTATAAGGTACATCCGAGGTCTGTTTTCCCGAGGATGTACCGTCCCGCGATCGCTATCCGGCAGACCATCGTCTTGCTTTCTTGGCCCTGCGGCAATCGTCCCGAGGCTCGGGGCATCCTTCCAAAACTAGTACAATGAGGTATTGGTCCCCCGGTCATCCTTGCTTGCTTGCTCCGAGGCCCGAAACGGGAGAGTCTTGATGGGATAGCACGGTGTCGCCACATCCACTCACCAAGACAGTCGGTGATGATGATGAAAAATCACGTAAGACCGGCACGCCCATTTTTCGTCTTCTAACCTGGCCTGGTGGCGCCGAGTTAGACAATCGAGGCGCCAGCGTCCCAATGAATGCTCCCTTCGCTTATCCAAAATCCGGTGTCGTGGGCAAGGGTCCATCCCAAGCCCACCCATTCCTTCGAGTGGAAGTAAGATAGGGGCTCGGGGGCAACGCTTAACGTCCGAGCTAGATTAAGTTCAGTCCTAGAGGCTTGGGTGAGGCGGGGACCTCGCCCCCCCATGCTCTCCCCGGTGTGACGGGGTCCCTCTTCCCCACGACGCAGAGGGGAACATAAACACTTGACTTGGTTATTTTTCCTAAAAGGGTGGTTTCCCTAGATAGTGCTTAGGCTTTCGTCTTTGGGAGGCTAATCTTAATTAGGGTGTCTAATCTTGTATCCATAATTATGGGTACTGACAAATAGACTCAATACACCCACATAAGAAAATTGTAGATATTTCCTTTCCAGCCTTTACTGATCAGGTTTTGTGCCACTTGGAGCATATTGTTAAAAACCTGCCAAAGGAAGAACTTGATTTTCAAGGGAATCTTAGATTTCCAAATATGACCTTGCAGATCAAGTTGACGAAGTGTCCATCCCTTGATACTACGGGGGTGTTTGGCATAGCTCTGGAGCCGAACTCTAAGGTGGAGCATCGTGGAGCCAGCCAAACACCCCAACTCCAAAAAAAAAAAAAAACTAGAGCAGCCCAACTCCGGAGCTGTAGTTCATTTTCTTTGGAGTTATTGGAGCACCTCCTTCCCAACTCTAGAATCCTCTAAAATATAACTAGACATGGAGTTGAAATGAAATTACCCACCTTTGCCATCCATTACACACTCCGAACCGTTTTCTTTCTTTTCTCCTCCCCTTCCCTGTCCTTTCCCTCCCCCAACGTAGAAGACCGACGCGCGGCGCCTTCTTCCCTGCGAGTCGTGACTGGGAGCCGCGCCCCTCCCTTGTAGTTCGTTGCCGCCCATCCCCCACCATGGCGACCTTGCAGTTCACTGCCGCCCTCTCCCTCGCAGCTCCCTCGCTCCTCCCTTCCTTCAACCCTAACCCTACCTCCCCTATGACCCCGCGCTCAGGCCACTGCCCCGTGTTCGCCCATCAACCCGCGCAGATGCTGAGGCCCTTGGCAAGCGGAGCTCTCCTACGTGCGTCCAAGCAGCCGGAGCCTCCTAAGCACGGAGAGGTCGCCCAAGACGATGTAGGGCTAGCTCTCGGGCGCGCGGTATCAGCGATGGGAGGGCGCCACGCCGCTGGCTGTCATGACCTGTCCTCTGCCCGTCGTTCTCTTCCTCAGGCTCTGCGGCAACCAAGCAAGTAGGATGACATATGGGTCCCACTCAGAGGGCAAAGTGGGCAATTCACGTGATACAGCACCACTCTGGAGTTGAGAGTATCCTTTTAGCCAAACACCCCTAAAAGACAGCTCCAACTCCAGTCAGAGCTAGCTCCACCTGGATTTCTGGAGTGGAGCTGCTCTACATGGAGTTGGAGCCATGCCAAACACCCCCTACAATAGACAATATAAGTCATAGTAGGATGACCGCCTTGACCACCAGGCTAAAGGTGTCTTTATAATCGAGACCATACCTTTGTTTGTAATCCTTTGCTACAAGTCATGCTTTATATCTGTCCACTGATCCATATGCCTTCATCTTCACCTTGTAAACCCATTTGCAACCTATGATGTTTTCCCTTTGGGTGGAGGTACAACAAGATGCCAGGTTTTGTTGTGCAACAAGGCATTGTACTCGGCATCCATGGCAGCCACCCTTCTTGAGTCGCAAAGTGTTTCATCCATTGTAGTTGGTTCCTCTGAAATAGATGCAGAGTGGAGGAGAGGGAGCAGAAGAGGAGCAGAATGAAGAACAGACTCAAGCAGGTCAAGAAGGCAAGTGTCATTTGCATTCAAATTCTGCAATTTACTTCAACTATCACTATTTTAGGTGCAGCATGTATATTGATCATATTACACATGTGTTGATAAAAATGATCAGCATGATTTAAAAGCATATTTGACTCTTCTTGTCATGTGTTATGAATAAAATAGTACCTGTGCTATAGACATCGATGTTATCAATACATGTGCATTCATTAGTATGTGACATGAAGCATAGCAGTACAGATATACTTTCTTTTGAATTTCATAAGGCAATTGATTGTATCTCGTGCAACAATCAATTGCCTGTGAGGTCTGAATAATTATTACAACTTTGAATCGGAGATTACATGCGCAACTTTGAATGCATCAAAACAAAAATTGTACTTGGTTTGTTGCTTTTGGTTTGTTCCGATGTGTGCATGATATGGAAGGGTAGGGGTGGGTGAGCTTGATTGTCCGACTTGATGAGCCTTGTTAGATTCAACTTTTTCATGGTGCCTGCCTTTTTTATCTGGTCCCCGTGTTAGAAGGCACAAATTTAATTTGCTGTTGCTTCACATCATCACAATAAGTTAAATTCACCACAATCTGGCGTTTCATGAAGGAATTCCTTACTGTTTCACTTGATACTTTTGATGCCGATGTTACTGGTACTAGATTGCAACATGATCATGTATAGATGTTATGCCATGTGACAACTTAGCTTCATGTCAAGCCCAAGCCATGTTTCAAGAAGGAATTCCTGCCAAGTTATTGACCTTCCATTTTCACATACACATGATAATTTTTTTTTGTTGATTCTTCTATTCCAACAAGCTGGTACATACAAAGGGGTATTGTACTTACTAATGCACCATGTATGTATAGCAGTCCTTAGTCTGAATTATGAGCAATTGATGTCACTGTTTGGCAACAAAAGTATTCAATGAGTACAAACCCGAATGGGATATGCATGGTTAGATAGATGTAGTATTCAGGCTGTACCTTGATAACTATTTGGAGCATGCAGCATATTGCTTTCAGATGTTTAATGCCAACATCATGCTAGTCATGCTAGTTAGTAAGTAGCGAAAAAAGTCTATCTGTGCAACAATCAATTGCTTGTGAGGTCTGAATTTACTGTTTAAATGCATTATAGTTCATGTATATTGATCAGATTACACTAGGTGCTATCATTTCATTGTATGCTTGCAGCCTTGCACTAGTTTGATTAATTAGTGGGACTTCAATGCATCTTTGTTTCATTTTTCCGGGAATAAACATCTGTAGATTAGCAATAATTAAATCAATCTGATTTTTTTTTGGTCTTCTGTAGGGACTGCCCAAAGAGCTCCAAGAAAGAAAAGGCCACCAACAAAAGGAACATTGCTTGTGATAAGATGACAAGATCAATGAAGTGCAAGTTGCCCATAACGGTTCTTTGAGGGATTCAACAGGCCGCATGAACCGGTCCAAGCTGCCAAATTAGCTTTTGAGGCTGGTGTTATTACTAGGAAATATGTTCCTATTAAAACCCATTGGAAAGACTACAAAAATGATAATGACCTTTTGGAGGACTTTACAGGGAAGTTAGGTGTAAGTTCCTTTAACATCTAACTATGTACATGTAACATGTAACTGTAAGAGTGATTATCTTGTGCAACTAGTGAATGATTTCAATCAAATATTTTCAGTTAAGGCTGCGCTTGGACACCACACATCAGCCAACTAAGGAGGCTTGCTATAGTGTTCTCCAGTCTCAAGTAAAGCAGATGCGCTATAAGTGGAAGAAAACCTACTTCAACGACATTCCTATTGACCAGATCAGAACAACCTCACCTGTACCATACATGACTGATGCAGAGTGGAATGATTTGGTTAAAAAGTGGATGAATCCAAAAAACCTGGTACGTCCTCTGTGCTGTTTCCTATATGAACTCCACAGCTAGCTACTGTTGCCATGTAAATTAATTCTTGACTGTTGTTTCAAGTTTATGGTATTTGCTCTCAGTGCAATACTTCATTCATGTTTCACATGTTGCAGCAAACAGCTGAGAAGAACAAGCAAAACCGTGCCAAAGTCAAGTATCACCAGGCGACGGGTTCTCGCTGCTATGTTGCACAGCCGCATGCACATCTCTATCCTATAGTTGAAAACTTCTGGCTTCACCAAGCGTTGAAGCCTCGCGTGAAAACACCCCCCGGCTGCACTCCTCCTCAGTCCTCTCCCGTCAAAAACACCGCCATGCTCCCGGAAGGAACCGCCCCGCTCCTGGAAGGAACCGCCCGCCTTCCCCTCGGTCTCTCCCGATCGCTGCCCTCTATCGCCGTCCTCCCGCTAAGCGTCGTCCGCGGCCACTTCAACGGCCTCGCCCCCGCTGCGACGCCGCCTTCCGCTCCGGCGCCGCTCCCGCTCCGTCATGTTGGAGATCGGCACTACGGCCTAGGTCGTCGCCAGTACGCCGTTCTCCAGGAGAACCCCTCGCCGCTCGGTCGTAACTTCCTCCGATTGATAGAAAACCCCGCGCTCCCTCGCTGCAGCTACACGTCCTCCAGGCACACCACGCACAGCACGCTGCATGCCGACTTGCCGCTGCCATCGGCGTCGATGGGACATACATCGCTGACAGCGGCGCCAGTGTGCCGGCAGGTGTAGACAGCCTGCCATTGCGCCATTACGACGCCCCTAGCGCCGCCTGCGTCGTGATGAGTACCTCGCTGCGCGGCGCCAATGGCGTCTCACCTGGTAGCCGTGGCGCCGTACTACGGTACCCACCAGTCGGCTATGCCAAAGAACACCACGGTGAAGACAGGGACGGCGCTGGTCTTAACAACGCCGGCGGTGGCCATGACAACGCAGAACAGGAGCAGCGACATGCACGCCACGACCGTGCTTTGATCCTGTTAGATTTATGGCCGTTTTTCTTTATCAAAATAAATCATCAAATACAATGGAAATACACCATGTGCATGCCCCACGGTGGAGATTGGTTCACGATGAATCGTCTTAATTAGCTTGTTGACATCATGATGAAATCAGCACGACATGTGCATCTACCACACGGAGCGAAGCAATCGGCTGGAGGATCTGCCACTTCGCCATGAATAAGCGACCATATGTGTTTGTGCTCCTTAAACACAAAACAAATAATCAGCTTCCGAGTTAACCTGGCCCATATTTGGATGATTAATAATTCTCAACGCAGGTACCTAACAATGGCTACGCCGACAAATAATACACGTCAAGTGCAAAGCGACATGACTACGCCAACAAATAATACACGTCAAGTGCAAAGTGACATCACCAATGTTACGGGTAAGCTTATGGTTATATGGTACAATTTATAGTACAGATGATACCGTATTTATCCACTATGTCTATATCATTTGTCCTCCGACCGCCCCCTTTAGATGAGGCCTCGCGAATAAGGGACATAAGGAACTTGCAGCAACGGAAACGTCGAGCTGATATGTCTGTCGGGCAAAGGGAAGAGATAAACAGGAAACAACGTGAGTACCGAGAACCGAGGAGGACTGCAAACAAAAATAGCAACACCGCAGAAAGTTTTAATGATACAATGTCGTTCGCGGTATCAACAACAGGTAAATCATCTCATTGTTATTGAGATTTAATATACCATTGACAATTACGATTTATGCCTAAACCTGTTCAACCAGATCATGAAAACATACCAAATATGTCGACGATTCATGATATGCAAACTGATGTATCGTGTCTCATCAACCATGAGTGCCAGTGCATTGTTTGAGCCAGGTATACTCTAAGATTATGGTGTAAAAATAAAAATAATGTATTTTTGTTCCCTTATTTGCAAACATGATGAGGTTTTGTCATATACAGGACCTACACACAGTGTTCATGCTAGGAGAGAAGAAAGAAATGTGCAACAAATGAAACAAAAAGCTAAGATGACAGATCAATAGAGGGAAGAGACTAATAGAAAGCATCGTGAAGCATACGCACAGAGGAAGGCTACAATGCAGAATATTAACACCGCCTCGGGTGTATCCCAGACAATGTCTGCATCTACTCATGTGGGTGAGTAATATCTTCAACTTACACATTTTCCGTAACCCCAGTGGTATATCATGAAGCATGCTATCTGATGGGTTAGGTGCGATTTTTGGGACTGCATTATCAACCGTAATGGAAAATGAGGACTTAGAAGATCCCACGGATTGGCTACACAGAGATGATAATTATGTTCCAGAGCGTATAGTCCTCAATAATCCAACGCCTACTTCTGGTGAGCCAGGTGAACGCAACAACCACAACCTTTTTCAAACAAAAAGTATATTTAAGACATATTTGTATATGCTCATTTACCTGAACAACGTCACAACCATGCTCTTGATTTAAGGGTTCTCATTTGAGCCATGTGGGTGTGGGCGATGCTCTGACAAAGTGACAAGTGTTGATGAAAGTAAGTACGGACTAAGGTAATCAGTGATTTCAAAGTTTAAGAACTTAGATGATTCATGTAACAAAAATCTTACATGTCTTATTATATCTTGTTGTAAATTTAAGCTTCCCCAAATTAAAACCGTAGCGTTAGCATGGGCATTATACTAGTGTATGAGAAGGGCACTACTGTGTACTATTAGTTTTTTTTACTCCACTGCTTCTTTTGTACAAATTTTAACTTCTCCGTTCATTTCATGCCAAACAGAGACAAAAGAAAATGGCTCAAGCACGTGGAAATCAAGAAGATGCTACCGGTGAACTGGAAGACACTGTTGAAGAAGAAGAATCTGCTGCTGAGGAAGATCTTGATGCAGTGGAGGTCTTCAAAGAATGCCATACCAGCCGCAAGAAAGGACTGACTGTATATACTCATAAGGCAACTCACCGTCGCAGCGCAGTTCCGCTCGTGCTGTCCGTGCAGTGCCGAGCTAGGTGTTACGGCGGTTCCTCTCGTGTTACGCGGAGTCGTCGTACGCGAAGACATACGCTTATATATGGTCAGGGCGCGCGTCAGGCTACCTATATCCAGATGGATATATACGCGGCAAATATTACGTCCACAAGCGTACGTACATGCACACGTCACTGTTCTTTGTTGACACATTTCTGCAAGTGTACAATAAAGTAGTATCAATCAATCAATAGCCCTAGCAGCAAACAAGAAGGTTTATATATAGCTGTCTATGGAGAAAAACAAGACATGTCTCCGGCCTTCCTCTTCCACCAAATTGACAGAAAACACAACCAATCCGGACGAAGTCCAAGTCTTTCCATTTGACCTCACCAAACATACTAAATCTCCTTCAGTCTTTTGGAAAAAATTCTCTGCTTTTGGAAAAGTCATCTCATCTTGTCTCCCCTGTTATGCACTACTTTCTCTTCTACTCTACGTTTTCTTCCCTATATAATTTACTTTATTAAGCCACCATTAGTAGCCAATCCCAGAGCCAGAAGAGCTAGAAGAATAATGAAGCTTCACGTCGCCACGGTCGCTTCCCCTGCTGGTCCTCTGGCAACGGCCGGCGCCGTCACGTTCGACGCGACCAACACGGCGTCGAACACCGCCGGCGGCCAACGGTTCGACCAGGCCGTTGGCCTCTGACGCGTCCACCTTCGTCTGGAACACCTTCAACCAGCCCAGCGACGGCGACCGGAGGCCGGTCGACGCGGTCACACCCCCTCGTCGTCGAGGACATCGGCGGCGTGGCCTTCACCCTCAGCAGCGACTTCCACCTCAGCGCTCAGTACGTCGGCGGCTACAACTCCGGCGACGTCAAGACAGATCGAGGTACGTAGCGCCCAACTCTGTCTGTCTCTCCAATCGTCTACCTGCATCCATCCATGTCTTTGTTGGAGAGAGTACGTGCTCCTCACAGCATGCGGGCAGCGTGTGGGCAAGCTGCTCCAGTAGTCGTGTGTGATACAGGCAACAGCGACCGCTCGAAGTTAGCTACCTCGAGCACATATGATGGGAGTTGGTGCAACCGGAGGATATATGTTTTGTTAATTACGCTCCAGTTCAAGCTACCAGAGCACGCATATATGTGCCGTTCATGCATATACACCTTGTTTGCATCTTGATGTTGCTTTGCATGTCGGTATAGTACGTATTTGCACCTTCATGTCCTGGCAACCGCGAATTCGCGTCTCGTGACGTGAGAGTTTCTCACAGTCTGGCACCGTCTTGATCATCTGGCTGCCACGTCATTCTCTTCTTGGCCCAAATCATAATATCGGACTGACGTGTGCAAATGGTTATGCAAGATTGAAAGAAAATAATACTAGATTAGTTCTTACCCATAGAGAATGACGTACACGCCATCACTTCCCATGCTTGTGGCTTCCGACTTCAGGAATGCCTAGATGAAGACGCTCGGCCGCAGGCTAGCTTGCCTGAGGTCGGAAGTTGGTGTAGGCTGCCAAGACGCACTCGTCTCTCACAAATAGAAGCATGCCTGTCGAACTGCAGGTCGCTCTCGTCGATCGGTGCCCGCGACCATATGGGAATCTCATCGACTCGTCGTGGCCTCTCATCACGACATACCGACGAAGTCAGCGTAGTCTTGAAGGAGATGGAAACCTCCCCTTGACACTGCAATAGTGCGTGCATCTGTGGCCTGTCACTATATATAGGACGCGGCTAATTAGGGGCTCAACGTTTGAAGTTCCCACCAGGGACTTCTCTGTGCACCCGTCAAGCTGCCAGACATGTGTGCATCTCGTTCACGACCCAGTGCCTCAGATGATCGCTTTTTCGGTAGACAAACATCGCCGCCTGCCAATTATAGAGGCGACCTGCAGCTGCTTGAGGTAGCCCAACACAGAGCTCGAGGCAGACGTGTATCCGACGCGTCTAGATCGATGTTGATCACTGATTCAAGCAATAACATTTCTGCTTTGATGGGCGCAACAACAGCGCACAGAGCGAGCACATACAGGCACGAAGCTTGCTTGTTTGCCAGATGCACAGTAGCGACATGTACACTGCGCACGCATGCGCGACCATGCAAGGCACATGCAGTACACTACTTTCCTTGAGTGTAAGGCGTTAACCAGCGGGCGGCAGCCATGACGACGTCGAAATCTTGATGGCATTACTGTACATCGTCGTGGTCATGCCATCTCACCGTCGTCTTTCTTCCAGTCGATAGGTTCAGTGCCTTGTCGCCGTTCTCGGTGTCATCATTAGCGCACCCGATAGCAGGCAATAGCCTTGTTTTGTAAACATCAATGATGCCTTCCTGTAGTAAGGCACTAGATCAACACCAAAGTTGATGAAGTTGTCGTACCATGACACCTCGATGGAGCCCAGCTTGGTGTCATTGACTTATCAGAGCCGGGAAAATCATCGACCCCTAATGCATTCATCTTGCTGATGCAACGAGGACACTACTGATGATAAGATGATGCAAGGGCATCTTGCCTCAGCTTTGATGGAGCTGGCCAACTTGGCGATGTCGTTGGCTCATCAGAGTGGGCGAAGTCATAGTCACGTGGGGCATGCATCTTACTCGTGCAATGAGGATGTCTTGCTTGTGCCACGAACAGGTTGAGCGGCCCAGTTGAGTTCTCATGTGTGCACCAAGGTGCATCCTTGCACCGGCTTTGATGAAGCTGCCCTAGCGACTAATCAGGGGCATGATGCCATGAGTCCCGACCCGAAACTGTTGACTGCACCCTTCATGTCGTCGGTATAGATGTGTGCCGTGTTGTTGCCGCTCTGCTCACCTCAAAGAGGAGCCAACATTAGCAACGTCTGGACCCTCCAACGAGCGCAGAGGGACTGTCGTGGTTATGCCTCATCATGGCAAGCAAAGTTGCCCCCAGCATGAAGAACTAGAGATGGCAGGCAAAATTGCCCCAGCATGGAGATGGGCCTTCATCTTGTCGGCGTAGTAGATACGCTCTCAACTTTGTCAAAGCACAAGCATCCACCATGGTCCCTGTACAAAGAACACAGAAAGAAAACAAACCGGGTAGAAATAATAACTACCCTGATAAGATTTGGGCTATCATACGAGGAGTCTCAAACTAGGTGACATATCCGAAATAGCACCATTGTTACCACCACATGTATATTGGAGAAGGCACGAGCATGAGAAGACGACGACCATTATTACGCAGCAAAGATGGGAGGAGAACCATGTCCCACCGGGCGTGTCAATTTGTTCCCACCGCTCCCGGGATGGAACTCCGGCGGCGGGGCGGCCAGAGGGGAGCAGTCGTCGGCATCCATTGCCGCAAGGGCATATGCCGACGCGACTGCATCCTCGTCGATGGCCTCCAGCCCCGGGGCGTCGTCGTGCTCGGTGAGGCGGATGGCGGCGTTGATGAGGTCCTCCTCCTCCATCTCCGCGGCCCAGGACCGGCGATTGGAAGGGGAACCCTTCTCCATGGAGTCGGCAGCGCCCCGATCCAGGCAACCCAGATCCAGGGGCGGTGATTCACGGGAGCCTGCGAGAGCACAGATCCGGGGTGGGGGAGGGAGAGGGAGGCCGGTGGAGGAAGGCGGGAGGATGGGGTGCCGGGGGGAGGAGATCGGCGGCGGTGGGTGGCGGCGGCTGGAGGGGTCGGGAGTCGCCTTTACCTGCTTACCTCCCGAACTTGCCCGTCGCTGGTACTGTTTCTCTCAATCACATTCAACTTTGTTTCTTGTACTACTACGTACGCCCATGCCATCGACGTTTGGAGGCCTTCATCTGTGGGCGCTCGATCTCCGTCAAGAGGTTTACCAGGATCACGATCTGCACCACGGAGGCGATCTCTGATGCTGTCAAAGACGGCTCTATATCGACAACGTTGGCGGATCAGGAGACGCTGAGGCAAGCCCGGACGTCAAGAACAGCTCCATCATGGACATTGGGAGGTCCTTTTCTTTGGACACACGTACCAGTGGAGGCGTCATGTATACATGCACATACACATTAAGCAATGCATCATGCTGTTGGCCACTGATGCCTATGGTCCTTCCATGGAGACCTCGTACGGCATCGAGACATGCCCACTGACTCGGGACGCACACTTGTCTAGCATGATGGCATCTGCTTGCTTGCGGGAGTAACAGAGTTGTTCTTGACATCCGGGCTCGCCTCGGTGTCTCCTGATCCGCCAACGTTGTCGATATAGAGCCGTCTTTGATGGCGTCCGAGATCGCCTCCGTGGTGCAGATCATGATCCTGGTAAACCTCTTGACGGAGATCGAGCAGCTGCAGATGAAGGCCTCCAAACGTCGATGACAAGGGCGTACGTAGTAGTGAACGTGCTGTCACAGGCCCTTTAATTCACATGCATTGTGTAGATGCATAAGAATGGTAGTTGGCCTCTGCGTCATCCCGTGGCCATGGGTGTATACATGGCCTCCGGCTGGTGTCTGTCCTTGTCTCCGGCAGCGGCGTCAATCGATCCGACATTGACCTTCGATGCGCACCGCAACCACCGCACAGCATAGGTCTTCATGTCAGGACGGCGCCATGTTTCTGGCGGCCAGCATGTCAGACTTGGACGTAGATGCATCTAGTCTGTCCATGCACGTATGTGTATACGGACGTTCGCCTTAGCCTTGCTTGCACGTAGATGCAAAGCCTTGTTTGGATCTTGCTTGCATGTATGTCGATGTAGTGCACTTGCATCTCCTTTGCACGGAGCCTGCATGTGCATGCCCGATAGGTGCGCGTAGTAGATGATCACGCTGCACTCGGTCTCCAGCTCTCGTCGATGAGTGCCCAGCAGCCGCATCAAGCGTCAGGCCTCTGTGTTCAGGTTCCCTTGTTCATGGCGCCGCACGCCACAGTGGCGACTTCTCATCTAGTAGATGGTATGGATAGACCATCTGCCGGCGTCTTACTGCCGCTGGCGTCGCGATGTAGATCAGGTCGACGGCGTAGAACCGTTTTGAAGAGGGCACCGTGTGTGGCAGCGGCAGCTTGTGCACCTCCGGCCTCCGAATACATGGCGCCATATGCCGGTAGCTGCCTTTGTGCACACGAACCTCCTGCTGGGCAGGCTGATGGCGCCTGATTCAAAGAGTGCTCCACTCCCGTGAAGCCCTGGGTGTCCTTTATATAGGCAGGAACTAGGGTAACGCTGGGCCTGTTGGGCTACACGCACGCGCCGCCGGAGTTGGTTAGGCACGCACGAGATATCCGGTGCCGGTGGCGTACTTATCTCCACGTGATGGTTATCCTTGGTGATCAAAAAAGTTCTAGAAGGCCAGTGGAGATATTTGTTGGATTCGTGAACACGTGTTTGGTCATTGTGTTCCATCGACACAAGGTCATTGTGTTCCATCGACATAATGAGTCCAAAGCCAAAGCCATACGGCCGATAGACGTACGTGTATGGCTGCGCCTATTTGCATGTCTACGTGCACGCATGGACATATACTTGCTAGCTTCTTATTACCATGCACATGCTGGCAGGCTAAATGAAAACATAGAGTATACATTCACATTTTCTATATTAGTTTCTCCTTATTGGTACATGATTAGAGAATTTTGGTACAAAATCTCGTCAAACAGACTGTTATTTGGATATTGTGATGGAATGATCTCTCGACTATCTTTATACTTCGAATCTGTGGATTTCCCTTCGTGGAAATCGAGATCGTTACAAAGACGCATGCATCCTCCGTGATATGGAAAAGATGGCCTTCAGAACTCATCATGGGCACTTTAAATTTCTGGTAATGCCGTTTGGTTTATGCAACGCGCCTTCAACCTTCCAAGACTTGATGAATGATATTTGGGACCATTCCTACGCAAAATTTGTCCTGGTCTTCTTCGATGATATCTTAATCTTCAGCAAGTCCTAGACTGAACACCTATCTCATGTGGAAGAGGTCTTCAAGGTACTATGCCTCTTTGGACAATCACAACTTAGTTATTTGGGACATATTATTTCTGATGCTGTAGTGGCCGTTGATCCTGAGAAGATAGAGGCAGTAGCTGCATGGCTAATACCTACAACTCGTGAGAACTTAGAGGATTCTTGGGACTTGCAGGTTACTACAGAAAATTCATCATGAATTATGGTACAATTGCACGACCACTTACAAACCTTCTTAAAAGGATTCATTCCTTTGGACTCCATTAGCAACATCAGCCTTCGAACATTTAAAGAGAACATTGTACTCAACACCAGTCCTTCAGCTTCCGGACTTCAACAAACTATTTGTGGTCGAATGTGATGCCTCTAGTACTGGTATGGGCGTTGTGTTGCACCAAGTTAATGGACAAATTGCTTATCTCAGCAGAAGGATGTCTGACAAGTACAAGAAGTTAGCAGCTTATGAACGAGAACTCATAGAATTGGTGACAGCAGTCAAACAACGGAGGCCTTATCTCTGGGGCCGCCCCTTCCTCATAAGGTCAAATCACTACAGCCTGAAATACATATTAGATCAGTGTTTATCCATTATTCCTCAGCACCAATGGGTTAGCAAACTACTGGGTTATGACTTCACTGTGGAATACAAACCGGGTAAAACCAATGTGGCGGTAGATGCACTATCCAGATAGAATATTGAGGAATCATCAGTAATGGCTATCTCAGAAATTCAATTTGGATTATTTGACCAGTTGCGTGAGGAGATTGCATTCAGTGATGAGACAATAAATCTTATTGATTCTATGATCAACGATAAAGATTCAGCATGGGAGGTCCGCAATGGATTAATTTTATTCAATAAAAAGGTATGGCTTTCATCAACATCCAAACACCTTCATACTATTCTATGCCATCCATGATTCGGCTCATGAAGGGATAGAGAAGACACAACACAGATTCCATCAAACCTTCTTTATTAAACATGATCGGTGTATTGTCAAGAGGATTTTGTGAATGAATGTTTGGTTTGTCAGCGCAACAAAACAGAACATCTACACCCAGCAGGACTTCTTCAACCATTACCAATTCTGGAACAGATCTGGGAGGGCATCTCTATAGACTTCATTGAGGCACTTCCTAAGGTGGGAACTAAATCTGTCATATTAACAGTGGTCGACCGTCTATCCGAGTATGCACACTTTATACCTCTCTCACATCCGTATACAGCAACTTCAGTGGCTCAACGCTTCTTCTCAGAAATTGTGAGATTACATGGTCTACCAAGATCGATTGTTAGTGACAGGGATGTGGTTTTCACAAGCCAGTTCGGGCAAGAGCTCTTCATACTATCAAATATTATCCTTAACTCTACATCGAGCTTATCATCCACAAGCGGATGGACAAAAGCGAGGTAGTCAACAAAATTATTACAATATATCTACGTTGCTTGATTGGTGATAAACCAAAAGATTGGGTCGATGGATACCTTGGGCGGAGTATTGCTACTACACTTCATATCATACCTCTACTAAAACAACACCATTCAAATTGGTTTATGGCCACGACCCACCAGCCATCAAAGTTTACAATCCGAAAGTGAGACAACACTTCCATTTGTTGATGCTATGCTATCTCTCGGCGTGATGCCTTCCTCGACCAAACAAAGGTTCGTCTACGATTGGCACAAGATTACTACCGCAAATATTTCGATGCTAAACATACAGAAAAGACACTTTGAAGTAGATGATTATGTCTGGCTCAAATTATTATCATGATCTGCGGCAACCATATCACCATTGTATAAAGGTAAGCTCTCTCCCAAATACTTTGGACCCTTCAAATTACAAAAGTTATTACTCTGTTACATATGAGTTGAATCTACCGATTGGGACCCGTATACACAACGTCTTTCATATCGGTATGCTAAAGCCACATCGGGAGAGATACCTTCGAATACCGAACTACCCCATATACACGAAGGTACACCGCCCCCGAACCCGAGGTTATGCTCAAGACAAGGGTCGCAAAGGACAGCTTCAGGTGCTTACCAAATGAAAAAATAGAACATCAGCAGATGCTTCATGGGAAGATGTAGAACTATTCAACAAAATCTATCCGATTTCCAGCTCGAGGACGAGCTGAATCTCTAGGCGGGGAGAGATGTCACACTCGATCCAACGATTTGCCCGGGATAAGCATGGTGGCTAAATATTTAATTATTAAATAGCTTTATTGACAATTTTATTTAGTTTTAATTAAAGTGAGTTTGAAAAGACTAATGGGCCTGGCCCGTTAGCGATTGTAAACCCCTCATATAAATATGAGGGCAACTATTTTGGATAAATCAATTAAGAACAATTTAGGGTTAATTCCCTTGCTCCCTCTTCCTTCAGCCGCCCCGCCCCCCGCCGCCGCCACCGCACCTCCACCGTCGCCGCCGCGCCGCCGCCGTCGCCGCCCGCCAGGGCAGCGTGCGCCAAGATGCCTCTCCGTGCCGCCACCGTTCTACTACACGTCACCCCTCCGTTCTCCCCCTCACGTTGACCGGGAAACGGTTTGTGACACCAACCATGACTACTGGCTTTCTCCCAATACGATCTGCTGCTATTCCCCAAACAGTTGAAGTCAAGAATCTACCAAGCATAAATGAAGGGCCTGAAAATGTGTCCGAAAAAGTTCAAAACATCATATTATTTGACCATGCCACACATGTGAATCAAACAATTTATGAGTACTAACCCACAAATCCAGCATAGAAACCAATATCTTCTGTTCTTTTTTGCAACATGCAAGTCTCTTATCTGAGAAAGAGATAAAGTAGATTAATATTGACAAATAAGTTCTATCACTAGATTATTGATATATATAGAACAAAGAAATTATTCAGGTTAAGGATGAAATGATGAAATTATACATAATATTTTTTTGATAGTAAGAAATCATACATACCATGAAATACAAATAAGGGAGTAGTGATGACGCAGGTAAAGCTGAACACAGGGCAGGAGAATATAAGTGTTAATAAATGTACAGTGAACTTTTAGCAAGCGAGAAAAAAAAAAAACATAAGGACTGCTAGAACGATAGTATTAAATAGTCAGCATTCGTCAGCAGTAATTAGAAAATGATTATGCAACGTGGCAATAAGTAAAGGTGCTTACATGGAAAGGGGGACAAAAAAATGGCCTAAAAAAAAAAATTACTGGCCTTTTGTAGAAATCAAACATCGAAAAAATTAATAACTGGTAAGTTGTTTTTGTAAATGAAAAAATTATTTTTTCTCTTAAAAAATACTTTGATAAAAGTATACATATATCATATCTCCATAAATATTTTTATAATAATAAGAGTGCTTGTCCTAAACGACATGACTTTCTATTACAACAGTGTTCTCCAGATGGCTCTCAGTACCCTTGACATATATATAGTAATAACCTTCCTGGATCTGCTACATCTGAATGTCTAATAACCACCCAATTCCTCTGAACTTTTGACCGGAACATCAAGAGATACAAGAACTTCCCTAGAAGAATAAGGTTGGGAGGACGGAATTCCGATCCATACCAGCAGAAAGGCAGATGACCCAGACGTACAAGAACTCCTTGTATGGAATCCCCTCTTGGAGGTCCTTCTTCCGGTCGTAAGCACATCCCGGGCACCCCGGATGGTACTCCTTCTCCAGCAACGGCGAACTGCTGCTCTCCTCCAATGGCGGCCGGCCACAAATGCAATCCTCAACTCTGACGGAGCTTTTTTGCACACAGAACAGGAAGAGAAGGACGTGCTGTTACACCCTCTTTTTATATACAGATAGACCAATACATACTCTTTCTTAGTAGATGTCAAGATCGATCGCCAAGAAGAAGACGGCGATGGCTACTGCAGGAGGAAGCCAAAATGGTACTCACTGCGCCGTTGCAATGGTTTGCGTGACCCGTGCCGCGCCAAAGCAAATTGCATCACTCGTTGCGTCATCCCCAGCAGAGAGATCTCGAGAGAGATGCAAGGAGCGAACGCAGGCGACACAAATATGGGGGGATTTGGATCAATGGGCTAACAAATAGCTGATCTGTTTGCATGCCGATTTGGTGGTTAGATAGATCTCATTAGCTCATAATTAGCCCATGTTTACTTTATATTAATTATTATAAGGTGGGTTTATTTTTAGTCTTGGGATCTAAACACCCCCATAGCAAGAGACTGGTGCAGGTGAGGTGTGGATTTTGCAAGGATGTCCAAATGCATCTGTAACCACTATAATTGTTTTCGTCTGGTCAACAAAAAGTTAGGTTCCTATATATTACAACTCTTGGTATTAAAAAACATGTCGCCTAGCTACGATACAAATTAAATGGGGAAAGTCAATATTACCCGCTTGGATTATTGTTATTGTTCTACTTCATCTTCTAACAGTGAGACAGCTAAATAGACAGCTTGTACAACCCACGCATTACCGCTGGCTGTCGCAAGTTCTTGAAATTTACAACACAGACAGCTAAATAGACAGCTTGTACAACCCACAGACAACTGCTGTCTTTTTTGACTGTCTACAAATCATTTAATGCTTGTACGTAGTCATGATCAATCATTAATGATATTTCTATATACCATCGTGTTGCTAATGGAAAATAAATTCTTCAAAGTAAATAATAGATTATATGAATAATGTAATATATAATATATTTCATCAATCAAATATAACATATAATATGATCTTATTCTCATAAATCAAATATGATTGAAACATTTATGTCTAATTCTCTTTGTTTCCGTAGCGATGCCATATGTGCTCAACAAGATCATCCCTGAGTTTTCTATGTGTTGGCCGTGCTTGGATAGTGGAATTCCTTCTAAGCACATCCGCGAAGCATGGATTGGGGTTATCACTTGTATGCACTTCAGGCGGAAGCACTATCGCTGTACTTGCATTCTCAATCAAATCCAAGGGAACTCTAACCAATTCCTTCTCATCCTCCACTATCATATTGTGAAGGATAACACAAGCTTGCATTATATTGACAACGTCCTCCCGCTTCCATAACCTTGCTGGTTGACGAACAATATCAAAGCGGGCTTGCAATGCGCCGAATGCGCATTCGACATCCTTCCTTGCTCCTTCTTGCATCCTTGCAAACAATTTGTCTTCGTGCGTCTGAGGGGCTGTTATTGTCTTCACGAAGACTGCCCATTCTGGATATATTTTATCAGCAAGATAGTAGCCCATATCATATTGCGTTCCATTTACGGTGTATTGCACCCTTGGAGCTTCCCCTTTTAGGAAATCGATGAACAATGGTGACTTGTTTAGGACATTGATGTCATTCTCGAGACCCGGCGGTACCAAAGAAAGCATGCCATATACGAAGATTATGAGATGCCACTGCTTCAAGAATCATGGTAGGAACACCTTTGTCACCACGTGTGAACATGCCTGCCCAACCTTTCGGACAATTCTTCCTTGCCCAATGCATACAATCTATTTTTCCCAACATTCCTGGAAAACCACGAGCTTCATTTTCTTGTAAAATTTTCTCTAGTTCATCACTTGTAGGAGGACGCAAGTACTCTGGGCCAAAACATTCAATCACACCTTCGGCAAATTTTCCTAGAATCTCCAAAGAAGTGCTTGCTGCAATTTTTAGGACCTCATCAAGTTGGTCAGCCGGCGAGCCGTATGCTAGCATCCGGATTGCCGCAGTACACTTCTGAAGAGGTGAATGTCCCTCCCTACCAGTTGCATCAACTCTTCGGGTAAAATAAGGATCCCAATTGCTAAGAGTTTCCACAATGCGCAAGAATAACGGTTTATTCATCCGAAACCTTCTACGAAACATCTCATCGGTGTAGATAGGATTTGCAGAAAAGTAATTAGCAACAAGATCATCATGACCTGCTTCTCGATTCCTTGGTATGTACCTCCTTGGTCCACTTTGTCGTCGGTGCCGATTCACAGACGATGATCCTCCTTCGATTTCGGCCTTCAATCCATCTCCAATCTTCATCACAAATTCTTCTAGGATTTCATCTTCTGCTAGGAAATCTTCCACGGTGAACACCTCGGTAGGATCGAAGTCGTCGTCTTCCGGCAGATCATCATCGGCTGGTGGATGTGGTTCCATAATAGTGGAAAAACAACTCTGAGTTCCTATGCCGACTAAATGGATCAAGCCACCTATTTGTAGTCTGCAACCTATGAATTGGATGGAGATGATTCATACGGGAGATATGCAGACTATAGATGGTTTCACAAGCAGACATGCAATCGGTGGACAGTTTCAGAAACTGACATGCAGTCAGTGGAAAGTAAAAATCATGACATGCATGTAACTGAAAAATGAGGCGTTTAACATATTCACACAGGGAGACAATCGGTGGAAATTAAGCATACTATATGAACTGAACAGGTAGCAGAACCATCATAATTTCCTTGTTGTCCACAACTATCAGAATATGTCAGTTATTAGTTTTCAGAAGCTGAACGGAAAAATAGAATTACATATGGGTCGCCTGCATTCAGTAGCAAGCATTGATCAGTTAGCAAGAAGGCAAGCATTCAGCAACTGAAAATTCGAGGCAAGCAAAAGTAGCGAGCGTTCAGTTAGCGACGAGGCAAGCGTTCAGTATCTGAACGGATTCAGTTTTCATGTTCCCTGTGGCACCATGGACGTACGGCCTGCAAAGCTTACGAAGCACCGCCCAGCACTGGATTCGGGATGCGCACTGCTCGCCCTGCCCGGCGCCGCGCCCGTGCTCTTCCTCGTCAGCACGGCCCCGCTCGTCCTCGTCGGCGCGGCCCCGCTCTACCTCGTCGGCACGGCCCCGCTCGTCCTCGTCGGCGCCGCTCTGCTCCGTGATGGAACCTACTCGCCCCGCCCTACCCCAATGTCGGTGGCAGCTGCGCACGCTGGATCCACGCGGCGTCGTCGGGAGACGACGGCTCCGTACAACGCGAAGCGAGCCGTCGATTTGGTCTTGGAGCACGAGCCGTTGCCGTCGTCTCACGACGCGACGGCTTCGCTCTCTCTCCTCCAAACCAGGGGGGATTTTGCAAATGTTTCATGACGAGACGACGGCCGCAACTCCCGTTGTACGGCCTTGTTTAGTTCATGGCAAAATTCAAAATGTTAAAATTTTAACTCTAGCATTTTCGTTTGATTATGGTAAATATTGTCGAACCAAGCTCAAAAGATTCGTCTAGTGATTTACAACCAAACTGTGTAATTAGTTATTTTTTTACCTATATTTATTCCTCCATACAAGTGTCTCTAGATTGATGTGATGGAGAGATTGAAAAACTTGAAACTTGGAAGGTAACTAATCAAGGCCTAACTTACAAAACCATGTATTCTAGTTCTACCATCTCACATATCCAAAATTGTTTAATCTAACCGCTCGATGGTTTCGGTCGGCCGGGCTTTGGGTCGGCCAAGCACAAGTAGGGAGAATGATCATGGCCACCCAGGCGGGGAGCAACGGGTGACTCGGGCGACGCCTTGACTCCCCCCGCCGTCATCGTTAGCGGGCGGCTCCTCCTTGGCACCGGCCCCCCACCTCCCCTCTCCTTCCCCACCCCGTCCCTCATCCCTATCATGCCCACCTTCGACTGTCGCACTAGTCCTGGAGCAGACAGGGCGACACTAGCGTCCGTGCCGGGCCTGGCCACATCGCTGCCGCCACCGGGCACCGATGGACCGGCCCCCACCTCCGGCAATGCCAGATCTGCGGTCAGCGTTGTCGGTTCCTATGCCAGGGTGGCCCCGCAGCCCTCCCCGCCCTAGCTGATGCCACCGATGGGCCCTATGACCGCTAAGGCCACCAAAGTGTCGACTGCGGCTGGCGGATGCGTAGTGGCTGCTGGGCCGGAGGCGGTAGCCGAAGTTGCGAACGCTGCCCTCGCAAAGTCATCGCCCTCGTCGCTGAAGATCGACATCGGCGTGGACCGGGACCCTGCGATTGAATCCCCGGTTGCCACCTCAACCTTGGCGCCCAGCTCAACGAGTTGGTCGGGGCCCGACTTCGACCTCGTGCGCCCGTCCGCCCCGAGCTCATTGCCACCTTCCTCCACCCCCTCCTCCCCATCCCTTGGTGAGGACCTCCTCAACGTGTCTGTGACCGACCGCACGGTCACCACTAGGACTGCCATCATAGCCGCCACGGTTGCCCACTAGATTGAGGAGCTCGTCACCGCTGAAAAACACCTCGGATGTTGAAGAAGATCCTAACTCGGCCTCCCCGTCCACCGGCAGGGCCTAAGCACTGCGTTGGTGCGAGTCCTCCTTTGATGAGGAGTGAGGAGAGGAGTGCTACCTCCCGGCCTCAAGCTACGCTACCCCCGCTCGTGCCCCGGTCCCACGCTGCATACCCCGTCGTTGGCGGCTGCCCCCCCTCCATTGAGGGTGCCGATGGAGGACGAGTAACACAGGAGAGAAGAACCACGGCGGCTCCAGCTGGGGCGATGAGCGCGAATCAATGTGCTGTAGTCGTGGAGAGAGCCCACCCAGTGCCTACTGGGGTCACACACGTGTTTGTGTAGTGGTACCTTGGCTCGCTGCCTGAGGTGAGAGTCTCAGCGAAGCAACAACTCGGGCCACGAACTGGGGCATCTTCGAAGCCACCACACGCCAATCCTACGTGTCAGCTCTCTCGGTAGCACGTCCCCCGTGTGGTGGGCGTGCCTATGGACGCCAACGACTTCACTCTTGTTGAGAGCCATCGGCGCGGGAGCCGTTGTGCCCAGCGTGACCCTCTTCACCCAAGAACATCGACGGCTAGTGCCAACCTCACTCGTCGTTGTTTGCTTCAACTTAATAGCGGGGGGTGCTCACTTTGCACCTCTCCGTCTCGCTGTCTCCTCCTCTGCCTCAACACAAGGCACCGGTCGAGGAACTGCTTTCATCGTCATCGTCGGCGGCCTTCCACGGGCGCACAGGAGCCTTGTACCCGTTGTCTCACAACGGAGAACCAGGGATGTCCTAGTTCGTGCTAGCCTCGCCGTCCTATTGGTGGCCACATGGCTACCGGTGCTCCAATCTCCCACGCGGCCCCTATCGCGCGTTGTGCCTCTCCGTCTCCCCTCGAATCTCCTCGGGGTCTTCGTTAGGGCGCGGGTGGGAGTGGGACCAAGAAGGGTGCATGTGGGTGTGGTGGAGAAGGGGTTGAGGAATTGATCCGAAGGAGCTGAGCCGTTCGATCTGAGTGAGTGAGAGTAGATGGTAGCATTAGTTTGGTTTATTGGATCCAAGTGAGTTGATTTTATGTGTACATTTGGTTGGGTGTACTTAGGGCACTCACAATGCGGACTCTAGCCATAGAGTTCGAGACTCTATCACAAGAACCCATGGCTCCCAATGCAATTTTGTATCATCGAGTCTATGAAATTACTCAACCATAAACCTCTCGGATCTTCTGCTCCTGTTTTTTTAAAGAAGTGGACACGACGATCATGCAGGCAGCCACACAGGATCCGTGATGTGACTTTGTTTTGCGTCTCTCTCTCTCTCTCCTCATTAAGTTGCTTGCCACATCAGACTCTAGCCATAGAGTTCGAGACTCTATCACAAGAAACCATGGCTCCCAATGCACATTTTATAACATGGAGTCTATCCAATTACTCAGCCATAATCCTCTCGGATCTTCTGCTCCTGTTTTATTAAAGAAGTGGACATGGAGATCATGCAGGAAGCCACACGGGATCCATGACGCGATTTCGTTTTGCGCCTCTCTCTCCTCATTAAGTTGTTTGCAACATCAGCCAAATGCTTATGTTGCAATGTAATTAATAAGGATAGACTCTACGATGAAGTCTGGGTTGGGAGTGCCCTTAGGCCAGTCTCAATGGGGTTTTCATGCGCGTTACATGCACATTAAATAGGGTGTTACATCAGCAAAATTCACTTTTTGTAGAGGGGAGAGAAGGGAAATGTTTCACCATGGTGAAACTCTTGATTGTTGTTTCCCAGGTGTTGGAAACAGTGTGAAATCCTCATTGAGATAAAATAGTGTGTTTCACCGTGGAGCAACGCCAGGAAAGATGAGAGGGAAGAGAGAGGCCTTGGGACCTATGAGCATATCAAACGTGCATTAAGGGAGACGCCTATTCCATGTCAAAGCTTCACATCTTAGAAATCGGGAGGCGAAAAACTTTTTGAGACTGGCCTTAGGTAAGGGATGACTGTTGGGATGTTAGGTTGGGTAGCTTTAGCAAAGAACTGAACTGATGAGTTTTATAGTGGTAGTGATTTTTTTTTTTTTGAGAAAATAGTGATTTGTGTATTCATTAAGATTTAGCCCATATTTATCTACTAGTATAACATAGTGTTTGATTTTGGCCCACGGCCCACGGAGGCCCTGCTCATACACTCCCGAGCTACCCATGCATCACTCTCCAGCATCCTCGCTCCTCGCCGCTCGCCCTCGTCTTTCTCCCTCTGGCTGTCCTCCATCTTTTTTTTTTTTCTCGATCGGGCCATTCACCCGTATTTCATTAAGAGAAAAAAATCACAAACACATACAAAGACACGAGTATGACGTCGAGAAGACATCGTACAAGGCCGACACACTTCCTAACTATTGGATCCAATAGTATCAATTACATTGAAGAAGCATTTTGCGACCATAAAGGAACAACTAGCGACAACGTCTTGAAACCTCCCTGAATCCAGTCCTCGGCTTCACGAACAGCCTTGGCGAACAACTGTTGGATGGTCAACGATTCTTGTCGAAACGTCCTCGCATTGCATTCCCGCCACAGGATCCACGCCACAAGGAGCAACGCGGTGTCGAAAGCTGGTCGAGCGGAGCTGTGGAGTTTCTGGCGTTGCTTGATCCACCAGCCTGCTACGTCCTCATCCCGTGTCGACGCAAGTGCTGCCAGGCCAGCCGGCGACAGCAACCAGCTGAACCATAGCTCCTTTGGGAGAACACACACCCTAGGAAGAGGTGTTGAGCAGTTTCGCATTCTTGGCCACAAAGTGCACAAGCATCATCATCCTATAGGCCATGACGCCGTCGCCGATCTGCAGTCCAAATGCGCCGATGCAACACAAGCCAGAAGAAGAATCTTACTCGGCGCTTTTGTTTTCCAGAGCTCCTTTGCGCCTAGAAGCCTGGTGGAGCCATTGAAGAACACGCGATATGCTGGGCTGTCCTCCATCTCCAACCAAATGACAAAATCCTTCTCCTCGTCGTCCACCAAACCCGCTGTGTCCTCCCGATCCTGTGCGTCTTGATCTGAGTGCAAATTCTTGACTTCGATCCGGACTCGCTATTGCTCAATGATCTGGTGCAGATTTTCGTCAGTTTTGATTCCCCGACTCCCGTTGCCCCAACTCCGATCCGGACTCAAATCCGTTCCCGACTTCGATCCTGACTTCCCCCCCCCCTCCTCTCATCTACTTACAAGTTCGGCAAAGATCGCGATTGAAGAGAGGGCCACATTTTTTTACTGGCAATGGAAGATAGGAACAATGGATTCACGCAGGAGAAAAACCCACCCACCCCTCCCTGCATCCGCCTCCTCACGGCTACCCTCCTTCCCCAAGTAGCTGGATCCTGCTCGACCTGCGCGCCTACATCGCAGACCGTGAGAACGCCACCTCCGCGTGGAGCAAGACGAGCGACGGCAAGGCGATCCGGGTCACCTTTTTGCACCGCGCCGCCGCCGCTCGTCTCGTACATCTGCGTCTGGTGCCCCGACGACGAGATATTCTTGGAGCCCAGAGTGGAGGCCTCGGGGGTGACCTTGTCCTCCTCTGCGTCTCGCTCCGCGCTAACCCCCACCACGCCATCGACTTCTTCGTCTACAAGGCCAGCGGCAGCAAGGGACCATCGCTGCGGCTGCTCCAGGACCCAAATCCCTGCTTGTCTGATCGTTACAACATCGCACTCCTCGCCCACCGCGACGTCGGCAATCTCAGCTCCCACGCAGAGGCCGATGACGACCACTACTACATTGCTGCACTCAATCGTGACAAAGGAAGCAGACTCCAAGACTTCAGGCTCTGGATCTTCAACTCCCAGGATGAATTGTGGACTAGCAGACCCTTTTCTCTTGAAAGTATCTACTGCCACATCACGTGCAAGGTGATCGCGCTCGGAAAAAGTGGTCTGTTGGGTTTTGTTGACCCATGGCGTGGCACTGTCGTCTGTGATGTGTTTGGACGCAGGCCTGCGTGCTTCTTGCCGATGCCTCCTGAGCTAATCCGGCTGGACAAGTTTTGCAATGAGCCTTTGCTTTCTCGGGACATAGCTTTGGTGAGAGGCCGACTCAGCGTTGTTGAACTGCATCATATCTTTATAGAAGGGATCGATTCCAATTACTGGACCTGGAAAGTTTCATCTTTTAGTAGGAAGGTGACTAATTGCTGGGAGGAGGATTGGCGGACAGATTACATAGTCCAGCGTCATGAAATCTTAGTTGACAGTAACACTGTCAATGTCAACTTGCTGCCTAATGTGCATGAAAATGAAGAAACGCAGCAGCCAATCTTGAGAAAGCTCTACATGGCTCATCCCATACTGAGCTTGAGCAATAACCATGTTGTTTACCTCATGGGTAAGGATACCCTTCACGCCAAAAAAGCTTTGGTGTTTTCTGTTGACCTGAGGACACCGAGGATTCAGAGAGCGGCCTTATTTGACGCAGAAAGAAAGTTTGGCTGTACTTATGTGCAATCTTGGATCTCTAACTATTTCAACACGACTCCAGGTGATCTCCTATTTCTTCTATACTACCTCCAATCATAGGATGATGGTTTGGCCAGGAAACAACTTTTCTTTTAATGACCGGATGTAGTAGCTCATGGCTAATTGTTTGAACTGAAGTAGACATAGTCACATAGTTAACAGTAGACTAATATCATAGTAAACATATGTCTATATCGATGCTTATTAATAGTGATTTTAGGGGTCAGCATTTGACACAAATATATTTTGGTGGTTGTTCAGTAAATTCCGCACTCTCATTTGCACTAACCTATGGGGCATTTTGCTGGGCACAGGTGTAAAGGGGAACAAAAAGCGACTAGGGAAGTTCCATATGGATTATCCTCGCAAGCTGCAAGACTTGGACAGAATGCATGTGATGCACACACACGATCTGGTGCGCCTGCAAATGGAACAATCAGGTGGCGTTGAACAACAGCAGGATACCGGTAGAAGTCAGGGAGCTGAAGATGACGACAATATGGCATTGGATTAATAAAGAATAGGCAAAAGTGTGGAGACTGTGATGGCTATGGCCTTGTCTTGTATTAAGAAGGGGCATGAATATGTGTGATTTTTCCTGGCCTACCATATATTTTGGGTGTTGTGTGAGACGGACTAGATTTGTCTGTGGTAGTGTGGCTTGATAAAATTCATAATGTATCATCTATTGTGGCCAGTATAGCAAATTAGCAATGCAATGTTTAAGATGTTTGCTTCATTTGACTCTGATCCTTTCAATGTTGTTCTTGCCTAGTTTTTGAACGAACTGTAGCATATTTTTTGTATTTCCCGTCCTTCCATTTTTTTTTTATTTTTTTTTTGAGAATTACACAAGACAACGCAGACGCTCATAACACGCACACACACTCACCCCTATGAACACTTATACGCAAACCCTACCACCTCCGAAGGACTGAGCACCCGGCTGATCAAAGAGGTAACCTTGGCGAGTAATCATCTTTTGTATTGTGACTATAAATTAAATAATTAATTGTTGCAGTGGACCAGGACTATGAATTGTCTACATATTTTGGGTCTCACTAAGCCTAGCCAGATGTGCAGTGCCTTCCATAACGCTTTCTTTCTGTCTGATTAAAAAGTTGCTCAGCTATGACTGCAGATTTTTTCTTTTTTGACAAGAAACTCGCATATAATATATTAAAGCGGCATTGATACAAGAAGACCCTTAAAAAAGAAGCCCATAACATCAAGGTCCCTAAAGGACAAAGATCCTGATTCGCCATCGATGCACAGGTCACCGGCAGACGGTTGCAGAGGTGTCACAGACGCATGGTGCCGTTGGTGCGGAAGGGCCTCGCAAAGCGTAGGCTTCAAATGGTTGAGGGCGACGTCATGTAAAAGCTTCGCCGACAAACCAAAGATATTGTTGAAGTAGTTGCCGGCGGGTAGAAGACCGCCATTCCCAGAACCGGTGGGTGGCTCACTACCACACCGATGACGGAGGAACTGAATAGGTTTTGATGTAGATGAGCATGCGGTGCCTAGATGATGACAGCTTGGTAGAAAAAAGAAATAAAAAGAAACAGAAAAGGAGGATAAGGACCAGAGGAACCCTTCGGCAGAGAGGAGCCAGACACGCCGTCCTACAGAGGTGGACCGGAAGAACAACGTGGGAAGCATGCACCACATAGAACAGAAGTGGACCCCACGTAGCAGGACCCACCATGTGGTAAGCTGCTCCGACGGAAAATCTTCTGGAGCCTCCTTGAGATCTGGATCTCGGCCAGCTGCTGCATGCCGGTGCCACCTCCGGAGTTGGCCTGCCCCAGCCACCGGCGCGACTCCTTTTTCCCGCTCCTTGCCAGTTGCCCCAGATTTGATTTGGATCCTTTATCTCTATGTTTAGATTCCAAAATTTGATGCAAAATTTTGGAGAATGTCACATCGAAAGACTGTAGCACGTTTCGTTTGTTCGTGGTAAATATTATCCTACCATGGGGTAACTAGGTTTAAAAAAGAATCGTCTCGTAATGTACATCTAAACTGTGTAATTATTTTATTTTTTTTACCTACATTTATTACTCGATACATGTGCCGGTATTTTAATGTGATAGGGAATCTTCTTTTTGCATAGTGGAATTTGGGAGGGATTTTGGGCTCTAAACCAGACGATAATCCCTTGCTGCCTCCTGGATGTAGAGCTTATACGGTGATTTCCTGTCACCCTTTTCCTTATGAATGCCCCTGTTCCTACTTTTAATGCCTGCAAATTTTTTTGATATGTGGTATGCTACATCATGTGTGAATGAGTTCAGCTATATAGTGAAAAAAAATTATGCTCAACCACTTCTCAAACTTTGACACGGATCAGGTGCAGTTGCTACTAGCACTGTAAGATAAGCAGTGCTGCACCTGAGCCATCCAAATCAGAATGAACAGCTTGGATGAGAGAGAGAGGGAAAGAGCCATCCACAGGATTGTTGGATGTTCATATTTATTGTTTAGTGATTGTTAGGGTTTGATGCTACATGCTTCTTAAGAAGTTGTAAAATATCTCCATTTCTTTTTATTTTCTTTCCGGTGCAACTTAGCAATACATTAAGTAATTGATATTTATATATCGATCCAAAAAGATTAGTCTTGTAATGCTTTGAAATGTAGGTTAATTTTCCTTTGGTCTAATCCTTATATATGTACTGCCTGCATTTAGGGGTCAGTAATTTTTTTTACTTATGTGCATCATGAAATCATGTTCTCAATTATTTTCATGTTCTCAATTATTAGAGCCTTACAACAATGCGACGTACATCTATGTGTATGTTTTTGTTCTTAAAAAAAAAACTTTATGCAACAGGTCACATGAACTAGGTCAATTTCATTTATGCATTTGTACATCTAGAGCTTTTACCGCATAATCACACTTTATTTCATTTCTTCAGTATATCATGAATTCATGATCTTTTTACTGCACCTTCAGGTAATTGACATTTTCTCTTTTCCTAAATTAAAGTTGTATGTATTTCAACATAAAACAAAATATGGACAAGATTTGGCAGCCATTCAGAATTAGTTTTTTTAGCATTGTGCACTAGATAATGGGGAGGGTGTGCTGGGAGCATGCACTACCGGGATTCCTACGCTTTCCCGTGGGCAAATAGTTTCCGTCGGCCGTTCACGGGAAAGGGTATCCTTTCCCCGTGAGCAACATGATAAACATCACGGGAAATCAATACGCACGGAAAATAACCTTTCCCGTGAGGATTAGCTCACGGAAAGCCCCCCTCTTTCCCGCGTGAGACGGGCGCCACGGGGAAGGTAACCGCCGTGAGCCCCACCCCCGCTCCGTCCCCCTCCGTGCCCCTTTCCCCCGTGACACCTCCGTCAACCTCACAGAAAGGGTTTCCCGTGAGCGTGCTTTCCCGTGGGCTGAACAGCGGCCTCCGGCAAAGGGCCCCCTTTCCCCGAGAGTATTATATCCTGCTCACGGGAAAGCCACTCACGGATTTTTTTTTTTGGATTTTCATCTCCAAACTTTTTCTAAACTTCTAGCACATCATATGGCACTCCATGTTAAAGTTTAGTGAATTATTGATGTTATTTGATATATTTAGGTAATTATTCTCTTTTATGGGAATTTTTGAAATGAGGCCAAATTTGAACTACAAGTGCTTCAAATTGTTGAAAAAAAATAGTAGAAAATTTATATTCCTCATACTCAACACAACGTAAGACCTTGCATTTAAAAAAATAACAAAATCTGGAACATCTTAATACGAAATCATGAACGTTAATCCTTGTTCGAAAGTGGTTTAAAAATTCTAGAAAATAACCGATGTGCAAAAAATCATGAAATTTGATAATATGTCATGATATCTTATGCCGAGGCTATGATAAAAAATTGGGAATGTTTTTCGCACAAGTTGGCACGTATGATGTTCACAAGCTCCAACATCTACGTAGAAGTTTCAGGTTTGTTGAGAATGATCCAAAGTGTGATTTCATGTGGATGTGGCGGTCAAGTTATGGTTTGGCTACTGAAACTTTTTCTATATGCAAATGCACCTCGATATTGTGTCATGTCTATTTTCGGGATTTTTTTGGATTATTTTGGTAATTATTATAATTTTTTGTTGTAGTTAAGTAAATATAAATATGAAAAAAAGGAGATAGAACCACATGAAATAATGGCCATTTTTTTGCGAAAGGATCAATTATGTATGGGTGAGTGTATGTGATAAGGTATTTTTGAAGTAATCTTGATCAAAATTTAAAAATATATATGTTAGAAAAAGAAAGGGGAGTAATATATTTAATTTCGAAATAAACGTTTCCCGTGAGCAGCTCACGGGAACGGCAGGAGATTTCCGTGAGAGCTAATCACGGAAAAGGGGTCGGTGGGACCCGCTTCCCGTGTGGCGGCGGTGGATATATATAAAAAAATCATGAGCTTTCCCGTGATGGATGCGGGCGGCTCACGGGAAAGGAGGTGTCTTTCCCGTGAGCGGCCCGATCCATCACGGGAAAGCGAATTTTTTTAAAAAAATTTAGTCAACCCCTCGACGCCGCCTCCCCACCTCTCACTTGAACACGACACACACACACACACACTCACTCGAACACACACACACGCCCGACGCCGACGCCCGACGCCGTCCCGCCGGCCGCTGCCCCCGCCCCGCCGGCAGCCCCGCCCAGACGCCCGGCCCATCCACGCCGGCCGCCCGCCCGCCACCCCGGCCGCCCCCCGGCCGGCCGGCGCCGCCCCCCGCCCCGCCCGACGCCAAAGGCGCCCCCTGCCCCGACCGCGCCCGGCTGCCTCCCTCGCCACGATCAAGGCGGGCCCGGCCGGAAGGAGGAAGGGGGGGGGGGGGGGGAGGAAGGAAGAGGAGGAGGAAGGAGGGAGAAGGGAGGAGAGGAGGAGGAGGAGGAGGAGGAGGAGGGGAGGGGGGGGGGAAACGAAGAGGAGGAGGAAGGAGGGAGAAGGGAGGAGAAGAGGAGGAGGAGGAGGAGGACCGCCCCACCGCCGCCCGGAGTGCCCCGACCCGCTGCGCCGGCACCCTTGCGACCTCGCACCGCCGCCACCCGGCGGCGGAAGAGAGGGAGGAGGACCGCCCACCGTCGTCCGTCCGACGCCGTCCGTCTTCGCCCGCAGTTGTCGGCCATCGTGCCCTTGATGTGAATATGATTGTCGGCCATCGTGCCATATGCTTTGTTTGGTATTGGAAACCTCCCCGTGCGGGGGGGTTCTGCGAAAATTTTCAACCGATCCCGTGTGTTTCTTTTTATGCAGAGGATCCCTCCGAGCGGAGTTGAGTGCCTTGCCGAGCCGGCCGGAGTCCCTTGGCGGCCCTGATCTTCTTCCTCGCCGGGTAGCCTGACTCCACCGCGACCCTAGGTATATCCCCTCCTTCCGTGTCATGGTCGTAGCTAGATCGCGCAGCTCAGTTAGGCGTTTCCCGTTCGAAAGAGATACGGTTGGAAGTATGAAGATCCCCGCATACCTATAACCGTATCTGCTTCGAATTGTCCACGTTTTTGGACGGCAGGGATGCGTAGATGAGGTTCGTTCCATGCTCCACTCTGTCCGATTCGGAGTTTCGGCAAAGATCTCCCCTGTTGTTCTTCGAATACACGCTCCCTCTCGGGGAGGATGTGTATTTGGAGAACAAATGGGAGGTGCTCTTGAAATTGTGCTCTGATAGGAGTGGAGCATGGAACTGACCTCATCTACGCATCCTCGGGTGGGATTAGGACCTATCTTCACCTATTAGATGGTAGGATCCTTGTGTAGATGCACTGCATTCTTATATTCTCGCGCATATGATAGAGAATGGATGACCGTGCGTGGATATACAATGGCTGGAGGAGTTTTGGAGATTATGACCATGAATGGGTTAAGAAGAGCAGTGCTTTCGTGGACAATGCTTTTCAGAATGCTCGAGGTGCGAGTAAGGTTTGGTGTCCATGCAAGAAATGTGGGAATAAAAAAAAGGCAAAGTAAGGATGATATGTCTAAACATCTTCCCATGTATGGATGGACGGATGGCTATAAGCGGTGGATCTTCCATGGTGAAACTGAGCATATGAGAGACGAGGTGGTGAGGCAATGCATCGATAATCTTGCTTCTGATGCCGGGATAGGAGACATGATAGATGACTTTCATGCCGGAAACTTTGATCAAGGACTTGGGGATGACGAGGAGAAGGAGCCAAAAGAAACCGCAAAGGCCTATTATACCATGTTGGAGGCGGCACAGAAACCCCTTCACGACTATTGTGAGGTCTCCAAACTAGATGCCATTTCACGCCTTATGGACTTGAATGCCCGATGCAATATTAGTCGAGACGGCTTCACCGACATGTTGACGATCTTTGGGGGCTTGCTTCCGCGAGGTCACGTGCTGCCAAAGAACATGTACGAGTCAGAGAAACTCCTCAAGGTACTCCAGATGCCATACGAGCAGATACATGCTTGTGAGAATGGGTGCGTCTTATTTAGGAAAGACTACAAAGATGATACGCACTGTCCAAAGTGTAAATCCTCAAGGTTCATAGAGGTAGACCCTAGTGACAGTGAGAAGAGGCAGCTTAAGATCCCCGTGAAAATCCTACGGTACCTTCCCTTCGGACCGAGGTTACTGACCGAGGAGTCTGCGAAACAGATGACATGGCACAATGATGGGCGTCGCTACAATCCAGATAAGATGGTACACCCATCCGATGCCGAAGCATGGACCCATTTTGACAATATTCATCCTGACAAAGCTATGGAAGCTCGTAATGTGCGTGTTGCGCTGGCAACAGATGGGTTCAACCCTTATGGAATGATGGCTGCCCCATACACTTGTTGGCCTGTATTTGTTATCCCGCTCAATCTCCCCCCGGGCGTCTGCTTTCAAGCGAAGAACATCCTTTTGTCTTTGATAATTCCTGGCGACCCGGGAAATAAAATGGGTGTGTTCATAGAGCCTGTGATTGATGAATTGATCAAAGCTTGGAATGAAGGGTTTTGGACGAATGACCGAGCTTTGAAGAGAAATTTCAGGATGTACGTGTGGTACCACTATTCCCTGCATGACTTCTTGGCGTATGGGATATTCTGTGGCTGGTGTGTTCATGGCAAGTTCCCTTGCCCAGTATGCAAGGCGGCTCTAAGGTTCACCTGGTTGAAGAAGGGTGGCAAGTATTCTGCGTTCGACAAGCATCGCCAGTTCCTCCCTCTTGACCATCCATTCAGGCTAGACAAGAAGAACTTTACGAAAGGTCTCTAAGTTTTGGACCCTCCGCCGGAGATGATGACAGGTGTCGAGGTACGTGCTCAAGTGGATTCTCTTGTGGCTGATGAAAAAGGTGTCTTTGTGGGTTATGGCGAGGATCATGCATGGACTCACAAGTCAGGCTTAGAGAGGCTCCCCTATCACGATGACCTTCTTCTTTCACATAACCTTGATTTAATGCATACTGAAAAGAACATCGCCGAGTATTTTCTTGGAACATTCATGGAAACTAGCAAGTCAAAGGACAACGTTAAGGCTAGAATTGATCCGGCCGAGTTGTGTGACGTAATCAAAGCAAGAAATGAAGCCTCCTAACAATGGCAAGAGATGGAAAAACCTAAGGCCGATTACGTGTTGAGCAGCCCCAAAGGAGGAAAGTACCGCAATGGTTTCAGAAATTAATGTTCCCTCGATGGGTATGCAAAGAAATCTGAGGAGGGGAGTGAACTTATCTACTATGCGAATCAATGGGCTTAAGAGTCATGACTACCACATATGGATGGAGCGGCTTCTTCCAAAAGATGCTTCGAGGCTATGTCCCCGATCATGTCCGGCATGTGATGGCGAGTTGAGTAATTTCTTTCGGCAGCTTTTGTGCTAAAGAGTTATCTCGGACCACACTAGAAGAAATGGAAAAAATGACACCCCTGTGTTGGTCTGTAAGTTGGAGAAGATATTTCCGCCAGCTTCTTCGTTCCGATGGTGCATTTGATTTTGCACCTTCCATACGAGGCAAGGGTGGGTGGCCCCGCACGCTTCGTTGGTGCTATGCTATTGAGAGAGTTCTCAAGCATGTTCGGTCCGACCGTAAAAAAGTGTGTAAGATTGAGGGTTCCATCGCAGAGCAAAGGTTCGGGCAGAGGTGTCGACTTCACATCAAAATACTATGGTGACAACCTTCCTAGCTCGCATTATCCACCCCCTCGTTACAATGATGATGTAAATGAATCAACCCTCAGCCATTTCCAAGGAGAACTAGGACGTGCAAGTGGTTCAAAAATGAAGACCTTGACAAATCCAGAGTGGATCAGTATAATGAATTATATACTTTTCAACCTAGACGAAGTGCTTCCTTACATACAGTAAGTCACAACTCTAAGCATAGAACCTACTTGTCTTCTAGTACTTAATATTTTGCATCCAACCCTTTTGTCTCTCGTTGGTATAGGAAATTTCAAAGGCAATTCTGGTGTCAACGAACGCCGCCTGAAGCACATGAATTGGACACCCTGCTTAGACAAGGTGCTGGCAATGGAAAACCCGATTTCATTAGTTGGTTCAAACGCCAGGTACTGTCCAATTCATGTTAAATAACGTCTCGTTTGATATGCTAACGAACTGTCTCATTTCATATATCCTGCTTGAGCTTGCAGGCATTGACCGATCCGGGTATGCATCCCGAGCTCATACAGGTTGCCAATGGCTTTGAGACCAGGGTTAGGTCATTTACCGGTTATGACGTGAATGGATATCGCTACCACACAACGAGCTATGAGCAGAATCGACCAAACCAAAAACCACAAATACCGGAGTTTTCACTAAAGGTGATGATGGAACTAGCACTAAAGGTTATTATGGAAGAATTGAAGAAATATACGAACTCCATTTCTCCGGCTCTAGACGACTTGCTCCTGTCGTGTTTAAGTGTCATTGGTTCGATCCTGAAATAACAAATTCGGACCTCGAACAACTTGGGATTGTTCAGATTCGACAAGATTCCCAGATGCCTGGAGATGATGTCTACATTGTGGCTCAACATGCCACACAAGTTTATTATCTCCCATGGTGTTGCCAGGACGACGAGCGGCTTAAGGGTTGGGATGTTGTGCAGAAGGTATTGCCACACGGTAGACTACCTGTCCCAAACAGGGACGATTACCATTTTGATGCAAACACATATGAGGGAGAGTTCTTCCAAGAAGAAGGGCTACAAGGTAAATTTGTGATAGAAATAACTGGACCCAACGAAATGGAAGTAGACAATGAAAGTGTTGTTGATGATGAGGAGGACGAGGAGGTTCGAGATGCAAAGGACTTACACATTACTAGAGAATTTACTTAAGGACAAATGCGGTGTTGACGCCGTTCCTCCTCCCATGGATCCCGCCAATCTTCATATGTTGGAAGACGTAGACATGGATGATAGTGATCATGAGGATTATGATCCGACAAAGGCGAAAATCGTGACGGGGATGAGGATTATTTCTAATACATGTAATACTTGCGAGGCCCCTCCGGACTCCTGGATTGACTACCTATCGAGGACCGTAAACCCACCATAAGACCAAGATGACCAAGGTAATTTACTTTACATTTTAGCACTACTTTCTTATTTTTCAGGTTTCAAAATCGTAATAGGAACTAATCATTATTCTTGATCATTTGGGCAGGTCTTTTGTTGTCACCGCAAACTCGATTAAAGGACACCTTCCCAATGGCATTCTTGGTATTCTGGTCAAGAAGCACTACCCTGGCCTTGTTACCATCGACGGAGTAGAGCATGCTGTCACGTCATTCCACCAGTACGTGGACTTTGAGGACAACTTTGATGATGATGGCATACAATATAGTAACAAGGCAGTGCGTGTGATCAAAGAGTTTTGGGTAAGTCTATGTCGCACTGTAGTGTACAAATACATCGCTTCAAATTGTAATGTTAGAAATAATAACTTATTACATTGCTTCTATGTGTAGAAATACTTCAAGATCGAGGAGGGATTCGAGGCTGAGAAGGACGAAGTGGGTCTAAATGCCTGTTTCAAGCTTGTGTCAGACATGTGGTACGAGGCACGCGGCCAGGCCGTCAGGACATGGTACGCGACATACGATAAAAGGAGGCTCGATAAGGAGGAATGGAAAACGATGAATCTGACCAAAGAACAATACATGCAGGTAAATATTGAATGGTCATACTAAGTTTAATTATGCTTAATGTGATTTTTATAATATGTGTTATACTTGGTGTCCTGTAGGTGATTCCGGAGTGGTGCTTGCTTCATAGGCGTTGCTGGGAGCTTTAGGTAGACAAGTGGGTCGATACAGATTATGAGGAGGTCCACAACGACTACCGAGAACGGCGTGCCATGATGCCAGGTGTACCACACCATCAAGGCAGCCTTAATCTCGCGGCCTACCAAGCTAGATATGTAAGTGTTATCCAATTCTTATTTTCTGATGTGCAACTCAATAGTTTCTAAGCATTCTAGCTACTTTTCTTTTTCTCACACAGGAGGAGACACATGGCGTGCCACTCAGCACGCTCGAGGCCTTTGCTTGCTCCCACACGGGCAAGTATAAAGATCCCGCGGTCATCTTCAACCCTGAGGTTGGGCCCGAAGCCTACACTAACCCGACTGCCTACGAGAAGATCAGTAGGTACACCGAAGTGGCGAGGGAGCGGTATGGAGAAAGCTTCGATCCCCGCGGCCACAACATTGAGGGGGACATCGCCATGATCGCCGGAGGAGGCAAGAAGCATGGGCGGTACTATTTGGGTCATAGCATTATCAACCCGCACCACACAAAGAAGCTATCTGAGCTCCGAGCATGCTCGGGGGGCCCGGTGATACGCGAGCGGCCAACCACTTACCAGGCTACGGTCTCCAGACTTGAGGTTTATTTATTTTATTTAAGGTTCATTTATCTTTACATACTGTTTCACTGTGTTCTAACTTTATGTTGAAATAGGCCCAGATAGAGGAAGAGAGGAAGCGACGGGAGGAGGCTGAGGAGAGGGAGAGGAAGCGACGAGAGGAGGCTGAGGAGAGGGAGCGGGCAAGGGCTCGGAGCAAGAGAGGGGCGAAGACGAGTATGGAAGCTCTCCTAGGGTACCTCTAGCGTGTTGGTGGCACGATTGGTGTGGAGCTGCCACCGGAGAGACGCCTTCCCTCCACCACCACCGCCCGCTTCGTCCCGCCGCCCGTCTACGGTCGAATCTTCCCTCCACCGCCCGGAGGCTCTCCCCGTGAGTTTGTCTCTCTTAACTCGAAATATGCATATATGAATGTGAATGGATATGATCTCGAGTTTTGAATGCACCATGAGATGTGCACGTGGACATGTGGTTGTCGGCCATCGAGCCGTTCTTTTCTTGCACCCCTCCGTTTGGGAGGTGCTGCCCCGAAATTTCTAACAATTTATCTTACTTTTTTTTTCAAATCAATAGAATCTACCTTGAATTTTGTCTAACAAATGCAATATCTTTGTCTCACGCAGGATCAATCTCATGCCTCGAACCCAACTCCCCGAGCGAACGCTTGGGGACCGAAAGCCGCGAGCAACAAGACGGAAGGGGTAAATGGTTCTGAGGTTGTGATGATTTAGGTGAAAAACTTGTGAACTTGATCTTAGAGCCTGTCATTGTGATGGTTGAACACATGCTATTGTGAACTTGAACTTGTGACTTGTTGGATTTTATGTAATATATGTGGTATTGTGGAGATATGTGATATGTGAGAAATCTGTGATATGTGGTATATATATATATATATATATATATATATAGAACTACATGCTGTAGCTTTTCATATATTTTGTAGCCAAGTCGCTGTGTCGCGCCGAGCTGGTCGAGTCCGATCACAACATTGTCCCAGCGCCTCAATTACTAATTACTTTGATGTGGTCCCCTCTTACTAATTAATACACGCATGCATTGGTTTGCCCTTTTGAGGCTCACGCATGCATTGCCTCCCTGATTTTGCTCTTTCCTTTTTGTCTCTCCCGTCCTCCTCTCGTGGACAGAGGAGTTCCCCAAAGCGGCCCAAATCGTCAACGGCAATGCTAGCAGCGGCGCCTCCTCCCTCACAGCCTCACTGGCGGCCGATCTGCTCCTTCCCCAGGGTGGCGGCCAGTCCTCCTTCCAATCGGCGTCGGCGCGGACGGAACCCGCCTCGCTCGGACGACGGCCTCGTGCGGATCTGACGGCGGAGCGATTTACCTGAGATCGCCTGACTCCATGGTGGTGCCGCCCTCCCGGCGGTGGTGCGGCGCACGAGAAGCACAGGCGGCGGAGCTGGCTTCTGGCCATGGGAAAGGCCCCAATCATCCACGCCAGGGAATTGCATACTCGTGTGTCTTTTGTGCCCTGTTGGCTGCTGGGAAGCTGCCTTCTCGTCTCAACCCTCCGCTTGATTTTGGGCAGGTGTAGATCAGACTGGCATGCTATGATGCTAGCGTAAGTTGTGACTAGCGACAATTACCAGTTTTGTTGGTAAGTCCCTTTTTCAGCATTTTTTCCCCTATTGCTCGCCCTTCATGTGGATTGATAATCAAATTATTTGTCCAGGTCTGTTGGACGAATCAGTTTGTGATTCACAGCTGCAGCAAAGATTAGGCAAAGAGGTAATGCTATGTAATTCTTGCTCATTTTTTTTTCAATGCAGGAACTAAGAATCTCTGCTTTCAAATCATTTTTCTTATGTATTTCTCTACTATGTTGTGATATTGAGCTATATGATTCGCTCAATACAAGTTGGAATTTATTGAAAGCACACACTACTGTAATGACATTATAGTAATCTATCTCATTTTTTCTGGAATCAATGCCATTTTTACTAGAATCTTGCATCCTTTTTTATGTAGAATATATGTACATATATATTTGCATCAGATCATTACATAAATCATTACCTTGCATGGATCCAGCGGCCCCTGTACCCCGACGGCAGTGGCGGGTCCTCCCATCCACCCATTGGTCGCGCTTCCGACGAACAGATGTGTGAACCAAAGGTATGCAGCCTATCCATGTGAGCCGCTCCATACCAAGCACCAAGCCCCGTAACATATTTATTTTGTTTAGATCTTTTTATTTGAATGAAAGAACACCTTTGTTTCAGATCCTGTAGGTTACTTTCTTGAATAAATGTTCATTAGTCATTTAGTCAATGTTCATTAGCCATTTAGTTATTATTTTCTATTTATCTAATTAGCCATCTTGATTTAGTTATCCCGTAGATTGAAATATTTTTTATAGCTTCCGATCAATAGAATTATCTGATAGTGCCCTATATACATTGAAACAGGCAATCGGTTTCTTATTTTGTTGGTGAGTTCTCACTTGCTCGTGCAGATATTTACTGTTTTTCATCTTTATTCCAGATTGAAAACAATTTCGCCTTGCATAGATGCAAATGAGCTTGCGATTAGACAGGAGAGCGATGAGATATTAGGAGAAAATATATATTCTTTTTTTCAAAAGAATAGAAACATAGATTCTAGTAAATCATATTTATTCAGGGACATAGATTCTGGTAAATCATGTATCAAATTCTCGTAAGCCATGTCAAATTCACTAGGACAGGAATGCATGGATTATAGTCAATCACATTCAAGGTTCATTATTGTAAATCATGCACTAAATTCTCGTAAATCATAGTTGTAAAATTCATAAGGATAGCACGACATAAATTTTAGTAGCAATGGCATATACATTCTCACAGTTCTTGTAGATTAAAATTGATTTATTCTAGAAGATATATTCCACACATCTTGTTTGTGATTTGTCCATTGAACAAGGAATTTGGAGTTCATGTTCGACTCATGTTTTATAAAAAATCAACCTTACCAGATTCCACAATCTTAGTTTGAATTCAGATTCAGTAACCGATTACTTCAGTTAGTGTGCATGATTTTAGCACTTTTGTTAATAGGGCCAGACCAATATTCTAAATGATACCGTACTTTAGATCCAGCACAATACATGCCCCTATGCATGTTACTTAGTTATTGTTTGTCGGAAATCAGAGAGGCATTTACAATTTTTTTTGCATGAATCAGATTCACAAACTTAGGAAGACCATGGATTTCTTATGGTAATTTTACCAGATAAGTTAGTTAAGACGCTATGCGCATCAGTGCATTTTATTTTGCTGGCACAAGAACGCTTAAATAGCTAACATATTTCAGCTGTATTTAGTGTTTACCATCCTTTTTTTCTCACTTAATCCAGCTCCCAGGTTGACAACATCAAACCCCGGATGCTACAAATGACCTGACAGAGGAGGTTAGGTTCTAGATTTTGTTCAGACTAAAGAGGGGATAAGCCAAACAGTGATGAAAGATTGCTAGTTTTTTTACTACACTCAGCTGATGTAGGTTGAAATTTGATTTTTTTTTCCTCCTTTTGCAGCCCTGGCTCTACAACTACACAAACACAAAGGGTTCTTCGGTGATTGCAATTTCATTATTTATATTCAAACTATTGGCTTAGTGTTTCATTCAAAGCCATGGGAGATGTTCTAAATGTTTTAAAGCACCTTTTTTCACTCAAATTCTGGATGTAAATAATTTTGTGAGCCTCTAGCTCGATTATTTTGTTGGATATATATTTGCCCCCGTTCTCTCTGTAGATATGTACAATTTGTCAAATCTCAACTATAGTATACCGGCAATACATTTTAATCTTTGCATGGAGTATTCTCGTAACTACGCTTGGTTAGAAAAGGCATATAGATTATAGTAAATATTTACTATAACCGGGGCATATAGAGTATAGTAAATAGTTACTATAACCAGTAATAAGGGCGTAGTTTCTAGTAAAAGAATTTCCATGTTTAAATAAATTATCGTAATCCTTACTAATAAAAAACCACAACATAGTTACTAAAATCAGGCAACATGCATGTGACAGATTCCGGTAAGCCATTTAAAAGTTACCATAAAAAATCAATAAACCAAATAGTGTCTAGCATAAATGATAATTAACATGTCAACAATAGTTACTAAAATCACGGAACATGCATGGGTTGACCTCAGCAATGAACGAACGTCAAAATTGCCTCTCCGACCGGATAGTAATTGTACTAATTAGCTGTGCATGCAGACATGCAGCTCCATTCGCTAGACCTGGTGGCCGGTGGCCGGCTGCCGGCTGGGTGCATGGACGGACCTGGCTACAAAATATTAAATTCTATAGCTAACTACAGACTATACTCTATATATATATATATATATATATATATATATATATAGTAAATTTTTCCTACGCCCTAGGACTAACCACACCCCTGCTCTTAATCACACAAGGATACACGCGTGGAACCTTACCAGGTTGGTTAGCGGGTTAAAAACAGACCCATTATTCCAGTATATATATAAGAAACGTCCACAACGCTGGACGCGTCTCGCAGCAGCCCGTCGGAATCATTAGCGCCGCCATCGTCGAGAGGGCGCACCTCGCATCGCTAGCCCACCGGATCAAAGCTCCTTCCCCGTCGCGCCATCCCGTAGCTCGAGATCCGGCACTGCCTACATCGTCCCAGACACCAGAGAGCCGAGATCTCTCGTGCCTGCATCGTCTCCAACACCAGGGAGAGCCGAGATCTCCAGCCCGCCTGTCTCCGATGAATCTACTCGCGCTGGCCGGGTGCGCCGTCTTCCCAGTGCATTTCACTTCGTAGACCACGTGCACGAGGCCGTGTGGTCGCCTCTCCTGTGCAGGTCATGTCGTAGCCCGCGTGCACGAGGCCGCGTGCGTCGTCTCCGCCGGGCGGGTGGCGTCGTAGCCCTGTATGCACCGCTGGGACACCTTCGAATCCAGGTTTTGATTACTCGAGTCTCGACAGTTCTAATATTCCTGTTTGTGGTTGATTTTTTTATTCCAATCAAATCCCCTTGCAGCTTGCAGATCCGGGACAGCAGATTCCATTAATGATCTGGTTGATATGGCACTTCTTATAAAATCAAATCACCTTATTTTTCATTGAGGCGTTTCTCTCCTTCTCTGTTGGTGGCGCCCTTGCTTCTCACACTTGACGAATCTGCATGTTACCGGTTTGTGATCTTGATTTTTTTTTTTATTGTGTCAGATTAGATCAGAGTCTCGTGATTTGATTTTATAAGTCCCTTTCAGGCTGTGCAACTACCCGAAGAAGATCAGAATAACGTTGTATTTACTCAGATTAGATTAGATCAGAGTCCCTTTTAAATTTGAGTATCCTCGGATACTTCCATTTTTTAGATTGAGTATCACTTCATACTTTCAGGAATAATCATGTATATCCATGTTCATGTTGTTCTCTATCCGGCAACACGATTTTCTTAATGAAGTATGCGTCCATACTTTATTAAAGTTTATTTATGTGTTTTTGAGTATATATGGATATACTCATAAGTAAAAGTATACAAATATACTCATTTTCTTAATAAAGTATGTGTCCATACTTTATTAAAGTATGTGGACATACTTCCCATAATATAATAAAGTATGTGGATATACTAACTACAATATACAGGTATGCGCGCATACTACTGTACATTTAGGTACGTGCACATACTTCCTAATAAAAACAATATAAGTATATATCTACATACTCTCTAATAAATTCAACTGTATTGCATATTTAAATATAAATACGTCCACAATACTGCCTCCTCAATCTCTTATACGTACAAGTATGTAAATATACTCACTTTATTTTTTGAAGTATGTATCCATACTTTATCCACGACAGGCATATATATGTCCATGAATAAATAATTCGCTTACAGACGGGGCATATATGTCCATAAATAAATTATTCCCTTTGAAAGAAGCAACAGACGGCAGCAAAAAACGATGGTGCGCACGCAGGCTCCACATTAGTACCCGACAAGTACCTCTAGTGCGGGCCCGTTAACAAGGTGCGCGCCGGACCTGCTTGTGCGTGTATTTACAAAGGTGGGTGTAGTTACTTACGGGTGTATAAAAAAGTGCACCCTATATATATATATATATATATATATATATATAGGAGACTTACTTAAGTGTGTACTTATGCTTGTGTTGATCCTACTCGGTACTCACCGTATGCATCACTAGCTCTCTTCATAAAACAGCAGCTAATCCTATCCCTCTAACGCTGACCTGATAGCCGTTTTCCGTCGTGACGTAGAACGCTAAGACGTCTATCGTCTCCCCAGGCAGTTCCACCCGAAGGGAACACTTCTCTGTGACTCAGAGTTCTTTCAGAGTTCTCTAAAACGCCGCTACATGGGCTAACACGAGAACAATACAAGAACAATACGCACAGAGGCTTCTCCTATAGGGTCCATAGAATAGACTCAAACTTACATGGACGGCTACAGAAAAGCAGGGATTCTCAAAGCTAAAACTGCTCCATTAAAGCAAACAAGCTTACATACGGTTTTCCCTTTCGGGAAACCCCAAGCACTTAGTACAAACCTTATTACCTTACAAGCATGAGAGGATCGCTAGGACCTCCGTCACAAGCTAATTTACAAGGTGGTATTGTACAGTGGTGGTAGTGGAGTACTACTACTAGTGGTATTGGCTTGATCTTCAGGGTGCTTTTGAGATCAGGCTATGCATGAGTGGGTCTGAGGGCTCCTTCTGGCTGCGTCTTGGTGATCGTTTGGTTGCACCTGCTGAATGCAGGGGCTTCCTTCTCGTTTTATAGAGCGAGAGGGCCTTATGGAGTCCTTTGAGGATAAGTCTTCAGGCTTCTGAAGTGTCCTTGATCTGAGTTGTCCTTCGTCTTCAATTATCGTTGTCATGGTTATCTTCTGGCGAGTCTTCGAGATGAAAGCGACATCTCGCCGACTGGTGCATGGTCTTCGATAATTGACTTGTACTATCGCTTGATGGTGACACTCCTTCTTCACTTCTCATGAGGATTCTCGAGTCTTTTAAAAATTTGATGTCATGCATGCATGGATAGCGGCGCTTCGTCGTGGCTTCACCGTAATATTTCTGGCATGCATCGTCCTTGAATTCACGATGAAGTCTGATGAGTCTTTGGATGTCAACGACAGTAGCCGATGATTATCATATTCAGTGGTATGAATTATCTTCGAGCATATTTTTGGAAAATTATTCACCAGGTATGGGTATACGGCCTTCCACGCCCGATTGATTGATGTTGCAAAACATCAAATCAAAACTCTGGCACGTGTGTATAATGATATTCCCCTACCAAATTGTTGATAACACCTTATCAACATATGCAAATGTATATATTCATAGAACTTCCAATATATTGATTATGCTTATTTAATTAATATCTTCAAAATCCGTATCCTCGGGTTGGCATATTAGATGGATAGCCAACAAGTCTCTCAGTATTCCTTTCTTAGTTGACTATCTTCACCATATTCGGGTTTAATCAATCTTCCAACTTCTCTTTGTATTACCATATATTCATTATAATATGCTTGGAAGAATATTTTTGTTATCTTATTTTGATACATCATATGATAGTTGCAAAATAAATATGACGTTACCTCCTAATTTTTTTGCTTCACTAAATATTCTCCGATTATCATGATTTGTTTTCTTGGCAAATAATTCTTTATAATCTTTCTCGGTTGTCCATATATTAGGAAGTCTATATGGACCCTTTTTTATATATATGTCATGGGTTGCTGGTCTTATTGGTTGTGTGAATTTTGGTGGATTGGAAACAGAAATTGATCTTATATTTTTCACGGATACATATTAACTTTTTACATGCTTCTTTAATAGCTTTTCCAAGATCGATTTATTTATTTCTTCCAATGTACCATAAATATCATGGATTAACCCATGATCTATAAGGGTTTGGAGTGATATATCATCATTATTATTTCGTTGAATATTTCTAAAGTATTTCAAGTCTATGTCAGCCATAAATATTAGAAACCTTTGATGAGGCTTGACAATGACTATATCATCAATATGGATTATAGGAAAGATATTTGCTTTAATATAAATTCCTGGATGTCTTTCTTTTCCTTCATATATTTTTAAGAAGTATTCTTGTATATCTTGAAAGGTCTTATAGTGCCTTTCAAAGATATTCTCGCCCATATTAAATCTATAATATCTTGTGTAAAATATGACAGGATATGTTCGGTTTTAAAACTTAATCTGGGAATGAGAAATTTTTGAGGAATATTATTCTCATATTTGCTTCTTTCTTTCTCTAAGCCTATATCTTCTGATTTATTTTTCTCAACTTTTATATTTGTTGTTATGTTATTTTTTCTATCTTTCTGCTTGGTTGAGCATAGCATGCATGCTTGTTTTAAACAAAGACTGCATGTAGCTATTTCTTCTGGATCTTGATAATATATACAATACACACATTTTATATTCATTCCTGCAAAAGGAGATAAACATGTATCGGATAAAATATGGTATTCTTCTTTCTTATGCTTGGAAACTATTTGATCCATCATTTCAATTTTTAATCCAGGATAATTCATCAATTAAATCTAAGTCTTCATCACTTGATTCCTGTTCTTCATCATATTCTATCTCATCTGTTTCTATGATTGAATATATTGATTCATCATCCATTATTTCATCATCACATACTAAAATATTTTCATTTACACTATCTATTATTAGAACATTTTCTTGTTCTTCTTGCTTATTAGAATATCTTTTCTTATCTTTATTAGGACAAGTTCTCGCTTAAGTGATCTGGAGAATTACGGATAAAACATCTGCAAGTACTATCATAATTCTTTCTAGGATTATATCTTCTTACATTTCTCTTATGTAAGAAAGGAGCTCTGTTATCGGATCTTCGTAGAAAATATCTCTTCTTCCTTCTTATATTTTCTTTTCTATAGTTCTTAGGATATTTTTTTATACTTGAATCTTTCTTCTCCATATGTCAATGGTATTTGAACTATATTATTACAAAAATTATAATCAGATTGCTTCATTGATCTTTGGGCTTGTATATTAGTACATATCTTTCTTAATTGTTTAAAAATAAAAGTTATAGCCTGAGAGATATTATATGCATTAGAACCTGTTTCTTTTCTGTATTCTTCAAATATCTTGGATCCTAAAGGATCTGGTAACTTATGAAAAATATTTTTCAACTACTCCTGTATTATAACCTTGTTTAGCAGTTGTAGCATTATATAGATAATGTTGAGAAAATTGCTTTATTTTCCTCCAATTAGTTAATGATAACTTTTCTAATTCTCTTAATCTTTCATTTTGTATAACTGTAAATCCCAATTCGGATCTTCTCCTATTACTATACTTGATATAATATTTGCAAAATTATGTGGATTACTACCAGCTCTTTTTTTAATTCTCCATAAAATATAGGGAAAGATTCTACCCATTGTTCCCACAAAAAACTTTTAACTGATTCTCCTAAAAAAGTTTCTAAATATGCAATCATATCTTCTACTCTATTTCCTATATTATGTTGATTCTGTATATATTTTTGCACTATTAGGTTTTTCCATATGCTTTGAGTATATTTGGCCAATCTATAGGATCATGTGCTGCTAGATTCAATATGGCGCCATCATTTTAATGATTCTGAAATTGAACTTTTTCTCAAAATCTCTTCTTTTTTGAACACATATGAGTATATTGGCCTGGTATATAATTATATATGTAGAATCTTCTTTTTTCTGGTGGCCATTTTCCTGGATTTCTAGTTGGTCTTTCTTTTTCTTTTCTGTTTCAACCTTTATTTATGGGCCTCTTTTTCTTTTTGATGGAGATGGATCTATATCCATTGCTTCTATAGAATTATCTATTCTATATAATTCTTTATATTCTACAGAATTTGTAACCTCCACCAAGTTATTATTGTTTGGCTCAATTATATCTTCATCGTCTTCTTCTTCATAGCTTTCTAATAACAACTTGTTATTAATTTCCCATTGCTCATCTTCACTTATCTCATTTTCTTTCATATTTTCTATTTTATTTTCTAGTTCCTTTTGGGCCTTATATTCATTCTGTTTAGACATAACTTCAGGTTTCTTTATTGGAACATTAAGCTTTCTATTATATTCTTTTTGCTTAAGTTGATTAAGTCTATAAATTTCTCTTTTAAAATAAACTTCATTTTCTCTTATAACAGGCCATTTGCTTATTCCATTAGTAAAGTATTCATTAGGGATATTCTTTATCTTTTGTTCATAATGCTTTATTTCATTATCTATATCTAGGATTTCTATGAATTCACATATACTATTTCTTCTATTTTCTACTGATTTTACTCGAACTAGATGTCTCTAAGTCATCTAGACTTTTATCTTCATTACCTACAAACCTAATACTAGTTGATCCTTCTTTACTTTCATAGCTTATAAAATCTTTAGGTTGTTTTAAAATCTTCGGTTCTATAAGAGAACTTATATTCCACTCTTCACCTGCCCTTTCTTCTTCGAACCTATCTTTAGCGGGCTCATAAATTTTATTCCTTTAGACTGCATATTTTCAATCACATTATTCACATTTATTTTATATTTTGTACCACTTCTATTAGTTAATCTTCCTAAGAATTCAATGCTTACTAATAGATTTGTTCCTTTAAAATCTTCATAGCCTTTAGTCCGAAAACCAAAAGCCATCTTATCTATAAATTCTTTTTACTTGGCATTAATAAATCTAGAGCTATATATGTTATTAGCATATTTTCATTCATATCACCTTCTAAAAATCCTAATGCTTTGCTTTATTCACTTTGAATCCCATCTTTTATCTAACAAAGTTATTAGGACTTTTGCTCCTAATTTCTTTCTTGTCATGCCTTTAATTCCTATGATATACATTCCTTGGTGTATATATCTGTATCCACTATATTTTAATCCATTTTCAATTTGTTTATTAACTATATTTAGTTGAACAGGATTATTTAAAACACTTAATTCTACTTCTCTAGATATTCTGTATAGCCCATTTTTATTTTCAAACCAACCCATTTGATATATTTGTTGAGGTTTTATTTTTCTTAATGTATTTTTCTGATATCTTTCAAGATCTCTTTCTACATCTATCATTTCTTCTAATGTTTCAACATTTTCACAACCTCCTGTTATTTTGTCCATAAGCCCTAAAGGTCTTATGTCTCTATTTACTACTTGGAGTGATTTGTCTCTTCTAGATAAGCTGTCAGATATTTCCATTTATCTGAATTTAATGATCTATTAACTACTTCTGTAGATGATAGCACAATTTCTTTGTTATGCTCAACGATATTAGTATTCTCAAGTTTCTTATATAGGTATGTTATATCCTTTTTAATATAATCAATATTCTGACTACTTCTTTCTAGATAAGTTTTGCTTTACTCAAAAGCTTGTAAAGCTAACTCTAACTTATTATAGATAGTTTGAATATTGGTCTTTTAACTCGCTTATGCTCTTTTTGAAGACTTTCAAATTTTAATTCTAGATCGTCTTGTCTTTTACCCCAAGTTATATAGAAATTATGTATTAAGTCTACTAATAAATTTATTTGACCGTGTGAAGTATGCCAAATATGTTCTTGAGAACTATTCAGTCTACACTTGATATTTATATTTTCTTTAGTCTTTACTGAGACTTTCCAAAGATTAATTTCTAAATTCAAATAATGTAGCTTTTCAATTTTTACTAAATTTTTGGTAACCACTTGCACTTGGGAAATATTCGGATTCAAAATTCAAAATTTAATATTCATGAGTTACTATTCACAAAGACTATTCAAAATCAAGCATTACTATTCAAATTCGTGTCACTATTCAAAATATTGGACACTATTCAAATTCGAAATATAAATAGTGCAAGAGCACTTCACCCGAAGTGGATCGGGCACTTCAAATATTTCTACTATGCTTCACTATGCAAGGCACTTCGTTAGTGAGTGCAAAATGAGTGCTTGATTATTATGTTGTTAATTAGCAAATTCTTGCTACTATTCGAGCACTTCGATGGATAATAGATGCGTGCGTGAATATTCCTCTACAATTCAGCTACTATGCAGAGCACTTGCTACTATTCAACGATAGCGATATGCGTGAATATTCGTGAGTGCGTAATTATTAGTGAACTCAATTAGTGAATATTCTCTAGCGCGATGCGGGATGATATGCGGAATTAAAATTTACAGGATCTTTGTAAGGCTGATACCAGACTTACTTAGCGTGTACTTATGCTTGTGTTGATCCTACTCGGTACTCACCGTATGCATCACTAGCTCTCTTCATAAAACAGCAGCTAATCCTATCCCTCTAACGCTGACTTGATAGCCGTTTTCCGTCGTGGCGTAGAACGCTAAGACGCCTATCGTCTCCCCAGGCAGTTCCACCCAAAGGGAACACTTCTCTGTGACTCAGAGTTCTTTCAGAGTTCTCTAAAACGCCGCTACATGGGCTAACACGAGAACAATACAAGAACAATACGCACAGAGGCTTCTCCTATAGGGTCCATAGAATAGACTCAAACTTACATGGACGGCTCGTGAAAAGCGAGGGATTCTCAAAGCTAAAACTGCTCCATTAAAGCAAACAAGCTTACATACGGTTTTCCCTTTCGGAAACCCCAAGCACTTAGTACAAACCTTATTACCTTACAAGCGGGGAGAGGATCGCTAGGACCTCCGTCACAAGCTAATTTACAAGGTGGTATTGTACGGTGGTGGTAGTGGAGTACTACTACTAGTGGCATTGGCTTGATCTTCGGGGTGCTTCGAGAGATCGCTATGCATGAGTGGGTCCGAGGGCTCCTTACGGGCTGCGTCTTGGTGATCGTTTGGTTGCACTTTCGCTGAATGCGGGGGCTTCCTTCTCGTTTTATAGAGCGAGAGGGCCTTATGGAGTCCTTTGATGATAAGTCTTCGTGCTTCGAAGTGTCCTTGATCCGAGTTGTCCTTCGCCTTTCAATTATCGTTGTCATGGTTATCTTACGGCGAAGTCTTCGAGATGAAAGCGACATCTCGTCGACCGGTGCATGGTCTTCGATAATTGACTTGTACTATCGCTTGATGGTGACACTCCTTCTTCACTTCTCATGAGGATTCTGAGAGTCTTTTAAAAATTTGATGTCATGCATGCATGGATAGCGACGCTCGTCGTGGCTTCACCAGAATATTTCTGGCATGCATCGTCCTTGAATTCACGATGAAGTCTGATGAGTCTTTGGATGTCAACGACAGTAGCCGATGATTATCATATTCAGTGGTATGAATTATCTTCGAGCATATTTTTGGAAAATTATTCACCAGGTATGGGTATACGGTACGGCCATCGTCGTTGACATCCAAAGACTAAAGGCTATGAAGATTTTAAAGGAACAAATCTATTAGTAAGCATTGAATTCTTAGGAAGATTAACTAATAGAAGTGGTACAAAATATAAAATAAATGTGAATAATGTGATTGAAAATATGCAAATCTAAAGGAATAAAATTTATGAGCCCGCTAAAGATAGGTTCTGAAGAAAGGGCAGGTGAAGAGTGGAATATAAGTTCTCTTATAGAACCAAAGATTTTAAAGCAACCTAAAGATTTTATAAGTTATGAAAATAAAGAAGGTTCAACTAGCATTTGATTTGTAGGTTATGAAGATAGAAGCCTAGATGACTTAGAGACATCTAGTTCGAAGTAAAATCGATAGAAAATAGAAGAAATAGTATATGTGAATTCATAGAAATCTTAGATATAGATAATGAAATCAAGCATTATAAACAAAAGATAAAGAATATCCCTAATGAATACTTTACTAATGGAATAAGCAAATGGCCTGCTATAAGAGAAAAAGAAGTTTATTTTAAAAGAGAAATTTATAGACTAAATCAACTAAAACAAAAAGAATCAAATAATAGAAAGCTTAATGTTCCAATAAAGAAACCTGAAGTTATGTCTAAACAGAATGAAAATAAGGCCCAAAAGGAACTAGAAAATAAAATAGAAAATATGGAAGAAAAAGAGATAAGTGAAGATGAGCAATGGGAAATAAATAATATGCTGTTGTTAGAAAGCTATGAAGAAGAAGACGATGAAGATATAATTGAGCCAAACAATAATAACTTGGTAGAGGTTACAAATTTCTGTAGAATATAAAGAATTATATAGAATAGATAATTCTATAGAAGCAATGGATATAGATCCATCTCCATCAAAAAAAAAAAGAGGCCCGTAAATAAAGGTTGAAACAAAAAAAAAGAGAAAGACCAACTAGAAATCCGGAAAATGGCCACCGAAAAAGAAGATTCTACATATAATTATATACCAGGCCAATATACTCATATGGGTTCAAAAAGAAGAGATTTTGAGAAAAAAGTTCAATTTCAGAATCATAAAAATGATGGTGCCATATTAAATCTAGCAAAGACATGATCCTATAGATTGGCCAAATATACTCAAAGATATGGAAAAACCTAATAGTGCAAAAATATATACGTAATCAACATAATATAGGAAATAGAGTAGAAGATATGATTACATATTTAGAAACTTTTTAGGAGAATCGGTTAAAGTTTTATGGGAACAATGGGTAGAATCTTTCCCTATATATTATGGAGAATTAAAAGAGCTGGTAGCAATCCACATAATTTTGCAAATATTATATCAAGTATAGTAATAGGAGAATATCCCGAATTGGGATTTACAGTCCTACAAAATGAAAGATTAAGAGAATTAGAAAAGTTATCATTAACTAATTGGAGGAAAATAAAGCGTTTTTCTCAACATTATCTATATAATGCTACAAATCGCTAAACAAGGTTATAATGCAGAGTAGTTGAAAAATATTTTCATAAGTTGCCGATCCTTTAGGATCCATGATATTTGAAGAATACAAAAAAAAAAAGTTCTAATGCATATAATATCTCTCAGGCTATAACTTTTGTTTTTAAACAATTAAGAAAGATATGTACTAATATACAAGCCCAAAGATCAATGAAGCGATCGATTATAATTTCGGCAATAATATAGTTCAAATACCATTGACATATGGAGAAGAAAGATCCAAGTAGGGATGAAAGTGGTATGGATAATCCTCCACCCCGATCCGCTCCGAATCCGAATTTTAAGGATATGGAGAAGTGTTTTTAATATCCGTGCGGATGCGGATAATCCGAATCCGACTATATGCGGATGCGGTGTAGGATATGGTATTGGCAAAATCCGGCGGATATGGATTATCCGATAATTAAACGCGGATTATCCGATGCTTATAATAGGATAACCGAAAATTTTAAGGAGCCAAAACTTGAAAAATAATTTAAGTATCTTTATGCTACATATAGAATGGTAATTCGTGATTGCCTATTTACCTAATTTGTAGGTGTGTGTGTTGTGATTGTCTAGTTTCATATTTTAAGCATAGACGAAGTCGTTCTATATGACTTTACAAGAATATTTACTTGTTTTATATGCTTTTTTATACCGTTAAGTCCAAATTTAGAACTTGTATTAATTTTGTGAGCATATATTATCCGATTTCTAAAAGTCCGTCCGCTCCGACACCGGTCCGAACCCGCACCATTTCCGACATCCTAAAAATCCGTGATTCGCATCCGAATCCGCATAATATCCGATCCGATCCGAAACCGATCAGAAAAGGAGGATTAGGATATGGTAGAGCCATTATCCGCTCCGATCCGATCCGTTTTCATCTCTAGATCCAAGTATAAAAAATATCCTAAGAATTATCGAAAAGATAATATAAGAAGGAAGAAGAGATATTTTCTACGAAGATCCGATAATAGAGCTCCTTTCTTTCATAAGAGAAATGTAAGAAGATATAATCCTAGAAAGAATTATGATGGTACTTGCAGATGTTTTATCTGTAATTCTCCAGATCACTTAAGCAGAACTTGTCCTAATAAAGATAAGAAAAGATATTTGTCGTGGTCGAATATGGCGGATATACCACGGACACAGTAAAATCAGTCGAATGGCTCGTGTGGGGCTTCGATGACCTAGCTCAAGGGACACAAGACGCAAGATTTATACTGGTTCGGGGCAATCGGGCACCCTAGTCCAGTCTCCAGTCGGAGTCACTATGTGGCCGAGCTCAAACGCTCGTATCGGGGAAGAATACAAGAATGTCGAGAGAGGGAGGCCGGCTCCCAAGTCTCTTTGAGTGGTGTGTGCGTAGAGTCGAGTGAGAATCGGTGGGAAGAAGATCCATGCCGGAGTCTATGGCGAGAGAGGAAAAAGAGAAAAAGAGGGAGAGGAAGACTTGTGCCTCTGTTCCCCGCCCGAGAGGCTCCTCGACCGCCTTCTTTTATACTCCCTCCATCCCTAAATTATCGACGTTTGGGCGACGAAGAACTTGTCTCAAAAATACCGGTCGTTCGCTAGTCGCTAGGGTGTGCCAGCCTACGCCACCACGTAACGTAGCACCGCATGCGCTTGGACCAAGCCCCACCCTTCACGGCCTCCCAAAACTGCGGCCTAATAAAGAAATAAAAACTCATTTTATTCCCAAAGAAAGATCGGCTTCATCCTTGACCCAAATTTCAGCACTTCAAAGACTATCGAATGCAATGATTATCATTGTAGGGGTGTTTCCGTCTTGACCACTCACCTTAGTTTTTGTGCCCACCTCCCCAGCGACCGTAATTTAGGGATGGAGGGAGTAGACCATAAGAAGGGAGCCAGGGTACATGTGTATGTGATCTATCTATTGAAGAGAGGTACGGCTAGTACCGCAGATGTAATCTATCCGGGGCACGGTCCTCCCGGGCCGTGAGCTCGGCCTCCGTGAAAGGGTCGATGGCGACGGCTTCCTCGGGTATCCAGCGGTTCCGGCGCGGCTCGGTGATCTCGCGGCGCAGCGCGGCGGCGAGGCCCGGGCGTGAACTAGCGATGCGCAGCCCAGCCGGGTCGGCGGTGCTCTAGCCTAGCGGCCGGACACCGGGCGATTGCCTGGTCTCTTTACGTGAGACGCACAAGCGAGCAGCAAAGGCTAAGCAAATTGATGTACGTGCATGCATGCATATATATACACGTATATAGGACATGCAAGCAAGTTCTTTGGGTAGCGGCGGCAGAGCTCATGGAGCTCGTGGTGCTTGGAGTGGAGCTCGTGGAGCAACGCTGGGCGGAGCTTGGCGCCGGCGGAGCTCGCAGCAAAGAAACCGTCGGAGCTCCCACGAGGTGCGTCTACGGGGCGGTGGAGCTCGAGGCGGGAGTTCGACGGAGCTCGGCGGTGGAGTTCGTGGAGCTCGAGGTGGGGAGCTCGTGGGAGCTCGCAGCCGAGCTCAAGGCGGAGCTCGTGGGAGCTCGTGGGTCGAACCCGAGACCGAGCTCGAGGGAGAGCTCGCGGCCAAGCTTGAGATGGACGCACGGAGCGTAGCTCGTGGTGGGGAGCTCGTGGAGCCGCGCAGCCGAGCTCGAGGCGTGGAGCTCGTGGCCGAGCCCGAGCTCGGAGCGGTAGTGCGGGAGGAGCCGGGCGAGGGCCCCCTCGACTTGAAGTCGCGGCGGGGCGATCGAGGACTCGCGGCTCGATGCCGCACACGGCGCTCGTACGCCGCGTGTGAGGTGGGCGGTCCCGACCAAGGCACGCGGGGCGGGTGCTTGCGCCACAGCACGGGAGCGCCAGGCGCAGGCCCTCGCGGCCTTAGCCGGTAGTCGGCCAACTTCGCGGCCCGGTGTATGGCGAGCCTCGGCGGTGCTCCCTCGGCGCAGCCGCGGCCCCGCCAATCGTGCAATGAGTCGGGACGAGATCACCCAGAGAGTTGATCATCGGATACGCCCGTTCACGCATATATACGTGTGTATTATGGCTTTGCTTGCCTCCTAATAAGTCACCAATACGTCATGGTGACACGGATTCCTTGCATGCGAAGTCTTGATGTCTTCATGCACGTGTATATATATACACAAATGTGCTTTGGTGTTCCTCGGAAACGCAAGCCGCCGGGGCTGTTGTCGCCGGCCCTGGATGCCGCTAGCCGAGCCCGAGCGTGGTGATCTCGGGCGAGGCGACCTCGAGCGCCTGCGAACCCCGGGCGAGCAGCCCGGCAGTAGGGGGCTTTTACGCGTGCGACCCTCCGCGAGCGGGCCGCGCGTAGGCGCAGATGGGCGCGCGCGCCGCCCTCGGCGGGTTCGCGTGAAGGAGGTCGTGACGAGGCGGAGCTCGTTGAGCTCGGCAATGGGCGGCTAAGCTCGTGGAGCTCGGTAGGGAGGACGAGCCTCGCCGAGCACCGTCCGGCTTGGCGATGGAGGAAGTGGTTGGCGATGGGGCGAACCAACACGGAGTCGGCCGCATCCCGACCGCCGAGGAGAGGTAGCCCCAACGGGGGCCCCTCGAGACCGGGCGCCGGCGGGTGAGCATCCCGGAAAGCGCACGAGCGCCGCGAACGCCGGGCGAGGAAGTGGATGAAGCCATTGAAGCGGTGACTGTCGTCACACGAGCGCTCCCCCTACCTGGCGCGCCAACTGTCGTGGTCGAATATGGCGGATATACCACGGACACAGTAAAATCGGTCGAATGGCTCGTGTGGGGCTTCGATGACCTAGCTCAAGGGACACAAGACGCAAGATTTATACTGGTTCGGGACAATCGGGCACCCTAGTCCAGTCTCCAGTCGGAGTCACTATGTGGCCGAGCTCAAACGCTCGTATCGGGGAAGAATACAAGAATGTCGAGAGAGGGAGGCCGGCTCCCAAGTCTCTTTGAGTGGTGTGTGCGTAGAGTCGAGTGAGAATCGGTGGGAAGAAGATCCATGCCGGAGTCTATGGCGAGAGAGGGAAAAGAGAAAAAGAGGGAGAGGAAGACTTGTGCCTCTGTTCCCCTGCCCTGAGAGGCTCCTGACTGCCTTCTTTTATAGACCATAAGAAGGGAGCCAGGGTACATGTGTATGTGATCTATCTATTGAAGAGAGGTACAGCTTAGTACCGCAGATGTACCCGAGCCCCAGAGCGACGCGTGTGTTGTCCTTCGTGTGCCTCGTAGCTTTAACTTCGTGGAAAAAAGAGATTCCCCGAGTGATGGGGACAAATGTCTTGCCGGTGTGGCGGTCTTATCCGCGGAGGCGTGGGCGAGCAGCTTTTGTCGGCAGACGCGGGGTGGGAGTCGTGGCTTTGGTATGCGACGAGCGGCACTCCGCGCTCTCGGTCCCCGTGGTTCGGCAGCCTCGGGCGAGCGCGTCATCTTGGGCGGGCGGTGAGTTAGACGAGCAGGAGCTCGGGCGCGAGGCCTCTGGTCGATACGTGCGATGCGGGCTTCGGGAGGCGAGCGCTTGGACGAGTTCGCGTGCAGTCTCGAGCCCGGCCCGACAAGCTCGTACGGCGGTCGAGCGGACCTGGGAGGCCAGCGTGAGACGGGATGACGGCGTGCGATCCTCGGCGGCCTTGGCAGGTTGCGTGGAGTTGGAGACGGACTCCGTTGTCCATTATGACGAGTTTTGGCCAGAGCCACCGGCGTTGTTTACCTTCTTGCATCATCAACACGTCATAGTGACGAGGCTGCCTGGCTTGCTTTATATGAAGTAGTCTTGTATGTCTCCGTACGTGCATACATGTATACGCATGTATATATCTTGCTTGCTTGCCTTGCTTCTACTGCTGCCTCTTTGCTTGCGTGATTACGTCGGATCTTCTTGTGACCAAGGCACGGCGGTAGCTTGCCTGCCTTTTGACCGTTCATGGAAGCTCGAACCACAATAGCACGTAGCAGCTGTAGGCGAAGGGTAGCAACATGTTTGTGCGAGGTGGAAGAGCTCGTACAGAAGAGCTCGTACGAGGCGGAAAGAGCTCATGCGAGAGAGCTCGTGTGAAACGGAAAGAGCTCGTACGGGAGCACGCAACTTCGTAGTCGTGCGTGGCGGCTGGCACGGCTTCATAGTCATGCGCGACGGAGGGGCGCACGGCGCGAGGCGGGGCTCAAGTTCCGTCCTCTGAGTTCGTGCGGGACGGAGTTCGGGCTCCGTCTTCTGAGCTCGTGCGAGGCGGGGTTCGAACTACAGCCCACGAGCTCGCTCGAGGTGGAGTTAGGCCGAATGTCGTTATTGTTTTTGCCGTGGTTAGTCGTGTGTTTAGGATACCCCGATGCAGTATCCCACAATATTCTAATAAACTAGAAGAACAAGAAAAGGTTCTAATAACATAGTGTAAATGAAAATATTTTAGTATGTGATGATGAAATAATGGATGATGAATCAATATATTCAATCATAGAAACAGATGAGATAGAATATGATGAAGAACCCCCGAAGTGATGAAGAATTAGATTTAATTGATGAATTATCTCATTTTAAAAATTGAAATGATGGATCAAATAATATCTAAGCATATGGATGAATACAATGCTCAAATTTATAAAGATGTTATATATTCCTTAGATGAGGAAAAATTACATAATTTAGATAATACTATGGAAGATTTAGATATAATATTTTAATAATATTAATAGTTCTAGCGTAATTTAAAAGGCCCTGACTAATGGATCAAGAAAGATGTGTACATGATTGGGTAAAAGGAAGAGGTGACTATAATATAAAGTGTACCTTCCGCATATTCTATCCTAGTCAAGATAATAGAGCTACATGCGACATGCTTAAAGCAAGCATGTGTTTCATGTTTAAAAACGAATAATCGAAATGGAGACATGAAGTAGAAATAGAATTAGAAGATAAAATACTAGCGAGCAGAGTTAGAAATTTAGAGAATAGAATAAATAATCTAGAAGAAGAGTTAGAAGAGCTAAAAACTAAGATAGAGTTAAATAAAGCAAGTAAGACTTCAAGAAAAATAATTGATAATACCGCTTTGGAAGATTGAATAAACCTTGATTATGGTGAAGAATGAAAGGAATACAGTCGTTGAATATCCATCAAATATGCCAACCAAGGATACGGATTTTGAAGATATTGCTTAAATAAGCAAAATCAATATATTGGAAGTTCTATGAATATATATATTTGCCTATGTTGATAAGGTGTTATCAACAATTTGTCCGGGGAATATCATAATACACATGCCGAGTTTTGATTTGATGTTTTGCAAACATCAATCAATCGCCAAGTCGAAGACCATATACCCATACCGGTGAATAATTTTCAAAAAATATGCTTGAAGGAAATGCATAACTAAAAAAGATACCGGTTATCGTTGATGATTATTGAAGCCTCATCGACGATTGAAGAAAATGTTTGTGAGGCTCGAGTCGGACTTTGTCCAATAACCACATGCATGATGAAGCAAAGACAAGGTCTTTGTCGCCCCGAGGTCGCCTCGATAATTGAACGCCTCTTCCTTATATGCGCACAAAAAAGGTAATACAAGTTCTAAATTTGAAGATGAAGCCACGTTGCCATTCATATAAAATAACCGTGAAATATTCTTGTAATGCCATATATCAAAGGACTGCGCTATGTCTTAAGAAAGAATGAAACTAGACAATCACAACACACACACCTCGTGCTATAAATAGGCAATCAAGCCTTACCATTCTATATGTAAATAAAGATACATTATTTTTCAAGTTTTGGCTCCTTAAAATTTTCATCCTATTATAAGCAACAAACGATAACCAAGACGCAGCCCGGATAATCCATATCCTCGGACCCACTTTTGCCAATGCATATCCTACACCGATCTCGAATATATACCCCGAAGATCAAGCCAATACCACTAGTAGTATATTAAAACCACCACTCCATATCCACCTTAAAATTAGCTTTGACGGAGGTCCCTATCGATCCTCTTATCCATACCACTTTCATCCCTAAGGTTTGTACTTTTGGGGTTTCCATATGTCAAAACCGTATTTGAACTATATTATTGCTTTAAATGGAATCGATTTTAGCTTTGAGAATCTTTGGGCTTGTATATTATGTACATATGAGTCTTAATTGTTTAAAAACAAAAGTTATAGCCTCGAGAGATATTATTCTTGCATTGAACTCGTGTTAGCCCATTTGTATTCTTCAAATTTCATGGATCCTAAAGGATCTCGGCAACTTATGAAAATATTTTTTGGGTACTCCTGCATTATAACCTTGTTTTAGCGTGTAGCATTATATAGATAATGTTGAGAAAATGGCTTTATTTTCCTCCAATTAGTTAATGATAACTTTTCTAATTCTTTATGAAGAGAGCTTTCATTTTGTAGGAGTACCGAGTAAATCAACATAAGCATATTCTCCGCTTACTATACTTGATATAATATTTGCAAAATTATGTGGATTGCTACCACTCTTTTTTAATTCTCCATAATATATAGGGAAAGATTCTACCCATTGTTCCCATAAAACTTTAACTGATTCTCCTAAAAAGTTTCTAAATATGTAATCATATCTTCTACTCTATTTCCTATATTATGTTGATTACTCATATATTTTTTTGCACTATTAGGTTTTTCCATATCTTTGAGTATATTTGGTCAATCTATAGGATCATGTGTTTGCTAGATTTAATATGGCACCATCATTTTTATGATTCTAAAATTGAACTTTTTTCTCAAAATCTCTTCTTTTTGAACCCATATGAGTATATTGGCCTGGTATATAATTATATGTAGAATCTTCTTTTTCTCGTGGCCATTTTTACGGATTTCTAGTTGGTCTTTCTCTTTTTCGTTTTACATTTCAACCTTTATTTACGGGCCTCTTTTTCTTTTTGATGGAGATGGATCTATATCCATTGCTTCTATAGAATTATCTATTCTATATAATTCTTTATATTCTACAGAATTTGTAACCTCTATCAAGTTATTATTGTTTGGCTCAATTATATCTTCATCGTCTTCTTCTTCATAGCTTTCTAACAACGACCTATTATTTATTTCCCATTGCTCATCTTCACTTATCTCTTTTTCTTCCATATTTTCTATTTTATTTTCTAGTTCCTTTTGGGCCTTATTTTCATTCTGTTTAGACATAACTTCGGTTTTCTTTATTGGAACATTAAGCTTTCTATTATTTGATTCTTTTGTTTTAGTTGATTTAGTCTATAAATTTCTCTTTTAAAATAAACTTTTTTTTTTCTCTTATAGCGAGGCCATTTGCTTATTCCATTAGTAAAGTATTCATTAGGGATATTCTTTATCTTTTGTTCATAATGCTTGATTTCATTATCTATATCTAAGATTTCTATGAATTCACATATACTATTTCTTCTATTTTCTACTGATTTTTACTTACGAACTAGATGTCTCTAAGTCATCTAGGCTTCTATCTTCATAACCTACAAATCAAATGCTAGTTGAACCTTCTTTATTTTCATAACTTATAAAATCTTTAGGTTGCTTTAAAATCTTTGGTTCTATAAGAGAACTTATATTCCACTCTTCACCGCCCTTTCTTGAGAACCTATCTTTAGCGGGCTCATAAATTTTATTCCTTTAGACTCGCATATTTTCAATCACATTATTCATATTTATTTTATATTTTGTACCACTTCTATTAGTTAATCTTCCTAAGAATTCAATGCTTACTAATAGATTTGTTCCTTTAAAATCTTCATAGCCTTTAGTCCGAAACCAAAAGCCATCTTATCTATAAATTCTTTTTACTTGGCATTAATAAATCTGGAGCTATATATGTTATTAGCATATTTTTTCATTCATATCACCTTCTAAAAATCCTAATGCTTTGCTTTATTCACTTTGAATCCCATCTTTTATCTAACAAAGTTATTAGGACTTTTGCTCCTAATTTTTTCTTGTCATGCCTTTAATTCCTATGATATACATTCCTTGGTGTATATATCTCAGATCCACTATATTTTAATCCATTTTCAATTTGTTTATTAACTATATTTAGTTGAACAGATTATTTAAAACACTTAATTCTACTTCTCTAGATATTCTCAGTATAGCCCATTTTTATTTTCAAACCAACCCATTTGATATATTTGTTGAGGTTTTATTTTTTTCTTAATGTATTTTTCTCGATATCTTTCAAGATCTCTTTCTACATCTATCATATCTTCTAATGTTTCAACATTTTCATATCCTCTTGTTATTTTGTCCATAAGCCCTGTCTTATGTCTATTTACTACTTGGAGTGATTTGTCTCTTCTAGATAAGCTATCGGGTATTTCCATTTATCTCGAATTTAAAGATTTATTAACTACTTACGTGGATGATATCACAATTTCTTTGTTATGCTCAAACAATATTAGTATTCTCAAGTTTCTTATATAGGTATGTTATATTCTCTTTAATATAATTAGTATTCTGACTACTTCTTCCTAGATAAGTTTTGCTTTCTTCCAAAGCTTGTAAAGTTAATTCTAACTTAGTATTGATAGCTGAAATTTGTTCTTTTAATCGCTTATGCTCTTTTGAAGACTTTTAAATTTTAATTCTAAGTCGTCTTGTCTTTTTACCCCAAGTTATATAAAAATTATGTATTAAGTCTACTAGTAAATTTATTTGACCGTGTGAAGTATGCCAAATATGTTCTTTAGAACTATTCAGTCTACACTTGATATTTATATTTTCTTTAGTCTTTACTGAGACTTTCCAAAGATTAATTTCTAAATTCAAATAATGTAGCTTTTCAATTTTTACTAAATTTTTGGTAACCACTTGCACTTGGGAAATATTCGGATTCAAAATTCAAAATTTAATATTCACGAGTTACTATTCACAAAGACTATTCAAATTCAGGTACTACTATTCAAATTGTGTCACTATTCAAAATATTAGACACTATTTAAATTCGAATATAAATAGTGCAAGAGCACTTCACCTGAAGTGGATCAGGCACTTCAAATATTTCTACCATGCTTCACTATGCAAGGCACTACGTGAGTGAGTGCAAAATGAGTGCTTGATTATTATGTTCTTAATTAGCAAATTCTTGCTACGATATTGTAAATGAAAATATTTTAGTATGTGATGATGAAATAATGGATGATGAATCAATATATTCAATCATAGAAACAGATGAGATAGAATATGATGAAGAACAGAATCAAGTGATGAAGACTTAGATTTAATTGATGAATTATCTGGATTAAAAATTGAAATGATGGATCAAATAGTTTCCAAGCATAAGAAAGAAGAATACCATATTTTATCTCGATACATGTTTATCTCCTTTTGCGGGAATGAATATAAAATGTGTGTATTGTATATATTATCAAGATCTAGAAGAAAGAGCTACATGCGCCTTTGTTTAAAACAAGCATGCATGCTATGCTCAACCAAGCGAAAAGATAGAAAAAATAACATAACAAAGAAATATAAAAGTTGAGAAAAATAAATCGAAGATATAGGCTTAGAGAAAGAAAGAAGCAAATATGAGAATAATATTCCTCAAAAATTTCTCATTCCCAGTTAAGTTTTAAAACTGAACATATCCCCGTCATATTTTACACAAGATATTATAGATTTAATATGGGCAAAATATGCCGAAAGGCACTATAAGACCTTTCAAGATATACAAGAATACTTCTTAAAAATATATGAAGGAAAAGAAAGACATCCAGGAATTTATATTAAAGCAAATATCTTTCCTATAATCCATATTGATGATATAGTCATTGTCAAGCCTCATCAAAGATTTCTAATATTTATGGTCGACATAGACTTGAAATACTTTAGAAATATTCAACGAAATAATAATGATGATATATCACTCCAAACCCTTATAGATCATGGGTTAATCCATGATATTTATGGTACATTGGAAGAAATAAATAAATCTGATCTTGAAAAGCTATTAAAGAAGCATGTAAAAAGTAGTGGAGTACTACTACTAGTGGTATTGGCTTGATCTTCAGGGTGCTTCTGAGATCAGGCTATGCATGAGTGGGTCTGAGGGCTCCTTCTGGCTGCGTCTTGGTGATCGTTTGGTTGCACCTGCTGAATGCAGGGGCTTCCTTCTCGTTTTATAGAGCGAGAGGGCCTTATGGAGTCCTTTGAGGATAAGTCTTCGGGGCTTCGAAGTGTCCTTGATCCGAGTTGTCCTTCGTCTTCAATTATCGTTGTCATGGTTATCTTCTGGCGAGTCTTCGAGATGAAAGCGACATCTCGCCGACTGGTGCATGGTCTTCGATAATTGACTTGTACTATCGCTTGATGGTGACACTCCTTCTTCACTTCTCATGAGGATTCTGAGAGTCTTTTAAAAATTTGATGTCATGCATGCATGGATAGCGACGAGCTTGTGTTGATCCTATATATATATATTGTTGGGAATATGCCCTAGAGCTAATCATAAAGATGATTTGTATTCCTTCATATGTATCCATGATATATTATGTGTTCATGAATATCCATTAAAGACAACTTGTATTGATCAGCAATTATGTGAATTGTTTGTGAAACTCTTTTACTTGTTTGGTTATTCAATAATTGTCCCTGATCGGAGTTCATGTGAGAACACACATGAATATTAGATTAGCACACGTATTAGTTGATGACTATGTTTCACAAGTCATAGACATGGAGATGTCAAACTAATAGTGTGGGCACATGTATGACATGGGGCTGGATTGACCCGACATGAGATGTTATTATTATCTCTTTATACATCATGTACGTTATGTCCTTAGACCTGTGATTGTCGTATGTACTCAAGATGTGAAACGACCTACTTAGGGACTATCAAACGTTACTCCGTAATTGGGTAGCTATAAAGGTGGTCTTCGGGTTTGTCAGGAAACATGCTGTGAGACATAGTCAATCAAGATGGAATTGCCCCTCTCCATGAGAGAGAGATATAACTGGACCACTCGATTGATTGGATCAAGAAATGCATGGCCGTGCTTGGGTTAAGTGTTAACCCACGAGGTGGACCAAATATCGTGTGGCAAGGGAATGACGAGTATATGGTTTGTGGTGGTTCGTCTGATATGATCATTGCGTACACATGGGAGTTGGCACGTCTTGCTAGAGGCCGCTGTCAACTATTGGCCGAGTAGGTGTACTCGGGCCATGTCTATGTGTGCGTGAGCCCATAGGGTCGCACGCTTAAGGGGAAGAAGGCCTAATTCGGATTTGATCCAATTAGGCGAGGACTTAGGGTTACTAATGGGCCTCCAGCTCGGGAGCCTGTTAGCGACGCCTATATATATGAGAGGTGGGCGCGGGGCTGTGACCTAATCTAAGCCACGCCACTTTGGCAGCCGCCGCCGCCCACGCCTTCGCCTCTTGCATCTCGCGGACCTAGCAGTCCGGAGGCGCACGCTTCCTCCCTCAGACGTGTGGGATACCTCGGAGGTGCCGTTGCATCCGGAGCACAAGGACGAACCGCACGAGGAGGACGGACGTGACGGGACGATCACGCAACCGCACGGCGACCGCCGCGACGCGCATATCTACGCCGAGGGTCGACGCTTCCGCCGCACCTCGCCGTCTAGTGGTAATCCCGTGATCTATAACTAGCAGTAGATCCTTGGTTTATGGGTAGAAAATTTTTGTTTTCTGGCTAGCGTAGCGATCCCATATTCCTTCATATATATAGGGAGAGTATAGTCTGTAGCTAGCTACAAAATATCATATTCTGTAGCCAGGCCAACCGATTCCACCATGGTACCCATCCGATGCAGCCAGCGCGAGCCCAGAAGCGTTAATGCTTTTCTCTTCCGGCTGCATGCATGCGGGGTCAAAGCTGTAGGTAATTTCGGTAGTTAATGATGCTAGATAATTTTGGTAATTAATGATGCTATGAACTTTCATTTGTCCACCTGCACGCAAATGTTCTCGTTAGAGCAAGGACAACGATTACGCCCAACAGCCGGTGTCGTCGCCCGCTCGTCCGCCCGCATACTTGCCAGCCGCTGGCGTATCCTTCATGTGGGCCCCGATAACATCGACACCCCCCAGCCCTTTCGCCCGCACTCGGTCACCGACTTGTGAAGCGCCGGCTCCCCTCTCTCCTCCTCCTTTCTCTCTCTTTCTGATTGGATGTCGCCGACGAAAGCTTCTCCATTATACTTGCTCTTACGATAATAGAATATACCTTGTCCACAAAATAGTAGGAAAGATATTCTAGTTACTATAATTAGCACTGCGAAATGTTCCATGCACACGCAATAATAAAAGTAAAAAAGATACTCTAGTTACTATAATTAGCACACAAATGTAACAGGTGCACCTAAAATAATATTGTTACGATAATTACCACGGGAATACTAAATAGAGATTGAGATTTCAAACTATCAGATTAAAAAATAGTAAATTACGAGAACACATGCATGACTCCTGACTAAAACCAATTATATTGCTCAACTAATTGCGATAATTCGGAGTTTGCGAAAATGGTAACTACTCGATCAGGATGGAGTTTGTCCAGCTGCACGCAAATGTTCTCGTTACGATAATTAGCTTGGGAATTTACCACAAATTTAATTGACGTCAAATGGTTCCTCTTAACTATAGCTAGTTACTATAACATGTAGATCATTTTATGATAAAAATAGTTACGATAAAGTTATGGAAATTGGGATAGAATTTAACAAAAACTGATGTCAAATGTGGGTTTTCTCATACCAGTTACTATGTTATCTAGATCTTTTTACTGTAAAAAATAGTTAGGATATTTCGGCTGGCTAATGCAAGAGGAGAAGTTCTACCTTGCCTCCTGAGGTTTGAAAACCACAATTACGACTAGTATAACACATCTAAAGAATTACAGTGACCACCACGTGTGGTTGCCATTTCATCGTAAGAAAATAATCCACATGTTTCTGTTACGAGAATTTGCTGACAATGAACAAGAACACATGTAGACGGAGGGCGGTGCTGGGGAAGGATGCAGACGGAGAGGTCGCGCCACTGGCCAGCATCTCAGCAGCACCGTTCATGCCGCCGAGCCCGGTCGAGGTCCTCGCCTGAGCAACGAGAAGGGTGGATGGGATGTCGCCGATCCCACGTGTACTGTCAGGCTGGAGAAGCCGCGACCAATGGGTAGATGGGAGGACCTGTCGCTGTCGTCGGGGTGCAGGGCCGCCGGACCGGCGAAGGTGACGGCACAGGTTCCCGTCGCTGATCTTGTCGTTGGCTCGTTGGTACCGCCGCCGGTACGGGATCGAGCTGTCGTTGTGGCTGGGGCACCATGCACCATCACTGTGGTGCACGAGCCATCGTGGATATGATGGAGCGTTGCTCGATCGCTTTGCCCGTGAGGGCGGCGGCCGCCATCACTACTTGGTGACTCACGCCGCGCGCCACGCCGGCCGTTGACAAGAACCACGCCCCAACGGAACGCCGCCGTTGTTGATGCTTCGATTGGAGAGGACTCGACGACACTGCTGTCACTGGGAGGCCATCATGCGCCGGTGCGGTGCACTCTCAGAGATTAAGACGGCGGCCTGGAGAGAGGAAAGAAACGAGAGAGAGAGTCGTAGAGGGCAGCGACCAAAATGAAATAATTAGGATTAGCGGGATTGCAGCCTGGCCGCACCTAATTATCTGGATTGAATACGCATGCATGCATGATTAATACAAAGGGGACCACCATGCCAAAGCCAGGCACGTGACCATGTGCACGGGTTGCGCCGGGCTCGCAACTTTTGGTCCAGCTACAGAATACCAAATTTTGTAGCTAGCTATGGACTAATAGTTACATATATATATATATATATATATATATGTTTGGGAAAAAAAGAAAACAAAACAAATAATTTCCCGTGAGTAGCTCACGGAAAAGAGGCTAAACCTTTCCCGTGAGTCGACAATGCTCACGGAAAAGAGGCCAAATCTTTCCCGTGAGCGCAAAGATGACTCATGAGAAAGCGATTGGATATCCCGTGAGCGGCTCCGTTATGCTCACGGAAATAACTCAAAAACGCCGTTTCATGTCACAGGCCACGTAGGCCATAACGGGGCTTCACACCTCCCCGTTGATGACGCCCCCCCCCCCCCCCGCGGTTAACTCTATCCCGTGAGCTAAATAGGTTCACGGAAAGTATATCCCGTTAACGTCACCGTGTTCACGGGAAAGGGTGATTTCCTTCGCCCTTTATTCCCGACATCGATATCCGTGATTTTCCCCCCCGGAAGGCTTTCCCGGGGTAATGGGCCTTTCCCGTGAGCATACGCCTCACGGAAATCGCTTGCTTCCGTAGTGATGTGACTGATGATAAGCCGGCACACCAATCTTTTTGTTATATCATTATATGTTGACGACGGTGCGGTTGTTTGCCTCAACGTCGAAACCCCTATCTCCCCATGCCGCCCCTTCCACCGGCCGATCGCGACCCCGTGCGGGCAGCTCCGACGACGAGGCCACGGCCGCGTCCGTGTGCTTGTCCTACCTCGACGCGTTCGACGGCGACCTCGCCGGTGTTGCCCCAGCGTGCACGCCACGGCCGCGCTCCATCGTGGGTCGCGGGGCCCCGTTGGCACGGTACCGCGGATGCACCGAGGTGGCGAGGCGGTCGCACGGAGGCGGCGGCGCGGTCAGCGGCCACGCAAGCATCGCCCGCCACGACCGCAAACTTATCCATGGGCTTCCCGTCCGCAACATCCACCGAGGCTTGGGCCGGGTGCCCTCCAACCTCGCGCCGCCGCTTCTCTGCGCCCGTTCGCGATGGGCGGGCGGAAGGTGCGGCACGCCAGGAGCCTCGGAAGGTTGCGCTGATCCGGGGATGGCTTCAACACGTGCGGGGCAGCGGTCGCCGCCTAGGCGCATTCGGTGGCATTAGGAAAGACCTCCACGGCCGCGTCCCATGACGGTCTTCCGTGGTCGATGCTTTTGGTGCCTTGCATGTGACCACAAAGGTTGCTTCTTGGGAGCCGCTCAAGTGCTTACGCTGCAGGTTGTAACGGCCACATGTCGAGGCACCATTTGTAAGGTCTTAGATGGCTAGAGGGGGTGAATAGCCTATAAAAATTTTCTACAAGCTCAACTAAACAAACCGATTAGTATAAAACACTACAGCGTAAAGCGGTTTGCGCTAGCTCTATTGTCATGCAAGCCTCTAGTGACAATTCTAAATAAATTCTATGATCTCTATGTCACACAAGAGCTATGTCACTACTCTAACTAGTGAACAATCCTTGTATGGTCCTTATGCTAGCAAGAACAACCTACACAAGCAAGTGCTAGCTCTCTACTCAAAGTAATCTAGCAAAGTAATGCACGAGTGAGAGACTTGTTATACCGACTTGTAGAGGCTATGAACCAATCACCGGGAAGAGGATGAACCAATCAACACAATGAGATGGAGAACCAATCACCAAGACAATGAACAAGTCGATTTGTTCACCCGGGAGTTCGCTTGTACACCGACAACTACTCTCGGTTGTGCCGACCAACACAAGGATGGTGTTTGAGCTAGGCGGTGCCCTTGCTAGCCTCAACACACCACTCAACAAGTGTGGTACCCAAAGCACGAGCAATGTATTCCTTGCACTTTGTCTTCCCGACGAGGAGTGCGTAATCCTCTCACAAATCAACCGGAGGTGGCCAAGAAACAATCACCTCTTCTTGCCAACAACTCCACCACTTCACCAAGCCGGCTAGGAGCGGTGCCTCCAAGAGAAACAGGAAATCCACCGTCTCACAACGATCTCCAAGTGCCTCTAGATGCAAGAACTCGATGCAATGCACTTGGATCAACTCTTCTCTCAAGAATGAAGCTCAAATCAAGAGTGAGAGAGGAGGGAGGCTTGCTTGCTTGCTCAAAGGTGTTAGGAGTGATTCAAAATGACCAAGAGAGAGAGCAAGTGGCAGCCAAGGTGGTATATATAGGCCACACCACGAAATGTGGTGGAAAGGGTGGAAAACACACTTTTACGTGGCCTCGACCGGACACCCACTCGACCGGACTCACCGGTGAGTCCGTCCGTGGGTCCGGCCACAACCGACAAGCCAAAACCAGCGCTGGACCACGCCCTTGAGCGTCCGGCCGGCGCGTCCGATCGGTGCTTCCGGCCAAGACGGAAGCATCCGGTCATCAGCGTCCGGTCGGCCCTCGGCCGAAAGCTCCCAAACATGCTCTTCGCCAGACGCGATCGACAACCCGTCCGGCCACTTCCGACCAGCCTTCCGGCCGGTCGCGTCCGGCCACGCCCGAAGCTGCGAAAAGTCATCGTTTTGTCGCCGTTCCTTCGCCTTTGCTCCAAACCGACTTCCGTCACTTGTTTCTTGTTGCCGACACGCCGAAGAACACCTCGACACCATGTGTTAGCATTTTCAAAACCATTTTCGACAAGGACGGAGTTAGCACTTTAGGTTAGAATGCATGCATATGAGACTTGAACCTAAAGGCACGTGAGGATCGATATGCCGCGAAAAGTTTTCCCTCTTTATAGTGCGGCTTATCGATCCTATAACCACCCCACACCCTCTATGGTGTCTTGGGTGTGAAATCAAAAGCCCTATGGTCATACCTTTGCCTTGGGACCTTTGATCTCAAAACTCCACCGAGTTGCATGCTTGATCAACTTTTGGATCACCTTGACCCTTCATCCATGATCACAATATCAAACACTTAGCATCGAGAGATTAGTCCTTAGGTGTCACTAATTAGCCAAACCAAACTAGAGATCTTCAAGCGCCCGGCGGTTCGCCGTGGCCACCTTGAAGAGCCTCTCATTTGCGAGGTTGATGCCTTGATGGAGTCGTGCGGATGTTGATTTTGTTATCGGTTTCAATGTTTCATGAAGAAACCGACACAATTACTTCTCGTTCCTGCTGCGTGCACACACACACAACAAGCCTTAAGTGACATCCGTCTATGACACACCCTTATTGTACGTCTGCGAATCAAGTTTTTTAAGAGCCGCAAAACTAGTAGCAATGCACTTTCTGCGGCATCCTCTTTCACGGTGAGTAGTAGCGGTGACATTGTTTTTTTCCCTACGTGGTTATTCGCGGGACTGCACTAGCAACATGTTTGTGCATTGCTTGTGGCCCACTACTTGAACGCGCCCTTCTCCTTCGGATTCTGTTGTGAGTCACAATGGCAGCGGGTATGTATCCGATGGATACTAGTCACCCATACCCGTACCCGTCGAGGTCAAATCCGTGCCCGTCGGGTTACCCGCGAAAAGCACATGGATCTTGATTTCATTCCATACCGTACCCGATGGAGAATTTTTTACCCGACGGGTAATCCATACCCGCTAATACACCCGAGTTCATGGGCTATATTATACTTATATGGGCCAAGTAATGAGCTATATGGGCCAAATTCATGAACAATACACTAGAGTTGAGGAATATATATATATATACTCAAATGCTTATATGGGCCAAATTGGTGGGTCGTGATGCTTACTTGGGCTAAAAATTGCGAGGAGATGGACTATATATTTGTGCGGATATTTTTTCTACCCGCTGGTATTGCGCGGATACTACACTTCCATACCCTGTACACCCGTCATACCCGATTGGATACAACATTTTACCCACTAACGTATCCATGGATACCAAATCGTTCCATTACCCGCCACTTTGTCGGGTGTAAAACCCATCGGGGTTTCGGGTTTCGGTAGCCGTTGACATCTTGAGTTGTGGCGCAGTAAGAAAACTTCGATGCCAAGTCTAAATAATTCACATTTGTTCTACGGCAACACGCAGTTGTACCAAACTTCGAATGAGTCTGTGGCGTAGGTGAAATGTTTATGAGTGTGTTTGGTTGCATCACTTTTTTTGCTAGCCAGGGCGGTGGGCCAGATTTTGAGTGTTTGGTTGGGTGGCGGCCTTCCTAGCCCGGCTAGATGGGCCAAAAAAAGGGAGATAGCTTTAGAGGGGGTAGGAAGTCCGATTTGGCCTTCCCAACCCGACGACTACGAGCTACTTTAAGATCCTTATTTGCCAGTGGGTTCGCGCGATCACCTCCGCCCGCCGTGCTCCCTCGCGCGTCACCTCCTGCCGCCGTTTCCCCCAACAAAGGCGGCCGGCGGTAGCGAGGAGGCGTCGGTGGACCTCCGACCATGAATCTGCTTGGACGCGTGCTGGCGATGGTGGTGGGCACGGCCGGTGTTGTTACTTCTTAACATCACTACAACCATTAGGTGGAGTTAATCTCACCTAAGGCCATATGAGCCGCCAGGCACTGGGTGTTTCTCCATCTCATAGCTTTAGCATAGGCTAGGTTGTCATCCCGGCGGTAATGCTAGAAATGTTATATGTGCTACATGTGATTGTCTTGATTTGCAATCTTTTTACGAAATAAATATATTTATTAAATTATCCGCAGCGCCACGAGATAAAATAATACTGTCACATTTCACGGGGAGGGATCTAGGTTTATCATTTATGATTCTACCACGAGAGGAATATAAGGATAGCTGATACGATTATGAGCTAGCATACTTATGAGAGATTCGGTCACTAACACTTCTTTAGCGGGGGTAAGCCAATAATGATATAATAAGTGATAAACAAAGGCAACGTTAACACACGAGAGATGTAGGCATAGACTACTACTCACTACTCAAACTAACGTGGACTTCGTTAAGAGACGGAATTCTTATGTAGTATTAAATCTACTAAGTCAAACATCTACCCTAGGTCATATATCATCATATACGACATAACAACCATGAATCTATTGCATCCTGAAGATTTATAAGGAGAACCAAGAACAAAACAAGATAATCCTCAAAACCATGTTCAACTAGTCTTATAACCGAGGGGGTGGATTACAAAGGACTCAACAGGAATATCACACCCGCGATCTACCATACAAACCCGTTACAAGATGCATCCGCTAGATAGATCATATCTAAGCACCATGCTTAGATAATTATTTCTATCACCTAACCCACTTTCGAGATTTGAATTAGGCGCTCTGACCTAATAGATACATGAACTCACAATTAATCATGACCATATCAAATATACTACTAGAATAAACTAAGAACATAGCAAACCAACACTTAATATTGGAATAGAATAAAGTCATGGATACAAGATAATACCGTAATGACTTGAAGATCAAGAATCTGGGGTTGGCAACACCCAGCTCTATTTGAATCGACTTGCTAATCTAACTAGAGGAACTAGAACTAGAAGAACTAGAACTAGACAAGTAGCTACCCTAATCTCCGTTGGAGAAGCTCTCTTCTACTTCCGCTTTGCTTGAATGATTTGATAATCGGTTAGGGTTTCACTCTACGGGGTCGGGGGTCTTGTTATATAGCCCCGAGGCGATGAACCGTAGCCATCGGATCAAACCGGCCTTGATTGATGGATAGGATTGCTCCAAATAGGCGGTTTGGAACCGACATAGGCGGGTGTGGGCGATAGGGTGGGCCCCGGCGCGGCCGCCCTTGCCACGACCCGCGGCCACCCTCGGCTCGCCGTGGGTCCCGGCCTCTTCTATGTTGTCTCCGTATCTTACGGAATGTTCTTACGTGGGTACCAAGTTGAGATACGTTATGGATACGTCTTTGTGTCGTGGGGCTTCTAAACTCTAGGCTTTTCATGTTTAATCCACGAAAAATATATAATTCACCAAAACTTCGTGGAAATTGTCGATTATAAGCCCTATGTCTATGTGGATATTCATTTTATGCCCTTATTTCATGTTTAGTTGACATATAAAAGTATTCAATAAGAGATGTCAACAGGCGGCGGCAGTGGGCAACGGCATGCTCCATCGGCCGCTCCGTCGCGTCGCTCGGGCGCGGCTAAGGCGGTTGTGAGAACTGTCAAGACACCGCCGCGATGCATGCGCCGGCCCGGCTTCAAAGACACCGGTTCAACGCGCCGCTGGTGGGCGATAGTGGCGCCACGGACACGATGCTTTTGCCCAGGTTCCTCCGTCTTGGCGTCCGGTGCTCATGATGGTGCTTGTCCGGGAGTTGGAGAACGTGGTGGTCGCCCAGGTACTCGTCATGATGGTCGTCGTGGTGCTCGTCTAGCTGCTCGCCATGATGCTGGTCCATGTGTGCTGCAGCGGTGCATGTCCATGTTGCTACCGTGTTGCTTGTCATGATGCCAACCAGGTGTTCAACAAATGACTCAAAAGAGATGAACTCACCGGCTAAAGGAAGAAGTTATTGTATGCAAACCAAGCCAACCAAACCAAACACAAATTCATCTAGCCAGGGCTAACCTAATGCAGACATCCAAACAACTGCCTATTGGCTTAGTTAGACCGAGGATAAAGCTAGCCTGGGTTGAGTTGGGATAGCCAGGGCTCAACCTACCCAACAAACCAAACACACCCTATATCTTGAGATCTGGTGCAGTAAAAAAATGTATATAAAGAATGTAACCTTTTTTTCCTCCCCCATTTCTCTGCATTCATTTTATCTTACTACTAGAAACAAGAGGAATGGTTACAGCAAGAATAATGCAGTAACTGAAAAGGCGAGAACCTATGAACCGTTTTTTACCTTGTGACTTGGGAATATATTTTACTTATGCAGTATGAAACTAGAAATTTGCCTTTGTGGATTGTATGAAGCAATGCAAATTGACACTTTGTTAAATGTAGAATTAAAAAGTCAACATAAATGAAGGCACCGGTGCAGGACCTGTGCGACTGTGCTCGAAGGGAGATCACATTGATTCAAAAGTTGCACAAACTGGCCAAACTTGCCGGTAACAAACTTGCAAGTGTGACAAAGACTAGGCATATCACAAACTGAAAAGGCTTAACTAGTTTTGTAGCTGCTAGTAATAGTCTATTGGAATTTTGGAAAATAGATAAGTTATGAAAAGACAGTACAGTTTGGGTTAACAATGGCAAAGGCTTGAGATATTCACAACTGAAAACGAGACTGCATTCACGATCTGGATGGACAAGGCAAAAGAGACTCCTTGTCTGAAACCAACAGCTAGCTGCAACTTGAACTGTTAGGTTAACAATAAGAGTTTGATTGGTAAACTGCATAACCCCTTATCTAGGCCACCGTAGTGCAATTCGTTACTGCTTGGTTACACTGTTAGGTTAACAATAAGGGTTAGATTGGTTGACTGCACAACCACTTATCGAGGCCACCATAGTACAACCCGTTCCTGTTTGGTTACATGCAAAGACTATTTGCAGGTCTCAAAGCAATCCCAGTCTGAGTCGTATCCAGCTATGCATCCTCCCTCCTACACCCGCTCTGCAGCCCAAGACACGGTCTGGCTAATTACACAGGAAAGCAACCACATGCATAACATTGTACAACTTATCTAGGCGAACAAAACAAGAGCAAATTGCATTTGCCTTGTCCAATTTAAGAGTATGCTACATAACTCTAATGAACTGTAATACTAATGCGAGGAACCAATCAGACCCTAAAATCTTGAGCTAGCCAGATCACCTTCATCTGGCTCCTTGACCTGTAGTAATATATGTAATCGGAATCCTTAGCCTTACCTCAGCAGGAGCTTGTCGGATTCGTGTGCGAGGCAGGGCCTCCAACTGGTTGGCGTGAGGGGGCAATGTCGCTGGCGTGCGGGGGCAGTAGCGGCGCCGACCTGCCTGCTCGGCAGCGCTTGCTGCAGGGGCGTCGCTTCGGGGAGAGCCGATGCAGGTAGACTTCAGCATTGTTGGAGTGCTTGGGAGCGGGGAGGCGCGGGGCTGTGGCGGTGATAGGTGATGGGAGGCGCGGGGTGATGTAGCGCGGCGCTTCGGCCCGACAATTTGGCTGATACGGTGGGGAGGCCGCAGATCTGGCTAGGGCGCAACGGATTCAACGATGAATGCCGGAGCGGAGGAAGATGCGGAGGCGCGGGGGTGATGTAGCGGCGCTCGTTAATTTGGCCGTCGGCGAAGGGGATCTAGGGATTTCTATTAGAAACTTTTGGGAGGGAGGCGCGGGGCGGAAAGAAACGGTTGTTTCCTTGCGTGTGGGACCCGGTGAGCGATAGGCCTACTAAATGTGCTATCGGGCTTTAGCAGGCTTAGATAGGGCTTGTTACGATCACTTTTTATAGACCTAGAGCTTTGGCCCAACGGACTTTTTCTCGAAGTCACAGGTTAATCAAACGGAAAGTTTAATCTCGATGGGTCGCGCTCGGCCATCAAAAGTTCTTTTAAAAAGTACCAAATCGATTATTTTAGCAACCCTCAATTTAGCATAAAAGGACTCGCAAGCCCCCTTCTCGTCGGGCATGGCAATTGGTAGCGTAGGCCTGTTACCTAGCTCTTGGGGCAGGGATGGCTAGGTTTGGGCCCGTCAATTTCGATGATGCACTATCCTGGCTACTGTGCAGGAAGCTGTGTGACCTCTCCGGATCCCCCCCAAGTAGCTTCCTCACTATACAATTGATAATGGGCTCTACCTGTCAACTCTTGATTTGCCAACTCCTTTTATATTTACAATAATTTTTATTTTCCTTAAAATCTTGGATTGTAACAAAAAAAAAGATTACTACAATAATTTGAGTTTAAATATGTGTTCTAGTTTCAAAATCAAAAGAGCTCTCTCACAACCCCATCATCATCATTATTATACAATAATTTTTATATACGTTGTAACAAAAAAAATTGCCACAATATTTAAGTTTTAATATGTGTTTTACTATGAAAAAAAACTTTGAACCAACATTTCGTTGTAAGCAATTAACACTGGTATATAAGTTCCAAATGGACTGGATTGACCGAAGACGCCGGGGGGGTGTGTGCCGCGGCCCCCACTGGGCGCCCCATGGGCGCAGCCCCATGGGCCTGCCTTCACCCTATCTCCTATCATGACATAAAGGCTAGTAAATTAAAACGGTAATTAAGACATAACACACCGCTCGTCCCTTGCAATAGATCCCATGGATGTTCCCAGGTTCTTGCGGTCTTGCCTCCAAGAACAAGCCTGGCATTATTGCCCCTCGTTGGTTTTGTAAATTTATTAGTAAACCCCACCTCGTAAAATGCCATGGTTCCCCTCGCAAATGAAACTAACATATATATAAGGCTGGAAAACGAGCCAGCTCAGCTCGGCTCGGCTCGGCTAGCCCCTTCCAATAGATCCGTGGATGTTCCCAGCTAGCTCGTTAAGCTTGAGAACCATATAGAAAATATAAATAATATATTATTTGCATATACAAAAACTTTTAAGAATAGTAACAATACAAAATATAATACATCTAGTCACCTTAAATTAAAAAAAAATAAAAAAAATAATATGTGCTAACATATATAATGCAATACGACATGAAGTAAAACAAAAAAAATTGTTGTTTTTCCTTGATGTACGGCTCGTTGTATTCGCGAGCAGACGCATGAACTGGCTCGAGTTGGCTCATTATAGCTAACAAGCTAAAATCTTAGCTCAACCTGAGTCGAAATGAGCGAAGTCGACCCTACAAGCTGAACAATCTAATGAGCTTAGAGTTTTTCGTCTAGCCTTAATCAAATACTGTACATGGTGTCTATAGCATGTTGAGTCCATTTCAGCCACTAACACGTAGACACATATAAATTGGCTTTAAAGATTTATTGAGAATAACTGGAATTTCCAATTGGGTCAAAGCTCACTATTCCTACATCTCTGAACTCGAAGATAGTTTTTTCCTTTCGTTGTTCTCTCATCACTAGCTACAACAAGCTTCACAGAGAGGCCCACTCACTGTGCTGTAGAGCTAACCGCTCTGGTCTCTGGATTCGTGTGTACTACACGAAACAAAAAGATTGACCGAAAAGAAAAAGAACCTGCACCAACAAAAGCAGATTGACCGAAAAGAAAAAGAACCTTATAAAATGACTTCGTTCCCTATGCACCATGATTGCTACTCATAACTGGTATATATAAGAGTATGTATATGCATGAGTATCATCATTCGGTATCTCAAGCTAGCGAATAAGAACCTATTTGAACGTAGAAAATTTTAATGAAACTACGTTGGAATTAATTTAAATTTTATAGAAATACATAGAAATAGAAAAACAAAAATCCGGGCGCCGTTCCAGTACGGGGACCTAGAAGTCCTGTAGGAGGGCAGCAGAGGCGTATGCAAGGATCTGATCCAGCAATCTATTATGGTACAGCACTAGTGCAAGCAAAGAACATATTCCAAGCTGTGGCTGGAAAGGAAACAAAGACACCCAAACAAAGCGATCATCTCAAAAGGACACCAATCCATATATAGCCCGGTGATAGCATGTAGTATTTTTATATAGCTACGGTCAGGTGCACCCAGTCACTACCTCTGCGTCCAAGTGACTACGACAACAGGCGATTGGCCACCGTATCATGGGGGTAAGCTAACTTAACCTCGATCTTCTGTGCTACATACACTGTACATAAGATTATTTATTTTTTCTTCTTTTCCCATAGAATAGAACTTCATTATTCAGTTGTTATTTTGGTTTGTTCCTTAATTATTTAATCTCCTGTAGTGTAGTGGGAGCTCTCATGTTGACGGTGACACCAGACACAGTTCTAATTTCGTCGGAACCAAATAAAATAGCATAACTAGCAAACCAACAAATAATGGTAGCATGGCTTCCTGTAGCACATGTGTCTTGTTTGGGGCCTCTTAACAGGGGGCAACGGCCAGAAATGTCATTTTTGTGAATGGTTTCTGATTTCTCTTTTCATTTAGAGCATTATTTGTTTAGTCTGACATATATATTACTCCCTCCATTACGAAATATAGGGCGTACTGCACTTTTGGCTTTTTGATTTTTGTTAGGCGCCTCATTCCAATCGAGGTGGAGGAGGCGAGGAGTGTTTTGCGACATTTAATAGTATGCATGCATGAATTCCAAACGTTTGCATGCAAGATATTGTTTACTCTAGCGAAAGTATTTTTTCTTTTCAACGGCTGCGCGGCGTGTGCTGCTTAGTAGCAACTGAAATGACACGGTTTGCATGCAGCCATGCAACAGCTCACGCGACTTAACAAGAGTTAAAGCTCTTTCTTGGTATCTGAGATATTGTGGTATACGCCTTACAAAAATGATAGAGGGAGTAGCACCTAAATATGACATGGGGCAACTAGCCTTTATTTGTCATTTTTGAGATTGTCATTTTTATAAATATATATTAACACCTACCAGTTTTCATATTGAATAAACTATATATCTTTGATTGAAGCTGAATTGTTGTACTAGTAGATAACTAGATATATGTTGGTGTGCTCAGTTTGTTTAGTCTGACATGCTTTCTATCTACTTTTAATTCTAAATTCTTCTAGTCGGGCTTCAGTAGATCATATGGAAACTGCTCCGAATTGGCCTTGGCAGAATTCGAAAATGGCACCGCAGGGCTACATCTAGAGATGCTGCGAGTGAATGTGCTCACGCTCGTCAATGCCATCCTTGCTGTGATCCTGGTGGGAATAGGCACTTACGGAACTCGGTATCGGCACCGTGCCATCAGTCGGTCCCTATTTCAAGGAGCCACCACTTTGTTCCTGCCAATCCTCAGCTATGTTGCCTCAATGTCTCATTAGTCTCCACCACCGGAGCAATTCCAATGTTTGTGAATATTGCTCAACTTAGAAATTATAGAAGCCGTTGCAATACCTCAGTGCACTTGGTCCTATCTCTAATCTGGGCAGGCCTTGTTCAAATCGTGGGCATCAATACATGTCCAATAGTCGCTGCCAGTGATAGAGAAGGTCGAAACACTGGCATTCCTCTCGGAGTGCTTGTTCAGGCAATTTGGGTATCTTACCTTTTCATATCACTCACACCAGAAGCTTCTTTTGATGATATCACAGAACCCTTGGATTATGCCTTACCGGCCACCATGTTTGGTCTCATCTTCGCCAAAATGGCATTAAGGTACTATGAACTCAGAAAGGCCCGGCGTTCCTTTGCACTTGGACGCAATCCGCCCCTTATTGTTGGATATGCAGAGCAATTGCAGGAAGAAAGTGAAGATGGTATAGCAACAACAGTTGAGCATTGTCCACCTCCTCCACTTCTTGTTATGGGAGAGGAGAGAGCTGATGTTGGGAAGGGGGCCTCATGGTTTTCTCTTCAAACAGCTTCGCCCTAGCACAAACAATCCTGGCCTGGTGACCATTGACAGGATCTGGCAGTTAAACGATGGCATCCATCTGACGCCAGTACCATGGCTCAGACTTAAAGATGTTTGCCTCTCATTGGCACTGTTCAAGTTGCTGCGGTGTAGATTTGCAGGCTACACAGTTGCTGAAGCAGGCTTTCAGCAGGTCTACCGTTTCTTCTTGGATGTGTTGCTTATGGACAAGGATCATGAAAGAGTACATAGGGTGGTAGCAGATGAGCTTTCTTTTCTGCATGATTATTACTACTCCACCACTGCGATCCACTACTCAAGTTTCTGGCTTCCCATAGTAAACATCTTTGCTTCACTCTTGATCATATTTTACTGCTTAGTGCTGGCTGGAATAGGGATGTATCACTTCATTTCGGACTGGCTAGAAAATGGAAACGAATTTTTCGGTCAGGCTTACTGCAGTTTGGAATGCGATGGTTATGCTAATAATGATGCTGGTGTCCGTATCAGATCTTTTGGAAATATAGTTTTTGATGTGGTTCCAGTTGGGATCCTCCTCGTACTAGTTATCCTTTCTGAGGCTAGAGAGATTGCTTCCCACATCTTCTCTAACTGGACCAAAGTAGCTCTCATAGTCATATGCCGCTACTACGTTCAGCAGCAATCTCATCAAATGCCGAAATGGATTGGACCTCTTCTGAGATGCCAGTGCAAGCTGATGAAGCATTGGGATGACAAAATGAATCAATGCTCAGTGTTGGTGCTCGAGGAAACAAGAGCTGGCGGAGGCCAAATGCTCAGTGTGGCCATTCGTCACCTCCTCCGCTTGCCGGCCGACAGAAAGAAGAATGTCAAGGTGCCAGGGGAGGTGAAGGCGGCAATTGTCAATGTGCTCAGAGACAACAATGGACGCCTGACTGATCCCAGGACATTTCTCCGCCAGAGCCTACAACAGCTGGTACAGGATGGTGGCAACAGCAACAGCTTCCTTTGGGCCTGTGACAGCAAAGGTATCTCTGATCTCATACTCATGTGCCACATTGCAACAGGCATCCTTTCGGTGAGCCGGAGGAGGGAGCAGCACCCACATCCTTCTCAGGACAAGGTAACCGCTGAACACTTGTCACGGTACTGCACCTACCTGGTGGCCTACGTGCCAGAGCTGCTCCCTGATGATGATGCTTGGTGCAAGAGCCTGTACAAGGCCATCAAGAAGGAGGCCATCATGTGCGCTCTTGCCGGCCACGGTGGATGGTCCTTGAGGGCTGTCTTCGCCGGCGGGTCACAAGATCAGTCCGAGTACGACAAGCTGGTGACGCCGCTGCAGCAAAGGGCCAAGCATGCGGTGCTCAAGAAGGGTGCGAAGCTTGGCAAGCAGCTGGTGGAGCTGCAGGAAGAGGATGCAGCGTGGAGGTTGCTGGCTGGATTCTGGTCCAGGATGATCCTCTACATTGGTCCGTCAGACAACCTCAATGGCCACGCGGACGCAATCGCCCGTGGCGGTGAGTTGATAACTCTGGTCTGGGCGTTGCTCATGCACGTTGGAATTGCCTGCAGGCATGGAGCACCGGGTGCGCCGGCTACTTCTCTTGGAGTTTGATGGCTACCTACTGTATTTTGATTGTTAATTTATTATTACTGAATTTTGGTTATGGTTGTGCCGTGCTGTTGATGTGTTTTTTCTTTTTTTGGCAATGCTACCATACTCTCAGTGTTGGCGACCTGCTGTATTTTTATTATTGTTTATTAATGAATTCTGGTTGTGGTAACGCCATGTTGTTGATGTTTGTTTTTATTTTTTGAGCAAGCTGTATTTTGATTATTGTTTATTAATGAATTCTGGTTGTGGTAACGTCGTGTTGTTGATGTTTGTTTTTATTTTTTGAGCAACGCTACATTACTCTCATTGTCTACAAGGATCACTACCCACCGTACACCTTTGGTGAGTCCACTAGACCTATGATAAATCAAGCATGCTCTCAGTCAATGTCCAGCAAAGTAACTTTGATGCGTTAGCAAAGAACTTTGGGGTTACCCGTGGTATCCATGCCATCTATACAAGATTTTTGGCCTCTTGTTAACAAATGTGAAAGAAGATTCATAAATGTCAGCTTATTTAAGTGAAGCTAGGAGATTGGAACTTACAAATGCAGGTTTTTCAGCCCTACCTACCTTCGCTATGTGCCCTTCTACACTACCAAAGACAACTGTTGAGCAAATTGACAAGTTCAGGAAGCATTGCTTTATGGTGTGGATGAGACACAAATAACAAAAAAACCAGCATAGGTAGCTTGGCCAATGATTTGCATTCCAAAAAAGAAGGAGGCTTGGGTGTCCTTAACCTCCAAACACAAAATGCAAGTTTGCTTCTTAAACATTTACATAAATTTTCAGCAAGGCTAATGTTCCATGGGTGCAGTTAGTATGGGACAAATATTATAGCAATGGCAGCCTTGGTGGAGGGATATTCTTAAACTTCTCTCTAGATATAAAGGCAGGGCTTCAGTTACAGTCCATGATGGGAATAGTTGTTTCTTTTGGATGGATCTTTGGAACTACAATGTTCTACAACAAAGGTTCCCTCAACTTTTTTTCCTTTGCCAAAGATCCTAATGCCTCAGTTGAGCAAATTAAAAAAGCAAATTAAAGCAACTCCTTCTCTCATATCCCTTTTCCACTTGCCCCTTTCCTCTAAAGCTTTTGATCAATTTCAGCACCTAAATTCTCTTGTCGGCAACCTCCATTTATTAGAAAGCCCTGATCAATGGAACTATATATGGGGACTAATGTCTTCTCTTCAAGAAAAGTGTATAAGAAGATCACTGGAACCTCTAATGCTCATCAAATCTATAGATGGTTATGGAAATCATCATGTCAGAACAAAACTCCATACATGACTGGTTTGTCTACTTTACGGTCGGGTCTTTCAAGAAGTCCTGATGCCCGAGTAACAAGTGGCTAAAAAATGCTCAAATTTGGTTGGGTGACGGATTTCGAGTGTTTTAAGGCCAAAAATCAATCGATTCTTATAACCAAATGATCGAACCAAATCAAATGATCAAAATTAATAAGATCCGATGAAACATATAAAATAAAATTATATCTAAGGAAGCCAAATCGAAAGATTGTAAAGGGAAACAAATAAACCATACAAAATATTAACCATGCAAAAAATTGAAATTATTTATATGCAAGATAAATTGGAAAATTCCAAAAGAAACAAAATAAAACATACAAAAACTAAAAGATAGCAAAAATATGATCAGATAAATGTTGAATAATTCAAAACATTCTTATTTACGAATAATACACCAATTAACACAGAACTTACAAAAAAATAAAACAAAACAAAAATAAAGAATAGCTAGATTATTTATTTCTATGAAAGCCAAATTGAAACATTTCAAAGGATGACCAAATAAAACATACAAAAAAATAAAAACAAAAATAGTCGATTATATATATTTAAGCCAAATTGGAAAATTTTAGAAAACAAAAACATAGCCGTATTATTCTATGGAAGGCAAATTGGAAAAGTTTAAAGCAAAATCAAATGTAAAATAAAAAAAAATAAAAAATCAGGTAACTATTCAAGTAATTTTGACAACTTTTTAAGCTATGAATAATCAATTTACACTAGTTAAATACAGAACTTACGTCTAAACTGAAGTAGTAAAATACTGTTGAGTGAGGTGTAATCTGCTTCTCTAGGTACATGCATTGAGGGAAGTATTAGAATATAATCCAATAATGATCCTAGAAGTTGTAACAATAAGTCATAGAAGATGAAACAACCGGACACGCTTTTTATTACCTTTAGTTTCTAGTACCTCTTGTAATCTATATAAGCATGCTTCTATGATTGAAAACATCAAGGACAGTTATCCTTCGATCCCTTGTATTCTTACATGGTATTAGCCTATTCCGATCCTACCTCCTCTTAATTCCTCTCCCTTCGTCTTTTGGTAACCTCTTTTCCATCTCTTCCATTCCCACTTCTCCTTCCAACATCATTGTTAGCAACAGCTCCATCCTTCCTGTTATTTGTTCTGGTCACACATCTTTTTCTAACCCTATAAGACCTTTACATCTTTCTAATGTTCTTATGTCTCTAGAGCTTATAACTAATCTAATTTTTTGTTCCTCAATTTACCAAAGACAACTCTTTCTCGCCTGACTTTGATCCTTTTGGTTTATCTCGTGAAGGACCTCCAAACCAAGGTGGTGCTCCACCGATGTTATAGCTCTCGAGACCTCTACCCCTTCCTCCCTGGCATCAAACTCCACTTCTCGTGCACTCCTTGCTGCCCCGGAGACCACATGGCATCGGCGTTTGGGTCATCCGGTGTTCAAATCCTCTCAATTTGCGTTCAAATAAAGCAATTTCAGTCACACCAAGTTCGCATGACACTTCTTTATGCCATGCATGTCAATTAGGTCGTCATCACTTAAAACCCTTTCTCCACGTCTTTGTCACGTGCTACAAAACCTTTTGAGTTAATTCACTTTAACTTGTGGATGTCCCCTGTTATGAGTATCTCCGGATATAAATACTATCTTGTATGTTTGGATGATTTTACTCATTATTTATGGACGTTTCCTCTCACTCTTAAATCTTACATGTTCAATACCTTGCGGAACTTTCATACATATATTCTCACTCACTTCAATTGTCGTATTCGGTTTATCCAAAGTGTGATAATCGACGTGAATTTGACAACAATGTCGCCCGCTCCTTCTTCCTTGAGCAAGGTATCCATCTTCGCCTTTCCCGTCCCTCACACGTCCCAACAAAATGGCAAAGCCGAACGTGTCATTCGGTCCATAAACAACATTGTTCGTACACTGTTATTTCAAGCCTCCATGCCTCCCCGCATATTGGGTTGAGTCTCTTCGCACCGCCACTCATCTCTTCAATCTTCACCACTCTAAAACACTACAAAATAGCACCCCACATCAAGCTCTTTTCGGCACTCCACCCACATAGATCACCTTCGTGTATTTGGATGTTGTTGCTACCCAAACCTCTCCACCACCATGCCACATAAACTTGCAATCGAGATCAACCGAGTGTGTTCTTCTTGGATATCCCGATAATCACAAGGGCTGTCTCTATTTAGACCTATCCACAAATCGTGTCATCATTTCCCTTCATGTAATATTCGACGAACAACAATTTTCGTTCTCCACTAACTCACCCCGCACCTTTAAGTGCCTATGATTTTTGGATGATATAGACGCTCCAGGTTGTGCTCGGCATAACCTTCATGATGGCATCCGGCTCCTCGGCAAGTCCTCTTCGAGGATATTGCGCCCCACGGTGGTGCACAGTGCGGGGGCTCGTTCCCCGACTACGCCGAACTCTACTGTTGCTGGTCTGGCAACGTCGGGTCCTTCTATTGGTGGTCCGACTATGGCGGACTCTCCTGCTGTTGGTCCGACAACGGTGCCTACTACTACTCGCACACTCGGCCCCGTGGATGACTCCACAGCCGGGCCGACAGCTCCAAATCCGACAACGGTGGGACGCTTCTGTTGCTGCTCCATCTATTGTCACCACAAGTGTTCTTTGGTCAAGCACTTGTTGATCATACTCTCGGGTCGGTGCCGCCTGCTGGGAGGGTCATCTTCGACCTCTTACCAAGGTTCCATACTAGCTACCCAAAGCTCTTCTAAGGCCCCAATTGTTGCTATATTCCTCCAACTATTAATGAGCATTCCATGGAAACCCGAGGCAAGTCGGGGGCGGCAACCTCGCCAATTTTTCAACTTTATCTGCAAACATCGGCATGATACCCAAGACTTATCGGGGTGCTCTTTCGATCCTAATTGGAAGCGTGCCATGGAGGAAGAATTTGGAGCTCTTATGTCCAATCAAACATGGGTTCTTTTGCCTCCTCCGTCCACACCAATATTGTTTTTGGCAAATGGCTTTTTCGCCACAAACTCAATGTTGATGGGTCTCTTGCGCTACAAAAGCCCGTTGGGTCATGTATGGATTTTCTCAAACAACAAGGTCTTGACTACGATGAAACATTGATCCCATTGTGAAGCCGGCAACAATAAATGCGGTATTATCTCTTGCCATCTCCTCTAATTGGCCTATTCA